>VWZF01000779.1:127827-463538 GCA_013396755.1 Sclerurus mexicanus
GTCCCCGCCGTCCGCGCTGTCCCCGCCGTCCCCGCCGTCCGCGCTGTCCCCGCCGTCCGCGCTGTCCCCGCCGTCCCCGCTGTCCCCCGAGGACGAGCCCGGGTCCCGCTCGCCCGGGCTGCGGCGCGGGGCCAAGTCCCCCCGGGGCAGCGAGGAGACCGTGGTGCCGCTGGAGCAGGCGGAGCACCAGTGGCTGGTGCTGGCGGCCGGCGGGCAGTGGTCGCAGCAGCTGCACGGGCTGCTCCTGGGCGACGCCAGCCTGGCGGCTCGCAGGGACTTCGTGTCCGGCTTCACCGCCCTGCACTGGGCCGCCAAGAGCGGCAACTGCGACATGGTGACCAACATCATCCGGGCGGCAGAGAAGGGCGGCGCGCGGGTCAACGTGGATGCCCGGGCGCACGGCGGGTACACGGCCCTGCACCTCGCCGCCATCCACGGCCAGGAGAAGGTCATCACCATGCTGGTCTACAGCTACCACGCCAAGACCGACCTGAGGGACTACAGCGGGAAGAAGCCGCACCAGTACTTGAGGGAAGGGGCCTCCCTTTCGGTCCGGCGCCTGCTGGGGGACCCAAGCCTTTCCCAACACATGGAGCACTCCATGCCCATCAAGAAGTCTACAAAGCTTGCGGCTTCAATCTTGAGCTCCACTAGCACCTTCCTGGGAGTCATATCCGATGACATGGCTTTCTACGATCTCACTAAGGGTCTCAGGAAGCCTTCAACTTTGAACAAGCTTCTGGCTGCCACTACGGGCCCGAGGAGGAAGCCAAAGATCAGAGGGGGCTTCCCTTCATATTCCTCCCTCTCCGAGGTAATGGAGGAGGAGGAAGAGGTCGTCGTGAAACGCAGACCAGTTTCTGAGCTGTTCTTTGGCCACTAGCCATTGCCGTGCTGTGATCAAAATTGTTCAATAAGGTGGCTGGTGTCTCAGTTTTCTCTCGCAGAAGCAGTTTGGATTTCTTCTCTCCATGTCTCGTTTTGGGTGTTTAACTAAATCACTGGTCCAAAGTCCATAGGATGAAAAGCCAGCTCCAGATGCCTGTGGGAAGGGAGCTGCTAGAAGTGCTATACATGCTGTCTGTACCATCGTGATCATGTATTGGTGGAGACTACAGACTTTCTACTTAATGGTTGAAAAACTAAACCTCTGTGTGTGCAGACAGGTGACAGTGCTTGAGGTACAGCCTGCTTGATGTGTGCTGCTCGGCTGGAGAGCAGAAGAAAGGCAAAGGATTGCATATTTTACACTGTGAACAGCAAGCTGGTGGCTGGCTACGTTAACATGGCTTGTTATCTAGCAGGCTTAAATTATCAGAGGAAAAATGAATAGTTTTCTATGATGTTTCTGATTATTTTGGTAGAAGAAGAGGGATATTTCTATTTACAGAAATTGTGTACTTTTTCAAAGCAAAGTTTCTCACTATCAGAAATACTAACAACAATCTCAATTGTTGCCTGATGCATTTTATTAGATGAATGACTTAAAAAAATAGACCCCCAACCTTCAGCACTCAAGTCACGATGACTTGTCTACCTCAGTTTGAAAGCTTGGTTGGCGTTTTAAATTTTCTTCTCAAAAGACTTTTTGAGTGGGTGGTACTAACCACATGTCTTGATGACACTGTGAACATTTAAACTTGACTATAGTTCAGTCAATCTGAGTAAAAACCTTGTTGATAGTGAAAAACTGAACTGAAAAGCTGGGAATTGGAACCTGCAGAATTCTGAGTAGCCAACTGGAAACAAAGTTAGGCTTGTATGTCTGTTTCATTTTGTTTTGTTTAAAACTTGGCCTTTGATTTTGACCTATTTACAATAAATATTTACAAACATTGGGCTTTTTGTTATGTTAGGTGTTTCGTGGTGGAATGCCTGCATGAAAGTGATGTTTATCTTAACAGCATGATTCATTGACCTAAAACTAGATCTTCTTCTATATGATAAACATAATTGTTCTATATATAGAACTACACGTACTTCCAAAAAGCATGCTAACTGCAGGTTAAGTAGTACATTTGTAGTGAGATTATTATTTTTTTTAATTACTATTTGGTTAAAGTTAATGCAGAGAGGCAGAGCTGTGAACAGAAACCATCTGACTCCTGGGGCCAGTCTGCCAGAACATCAGCTTTTCTCTAAAAATGGGACTAGAAACCTGTGTAATTCAGAGGTGACGAGATAATTCCAGGTGAGAGCAGTGCTGAGCTGGCTCTGCTTTGCAGCCCCATTGGGGGAAAGCTGTTTGCATGCTTTGCCTTTCTTTCCAAGCCAGTGACTTCAGGAATGTTTTTTTTTCCACCTTGAATTAAGCCTAGTACTTGTAATTGGCTATAATTGGCTTGTCCCAAATGCTCACAAGGAATGCCGTAGGACTGAAGGTGGAGGCACTGCCTTCTGTACTTCAGAGTGCTCTGTCTGAAGTCCCTGGAGTTGGTGACATTCCCTGGGAGTGCGATCAGAGCTTGCAGTGGGGTGTGATGCACCTGTTCTAGGAAGAGACTGGATTATGCTGCACCGGTCTGCTTCTGTATTGAACTAATTAAGTTGTTAAGCAAAGGTTAATGATCAAGCACCTCATGACGTCTATATCTGGAGCAGGGTTTAAAAAAAATAAAATCCGATTTGCTCCGTAGCTGTTGGTGTGACCATTGACCACCGAGGTCCTTTGTAGGCTTGATCTGCGCTGCACTGTGTCAGCTCGCAGAGTTCCAGGCGAAAAAGGGCTCTCTTTTAAAGTGTCTTTGCAAGTGTACTGACATGAAGCACTTTTTTTCTGTATTTGCTGAAACCACAGAAGCGTGTGTGTGCATTCCTGTTACCTCTGAGGCACTGGCAGGGCTGGCACTGCCTTGGTGAAAGCGTTTGTTTCTGTGGGAATTGCAAACACTCTGCAGTTTGACTCGGTCTCACGGGGAAGTTTGTTCAACAGTTGTGGCTGTAGGCTTGATACCTGTTCAAACAACATTGCTGAACTTTGAGAGCTCATTCTGAGTAAAGCCTGCTTGAGCCAGAGGCAGGGGTCAAGGATGGAGTGTTATGTGTTTAAAAAAGCCCAGCTGAGTTGCCCATAGAGCGTGGCTGTGACTTCACCCTCGGGAAGGTAGGAAGAAAGTTTCACTGCTCCTCTATTGTTCTGTCAAAGAAGTCATACTGAGATAAGACTTAATTGCAACATGTATCATCCAGGAAATTCTGCACTACTCCTTCCTCAGGGGCACTTCAGGATGAGCTGGTGCGATAGAAGAATGCCCAGCAGCCAGAGCCCTCCCAGCCTTGCCCAGGGAGAGCTCCAGGGAGGGTGGGGGCACAGAGGTGCAGAGCTCGAAAGGTCGGTGCTGTGGGTGGGGCGGGCCAGGCTCTGCCAACAGGTTTGTGCTGTGACTCAGCTCATTCCTCTTCCTTGTTGAGCAGATGAAGGAAAAGATAGTATTTAGGCAGGCTGGGATTAGTATACCCAGAGTGGTCCAACTTCGGGTGCAGACAAATCCTGAGAGGGACTGAGAATGCACTGCTGTAATCTTACAAATACACAGTGCCTTTAGCCTGAAGTAAAACCACTGTCAGCCTGGTCAAGTTTTGGTTTCCTATGTTGCCATTCACACTGTGGAGGGGACTCTAGGATGATCAGTGATCATGGGAGTGTTTTCCTGCCAGAGACTGTTCTGTGAATCCCTCAGCTTGACTGATCCTCCTCGGTTTCACAGTCAAGCCCAAATCTGGCTGGACGTAGTTGAATTTTCACCTGAATGAACACGAGTTGTGGAGTTTAGGCAGGATGCTTTCACCAGGTACAGCGAAGGGGGGACTGTGGCTCCCCCAGCACCCTGGCCCCAGGGCTGTGCCACAGTGTGCCATGGGCTGGGCATGCAGCCTTCTGAACCCCTGGCCCAGAGATGGGAGCTGCCTTCCACATCATCAAGGCTTAATGGCAGGAAAGGTAACAACGAAAAAACCTGAGCCCCCTGGGCTCTGCTCCTGTCCTGTAGAGCAGGTTCAGTGGTGGGCAGGGCTGGCAGCTGTGGAAGGCTGGTGATGGAAGGCACAGATAAGGCACAGGACTCAGGAGCTCAGGTTGTATTTTGCCTTGGTTACTACCCTGCCTACTTGCCATGTCTCAGTTTTCCTGCTATAAAATGGAGATAATCACCTTGGTCACTTCTTTTAAAGCACAGTCAGTACTGATACTCAAACTGAAATCAAGATACTGTTTTTAGAGCTGTAGGCAGCACGAGCAGGGGAGCACTTACACAAGTAAAACCAGCTCTGGTTTTATTCAGCAGCACTGGAGATCAGCAAAGCTAATGTTTGTCTGACCCTAGCTCGGTCTGCTAAGGATAACTTGGTTTGTCTGTTCCTCAGCACATTTTGTTCTGATGAGTTTCAGCTCACAAACCTGCTCTGAAGAGCTCTGCAAACAAACCTCAAGCTGTGATTCCACACAGAGAGATAGACTTTGTCCTCCTGATGTGTTTGAGCAGCATGAGGCAGCACAGTTGTGGTCAGGCTCACAGAGATTTTTGGCCACCTCCATTCCCTTGTGAGTGCTGCAAGAAGCACCTGGACTGTGAAAGCCCTGGGAAATGCTCCTGCACTGCAAAGGGGTCTCAGTGGGGTTTCAGCTTCATCACAAACCCCAGGTCCAGCAGAAGAGTTGCTGAGTAACTCCAACAGACCAAGAGGAGCTGCAACCACCAGCTGGAGGTAGAGGAGGCCTCTTGAGACAGCCCCTAATTCCCCATTGCTCGGCCCTTGCTCCCACTCTTCATGTTTCCACCGTGACCTACATTCCTTGGATGCATTTGTCTCCCAATTTGCATGTTAATCTGAGTAAAATGGCAACATGACAGTTTTTGCTCTTTCCAGTCATTTGTACTATTATGGGACCCCCAAATTAAGAGGTTGTTAACAGGGACTTGGCCAGAGTGTAGCTTGGGCACGAACAGCGTGGTGTTTGTTTGCTGCAGGGGGAGAACAGGGACAGAGGAGGACAACACAGATCAGAAACTCTGCATCCTAATGAGGAACATTCCTGTTCTAGTTCCAAGGTTTATTTCACTAATTCATAAGACAAAACAAATCATTAAGCACATCTAGCCCTTACACTGTGTATGTAACCACGAACCAGGTAAAACAGTTCCATACTGTTAATATTAGCACAGCTTTAGTACATCTTCTTCCCTTTCTGTGATGAAGAAAATACAGATGTGTGCAACAAAAATGATGCTGGCACTGTTCAGCTTTCCCTTCCTCAGTAGGACTTTTGCCCCATGTTTGCCCCAGGTAGAGTGTTACTCTTTTTCATCTGAGAGCACAAATTTCCAGCCAAACCCAAACCACCATTTCCCAAGAGAAAGATCATCCATCCCCAATAGCTTGAGGCCTTCCAGACAAGGAGAGATACCCCAGCTCAAAGGCACAACAAGCACTGTGGACTCACTGCTGACACAAACCAAATAACCTCCATTTGCACCGAGTGGAACACAACTCCCAAATGCACAAGCCTTTGACATGAGGTCATGGTATCTGGGTGCCAGGCCCTGCCCAGGTGCCTCCAGGCACCCTGGCTGTCCTCACCCAGTGTGGTCACAAGGACAACCTGCAGCGGTACAGACACTTTCTCACCATGATGGTTGTGTTGTATTTTCTCCCACCCCTCTCCCACTGTAGTTTCCCCCTTTGCAGCACAGCACGGCAGCCCCACTCCAGGCTGGGTCAGCTCTGGGCCAGACCAGCTCCAGGCAGCCCCTGTGACACTGGGTGGCACTGACCCGTGCTCAGGAGGGAGCAGCTGCACCCCAGAGAAGGGTCCTGCAGACACCAGCCATCTCACTGGGAGCTGTCCCAGGGCAGCGATCTCTGGGGGAATTGTTTCACAAGTGGTTCCCATTAGAAAGACCTCTGGCTCTTCATGCACATTTTTAGAAGTGTCTCTTATTCTCTAAATCAAGAGCATCAGTGCAGCCCATATTCTCTCTCTGTGGATTTATCTATGAGATGACTCAGCTTCAAGGCTCATGTGGTATTTTAAAGTCTCTCTGATAACATTTAATGCCTCTCTTCGTTTAGCAGTGAAATTCATGTGCTGTTTCTCAAGAGCTTTTTGTGAACCCCAGAGGTTGCATGATTCCTACAGGCTGATTATTCTCTAATGTCTATGTGGGCTTGCTTCAGGCACAGATTAGTTTTGCAATGCTGCTCTGAGTTTATTTTTAAAAACGTATTCAGATGGTTGCCATGAATTCCCAGAGCATAGAGAACATCTTTTTACTTATTAAATGCAGCTCTCACAAGCACCAAATAGATCTTTTGCAGAGTACATTTGCATTAATTCCTGCAGCCCTCCATTCCTTAATTAGTTCTACATGCAAAAGTTCCCCAGCATAACACCCCAGTGAAGAAAACGAGGCTGGGGTTTAAATCAAAATCATCAAAACCCTTCAATTTAGTGCCCAAGAGGCTGAAACAGCAGCTCCTGATCCAGCAGCGAGTCCCACACATTGCAGTGCGTATTAAATGAAATTCTAAAATGTCTGAAGTCCTTTCGGTTGCTGCCGAGACACAAGGGCAGGATGTGCTGCTGCTTCACCGAGCGCCGCTGCGCCCCACACCTGTGCCAGCAGCCCATGCTCTGCCTCAGGCAATACAAGCCGTCTTCTTATCCCAAAATCGGGCCCCTGTTTCTGCGTAGCAGAACATAAGCTCCTGCACTCCTTCCCCCACACTGCCTGTGTGTGGGTGGCCAGAGGAGCTGCAGCGATCTGGAATCCCCGCAGCCTCCCGCTGCCGCACCCCACGGGGCGACCCCGCGTTCTGCCCGGTCCACGTCTCCCTTCTCAGCACTGCCCTTTTGCTCTCTGCTGGGTGCAGCTGTCACTAGTTCACCGCTTGGCTCACGGCAGGGCTCAGTGGCAGCTCTCCGTGCTGCTGGGTCACCTTATCTCTTCCCCAGCCCCTCAGAGGATCCGGCTTGCAGGCTGCAACAGGACCCTGCCAGGGCTGGGCAGCAGCGGGGGGCTCCTGCCTGCCCTCCCGGAGGGGCAGCTACCAGGCAGCTTCTTCATTCCTTCATTCCCCCAGCTGTCACACCTGGCTGTTCGCACAAGTAGCTCGGCAGGTCAAGCCAACAGCTTCTGGGCAGGGTAACTCGGTGTCATTGCTGCACGAGTCACAAATGGAAGGCTGGGGAGGAGGGGTATGAACAGTAATGGTGTACAAGCACTGCACAGGGTTTCCTTTCCATAATCCTTACATTTGCGAAATTTGCTTCTCCGGGAAGACAACCAGTTACTGCTACTTACAGTTCAAGTCTTAAATTTGTCCTCTGATGGTAAAGGGTCAGAAAAACCTGTCTGGAGCAGCGTGGGATCACAGCGTTGTAAAATGAAGATTTCTGGCCATCTCGGCTTCTAAACTGCATGACTTGAAGCTGGGAAAAAGCTGCCACGTAAACAATGGTTATTGGTATAGGGATATAATTAGTGCTCTAAATACCAAACCTTTAGCAAAAGGCAATTGGATCAAAAGCAGGGACTGTGTCAAATGGGCTGGGCCACAGAACGATTCAACACCTCCATTGCTGGGACAGAGTCCTGCCAGCCCCACAAACCAGCTCAGTTTGTAAGTTCTACACAGAGAAAGAATTTTGCGAAGACAAGAAGATCAGCCAGGGGATGTGGACACCCCCTGCCTGATGTGATCCTCTCTCCCAGCAGCTCCGAAATGAAGTGCACTGGCCTCTCTAGAGGGCGTTTGTGGCCGGCACGTCTCCATGGTGCTGAAAGGAGATGCAGCCCATCATTAGGAACAGGCTGTCTCCATCCTGCAGGTAATGACTGTGATACTGAGCAATCAAGGAGTGTTCCACCAGTCCCAGAGGCACCCAGGGCTGCTCCTGCCATTCATCTGGGAGCAAGTAAATGACTATTTGAACGCCAAACTGTGATTTAAAAAGCCCACATCTTAGTATGTTGGTGTGCCAGGAATGCTGCATATGGCTGAGGTCCAGAGTGAACTAGCACCATTACCCTTGTAATAAATCCATAACAAATGATCAGTATCAAAACCGAGACCCACCTGACAATCCAGACCTGCCACTGCTTCAGAAAGGGAGTCTCTGCTTGCCAGCAGAAAGGTTCTGGTGCCTTCACTGTGTCCATGTTTCACTTTGCTGAAATTCACAATTCTAACAGAGTAACAGCAAGCAAAGATATGTGATTTTTTTGAAAGTAGAGTACAAGTTATTTCTAATTGTTGCTCTTTGAAGCATACCTGTGAAAGCTGGTGTGGAAGGAGCAGCAATCACCCTCCCCATGACAGAGACCCTCCAAAAGATAAGAAGCTAAATGGAGTAGACAATCTTCCCCTTAAAGGCAAGCTCTAGCTTCAATTACCAAACAGGTGTTTTTCCCTCAGCTAGGAATAGTAAGAATCGAGTGCAACTTTGAGCCAGGCTCCTCAAACCATGCAAACAGCTCATCTTACATTGCTCAGATTTTTTAAAATTCGCTACTGAATCCATTAGCATCACTTCTGTTATTTTAAAGACCATTTTCAAAAGGCAGCTTTCAGATTTACATATGAAAAGCCTGTCTTTAGGGCCTTCTGAGAACCACCAAGCAGATCTGCTCACAAGATCCTCAGTGTCTGGGCATTTTCCCCCAGGTATTAAGGCAATAAGCCCAGGACACATGGCAGCTTGGTCTCTGTGCTCCTGGAGTTCTTGTGCCAATGAAACGCGATTCCAAAGGGAAAGGTGCCTCAGGAACAGGACAGGTTCTCTCAGTGGTGATGATACTGTAGTCAGGACACACACCACTAGCAGAACATTTCTTGGTAAAGCCCAGCATTATGGGACAATGAGCATCTATTTTGGCTGGGGAAGAAACCTGAGTTCAATTAGTGGCTGCCTTATTCATGGTCCAGGTATGTAGCTCAGACAGAATATTGTTCTCTCTGAATATTTATAAACAAACAAAACACAGATTTTAAATACAGCAACATCACTGCATGTTTGTCAACACACAGCATTTGTTTAAAAGATTTTTGTCAAGGGATTTATATAAAGTCTCACTGAAACTGAATCATCTCCAGTGGTCCCACCTGCCCCGCTCTGCAGCAGAGCTTTCCCCCCACATTCAGGCTTCTTGTGCACACTGACCATTGAAAACTACACAAAAGCAACATCCTGAAGGTGCTGCTTGGAAAATAGGCACTTCAAAAGCACAGCAAGGGCTTTGCAAATGACTGTGCAGGAATAAGCTCAGAGTTTATGATTCCCCAAACTGTTCATCTAAGCTGGCTCCATCGCTGATTGGCTCTGATGTCAATGAGGACCACCCTTTTTCCAGCCTCCCCTGGACAGCCTACTGGGATCACACAGAGCCAGGAAAGATTCAGGGATGGGAACTGCCAAGAAAGGAAGCAATTATTTTCTTCCATGACAGTGTATTTTTACTGTGTCACACACACAAGCAGTAGAAACGAGTGCAGGAGTTTCACTGAAATGGTCTGTAACATTTCCCATGGCTCTGTGCAATCCCCCATTCAAAGCTGAACACCCACATCATTTTTCATTTCAAACATTCAGCCCACCCACAAGAGGCAAATATTTGTATGGTTCTTTTATTGGGATTATATCAATCTGGAAACAGATTGGACAGACAACAAGAAGGGTAAATACATGCCAAGTTAACAGGAGCGGCACATCCCATCAGTCGTGTCCCAGAGACAGCTTGCTGCCCACTGGGGGACACCGTCAGCTGGCCTGTCCAAGGGGAAAGCACATCCAGAGCGTGCCCAGAGCATCGCCAGGGCATCTAGGCATTTGCCAATGCTGTGGCACGAACAGGACTGGAAGAACACACCACTCTGTGCCACGAGTGCCCATGGATTTCCCGGGAAATGTCACAAATACCAGTGTGTGAGAATGGCTGGTCTGGTGTGAGCCTTAGAGGGGGAGGCTTTGCTCAAGAGTTTCTAATTGTTCTTCGAAAAACTTAATCTGCTCCTCAAGGTCCTTCTGTTCAATCAGCAAGGAGGTCTTGACTTGAACAAAGTGCCGATAGTCGTGGAGCTGCTGCTCCGTCAGGTATTTGGCGAGGATTCCAGAGACCACCCGTTCCCTGCGGTCCAGGTTCTCCTTCAGGTCCTTCGCATCCTCCCGCTGGCGAGACAAGAGCTTGTGCCGTTCGCTCAGCGAGTGCTACCAGAGTGAAACAACAGAGCAGCACACTGTGAGAACTCATCATTCCTGGCAGGCTCTATTTCTTCATTTGGAAGCCACAGTTGATTTAATTTAATTACTTCCTCTTGTGGGCTTTGTGTTCCACTTGAGTTTTTTCTCGATTGAATTACTCATTCTTGTGGTTTGTAAGGTAAAGGCATGGCAAACCCCATCAAGACTCACATCTTCCATGCTGCCCTCAGGAAAAAAATCAGTGTACTTAACATTCTGGGCATTTTAAAGTATCCTGTAACCATCTTCATTCAATTAGAAGCTCTTTAAGGCACATATCTTTGTATTTTGTGCCTTGCACGTGGCCAGAATGCCAATGACATATTAAAAAGATAGAGTGGCTTCCATTAAAAGGTACACGCAATAAAAAAACTATAATGTAGACAGTAACTGTTCATCAAAGGCTTCTTAACAAACTCACGAGAGTCAGGCCTTGCTTGTTCTACAGGATTTTTATACCTTTCACATTTAGCCAATTCTCTTTCAGCTGTAATGATTTTCACAAGAATAACGCTGCTGGAAAATGTCACATTTCAGGACAGTGTCCATAAGTCCAGCCCAGAGCAATGGTCACTATCAACAACCTAAAAATGGAGTTAAAGACTGAGACTCTTGGTTTTGCTGCCATCAGGGCAAATGCAGGGAGTGGGAGATGGTTGCAAAAATGCTGCCAAATAACCAAGTCTTTATTGGGCATGTTATTAAAATGTTTGAGTAAATTATTTAGATGTGTTTCTGATGAAGAGTATAAATGTAGCACTGGAGCAACACCATCCTCCCTGCCAACCACAAAGCCAAAGTCTGCATGAAATACTGCTCAAAATTGTTCACAGTAACACAACTGACATTTTGGAGGTGGTAAATCCTGATTCTCCATGTCGCACTGCATGGAAGGACCTTTTTTAGTGCTGTTCTGCCTGTGAAATATGATGAACCTCCAGAGCTACAGGAGGTCAGCAGCAGCACAGCTCCAGAAAATCCCAGTTTTTCTAACACTGTGCTTTTCCAATTTCCAAATAAGAGAGATCAGCAGGGATTGTGTTGGTAAAAATATGTCTAAAAGCACTGAGGACAGCAGGGAAGCATCACTCCTGGGATAAACTTGTCTTGTCTTCTCTAGCAAAAAGGAGAATTTTCAGACTTGAAAAGATTTTCTGGCGACATAAGACAATTCTTCATTTTCCAGCAAAGGTAGCTAGTTGAGTTAAACTACAGGGAATTATATCTCAATTTATACCACATCTTCTTCTGCTCACTGGAACAAGCCCATTAAGTGAAATATGATTTCAAAGGCAGTGATTACTGCAGTGGAGAAGAATAAACCCACAAGAAGCCCTGTGCAGCACAGGCTTGGAGCTGCTCCTCGGGGAGCAGCCGGGGGCTCCCAGGGCCACCCCTGTGGCTCGGAGCCTCGCAGGGTTTTGCTGCTGCCCCCCAGCACCTCTGCAGAGCTGCCCGCGCACTCCTGTGCCCCAGCACTGAACCCTCAGTGCAGACACAGCCCATGACGTGGCACAAACACTGATGGCACAGGCTGGCTGGGGCATTTCGTGAGCCAAGCGAGCTGTCAGACAAGCGAGGGGAGCACAGCCCCAGCCGGGAAGAAGTGAACCAGTGAACCAAGCACATCAGACATCCTGCCTGCTTGTCACTCACCTTCTCCTCAGCGTCCGTGTTGCCATCGACCCTGCTCATGGCGTTCTGGACCCGGGCCAGGCGGCTGGACAGGCACAGCAGGAGGCTCACGACCTTCTCCAGGTCCCCGATGAACATCATGTAGCGCTCGAACTCGTTGGGCTTGCACAGGTGCCTCACGGTGGCCTCCAGCCCTTCACCCAGCTCGGCACACTCCCTGGATTCCTGCAGCACCAGCTCCCGCTCTTCCCACAGGCTCTGCAGCCTGGACCGCAGGCTGGCCATGAGCTCCAGCTGCAGAGGAAAAAACACCACAGAAAGCTGTTATTGCCAAAGAGAATCCATATCGGTTTTGGAGAACGGATTTTCTTCACGTCGTCTTTGCCGAATTTTTGACTTCTAAAAGAATGTTAAGCTCCAGGAAAGAAAAAGGAAAAAAAAAAACCATTTTCTCAGGCATACTGAATTCTCAAACTCTGAACAGCAAATCACCTGAATGGGTGATATAATCCCCAGCTCAAAGGGCTTCCAACCTGTCAGAAGGGAACTGCAATAAAGATTACAACATGATTACACAGAGCTGTGCTCTGAGACATGAGCGTGAAGTCCCAAAGCTTGGCACAGAGCTGTAAGACCTGAGTGGAATTTCATTTATCATATGCACAGGAAAAGTCAGTTCCATGGGTGATTCAAGCAGGTCACAGTGCCCGGGCAGCAAAGCAGGCAGAGGAGGCTGTTTGATAGGGAAATGTTCATATGGAAAGAGGCCTCGAGAGCAGTGTGGGAGAAGAACACCATCAGTTCTTTGGAACTGGACACCAGCATGAAGAGGAGCAGCAGTCAGACAGTGGGTAATGAAGAACATCAGCACACACACAGCAGGAGGAGCTTCAGGAAGGCAGATTGTCCCTACCTGAGATGGAGCATGGCCAGGTTTCCAGAGGGCAGAAAGCCCATCCAACTCTGCAAAGCTGCACAATCACCCTTCCAAGCTCCATAGTTCTATCACAGCCCAGCTATATCCAGCCTACCCTATTCCCTGTATGGAATTAATTGGGCCCTGGAATGTGCAGAAACTGCTCCCAGGTCTTAGAGTAAGAAATATTTGTTAGTTAGGCTGCCAGTTGTAATTAATTTTGCAGATTTCAATTTGAGTGTTAAATGGTGAGTCAGTGGCTGCACAGGAGCTGGCCTGGCCAGGAAATCTTTAACCAGCCCTGTGTGCTTGTTCCAGGCACATCCACCCCCAGTGACCTGCTGGAGACAAGTATGTGGGATGAGAGATCTGAATGAAATCAGGCAGGATTTAAATACCACCATTTATGATCGATAAGCCAACTTGCCAGGACTTCACCTACTTGCAAAAATTGATTCAAAATTACCTGTGAAACACTATTGGGATAAAAATATCCATAGTAATAATGACATAAATAATAATTTCTTGGTCATGATGGAGAAACTGTGGTTCCTCTGGTGGTCTTCTACATACTTTCTTAGATGTGATGTCATCTAGGTCATCTGTGCTGTCCCTGCTCCTGTTCAGGATGTGGTTTCCCTTATAGGCATGATCTTTGCTCCTTTGCTTGGCTTCATGTTCAGGACATTCTTCTGGTCCATCTCTGTGACTTTTCCTGCTATTGGAACAGAAAATAAACACTCGTAGCAAACAATGTTTTCTTCTCAAACCTTGTGTTCATGGTTTTATCCATCTGGACTTCAGAATCGCTCCCCTCTTTTCTCACGGCAGGAACTTTTCTAATTTTTTAAAAGATACAGAGCAAAGTATTTGCAGCCTAGGTCTGTCACAGTCCCTTCAATAAAGCATCACTGAACCACTTTTCTTCCATCATACATCCACAGCCTCAGATATTTCTTGACATGTAAATCAGAAAGCTAAAATATTTTGCTAATGAAACAAAAATAAAACAGTATGTTCAAGTTCATCTTACTGCTACTATATGCATGATATTCTACACTAAAATAGATTAAAATACCAGATAATTGGTTTTGTCTACTTACTCATTCTCCTGTACATGCTGCACATTGCCCTTTTTCCTGTGTGATTTATCCAGCATGGAAATGTTAACAGGAAACAAACCCTCCATCAGGTCCAAAGCAGTTTTTCTCTCAGGATGAGGCATGAGAATGTCCACCAGAGAACTGTCTTTGGCAATGATCTCCAGAACAAGTTCCTGGCACCGCTGGTCGTGAGGACACCGCAGCCTCCTCCTGGGCAGGTGTGTCCCTCTCTCCAGGGGAACATCATCCTGTGCAACCGAACCTTTGGCTGGATTGTTGTCTCCTTGGAGAGGCTGAGCCAATGTTGTGTGGAGATACATTCCCTGCTCTGGATGCTTTAGTGCAGCGTTCCCACTCAGAGCCTCACTTCTGCATTCCTCCTCCACTCGAATGCTGTCCTCGCTTCCACTTCTTGGGGTAGGAATCGAGCTTTCGGGAGTCAGCTCTTCAGTATCCTGATGACATGCATGTCCAGCTATGGCATTATGTTCATGATTCTCAGGATCATGGAAACTATAAGAAAGAAGACAGTTCCTTTTATTGGAGACATTCCCTCTACAACAGATACTTTTGCAGACTGTTCATGAGCTCTGATCAAATGTTTCTGATATTACAGTTCTATCTGGACCTACCAGTTACTTTCATGCTGACCTGCTAAACTAGGAAATTTAGGAAAAACTTCAAAATATTGCTAAATATACAATTATTTTGTTCTAAGCTAATCAAGCCTCCAGAAACCTTTGGGATATTTTTGAATGGCTGCTACAGTGAGAATTCTTTAACTACACAGGAATCAGCATCACTACCCTGCTGAGACAGGGTTCAGATGGTTTTCTCCCCTAATGCTCCTCAAAGCAGCAAAGCAAATACGGAGAGTTAAAACTCGAACTTCCCAGCTGGTGGTGTACAAATGGCACAGTACTTTTTTCCCTTTAAAAACCCACACCCACAGCCCCTGTTACAGCCCTCTGCTCAGACACATTTCCCAGGCCTGGGCATATCGGAGCTGTCGGAGGTGCTGTTTTGCCCAGAGCTCGGATGAGGGAGCTGTGATCCCAGCGATGGAGCTGCGCAGGGACACCCGGCACTTCCCACCTGTGCTTCGCACTGCAGAAGGGGCTTCAAAGCCTGTCCCAAACAGCCGATGTTCCCGTAGGGACACGGAAGGATCCCCGGAGAGAAGGGATCCAGGGCTGCCCCTGGAGGTGACACGCCTGGGACACGGGCTCTGCCCGCCTCAGCCTCGCAGCCTTACCTGGGGGTGCCGGCACAGCCCTCGCAGCGCCGGGCCGGCGCTGCCGCACCGCTGGCACATCTGCACGGGTCCTGGAAGGGAAAACAGCACGCTGGTACAACCGGCACCGCAGGGAGGCACCTCTTGAACTTCTCTTGGGATTTTCACATTAAAATCAGCTTGTTTACCTTCAATACTTTCTTACAAAACGCTTCCATGAACAATGAATTTTTACATCAATCATAAATTCACAATATGTTAAAGTTGGTAGCTCCTCTCTCAGAATTCTCCCAAATTATTTCTCCTGCACCTCAAGCAAAGCATGTGCTTTGGTTTCTAACAGCTACATAGCATTTCCTAGAGAGGAAGCAAATATGTCTTCTCCTCTGCATCTACAGCTCTGTACTGTGTGCTAAAAAAAAAAGAAAATCAAGACTTAATTCCTCATTTATGGTGTTCAGCAGGTTTTCATGTGAGTAGTCTGATAGTTCTTTAAACCAGGTGGATAGTTGTAAGTTGAACTCAAACAATAATCACTATCTTAACACCGAAGGACAGAATGGTCTGGGTTGGAAGAGGCTCTACAGGTTATCTTGTTCCATGACTGCCACGGGCAGGGACACCTTCCACCAGCCCAGGTCGCTCCGAGCACCGTCCAACCTGGCCCTGGACACTTTCAGGGATGGGGCAGCCACAGCTTCTCTGGGCACCCTGTGCCAGGGCCTGCCCACCCTCCCAGGGAAGATTTTATTCCCAATACCTAATCTAACCCTGCCCTGTGTCAGTTTGAAGCATTTCCCCCTTGTCCTGTCACTCCAGGCCCTTGGAAAAAGTGTAAAGTCCCTCTCTGACGTTCCTGTAGGGCCCCTTTAGGTACTGGGTGTCCGTCTTACCCGTGTGGAAGGAGGAGTGGATTCCGATCTGCCAGGAGCTCCCCCAGCCACAGGACCACCTGCCTGTGGGAGCCCTTCGGCTGAGGGACAGGGGCTGCTGCAGCTCCTGTGTGCTTTGCTGGGACCGCACGTGCTGCTCACGCTCAGCGGGGCAACGAAAGCACAAGCAGGGAAAACATCCGGTGACTTTTCTCTAGAGAAATCTTGGCAGAAAACCTCATCATTTTGCATCTTCCTACCCCCTTCTGGGTTGGGAATCTTGCCAGGGGGCCCGCTGGGATGCGACAGCCTCTTCTGCAGGGGTGGCTGATGCAGCGGGAGGTGTCGTGGCCTTTGACTGATCTTTCGCTCCATGTATTCCATCAGTGCAGTGTGCTGGATTTGCTTCAGCTCTGTCCTGGAGATACCAGAACTGGAGAGTGCCCTTCCTCCATTCCCCAGAGCCCTCCTCCTGGCTGCCACTATATCTTGCTCAGTGATTTCATCCCTAACTTGACTCCACAATACTTCCTTTTCCATTAGCTGATCAAGCTTCTCAGGCTCAGAATAGCACAGTTTCTTTTCCTCTTTGGTTACCTTTTTCCTTTCCCCTGCTCGACCTGTTTGTGGCCTCCTTATTTCATCTCTACTGAAACTTTGCAGGGATTCTAGATGAGAAGGGGAGCAAGGAACTGGTTTGGCATCCTCGCTTGCACTGGACAATGAGAAAGACCGAAGGTGTTCAATTGATGGCCTTTTAGAGGGTTTCTGTCTCAGTCTGACAGGCAAACTCATCTGTAAGTCTTTTCTTTTAAAGGAGGTTTCTCTGAGAACCTTTTTCTGAGCCACTTTAAGTTTCTCTCTATAGTCGTTCTTGAAGCTCTCCTCCGTGAGCGAGGCAGGACCCCCAAGGCTGAGATCCTGGGTCTGGAGCAGGAGCTCCTCAGCACTGCCCCTGTGGTGGTGGCTGCGCCTCGCCAGCTGGTGGCTTTCCCTTTGTACCTCTGGACCCCGTGTTGAGACAGCAGAGCTGCTTGAAGGAATTTCCTTCAGTGAGCTCCTCGAGTCCTCTTGACTGTGGGTGGGTTTGCTGGGGTGTGGGGTATCGGTGGCTTTCCCCCCGGAGAGGTAGTAGAGCATGGGAGTCATCTGCCTGGTTATGTGCTCAGCAGCACGGTCCTCCCGAGCCTCTGCTGAGAGCTGTGTTTGAGATTCAGCTTGCTCTTTCTGAGCAGGAGGCTCCTCATGCTCTAGACACGCGCTGAGGTCAGGACTGCTGTTATTAGCCTGTTTTCCTTTCTGGACTTCACGTCCTAACCGAGATGTGGACTCTTCCTTGGGTCTGAAAAAGGCCCTTTGGCTCGTGCTGTCCCAGCACTGCCTCCTGCCCTGGTGCGACCCCTCGTGCCGGGGGTGCTCTGCTGCTGCAGCCCCGCAGCTGCAGGGCCCTGAGCCCCTCTGCACTCTGCCCTGCTGACTCACGGCTGCGCCCCTGACATCTCTCCTGGGGTTTCCTTCAGAATCATAGCACTGATTTTCAGCCGTACAGCTGTTCAGCTTCCTGGAAGCATTTTTAATTAGAAGAGCATTCTCCATGTATTTTAAGTCACAACTGTCCTCAAACACATCTTGATCCATGTCTGGATGCCACCGGGCACAGAGCAGGTCCTGAGCGCAGGGCCAGGACCCCTCTCTCTGGCTGGGTCCTGGCACGGTGCTTGGCAGAGCTGCTCCTCTGGCAATTGGCTTCTGCACCCCACAGGGACACTGTTTGACTTCTTGTGTATCATTAACAGCTCTGGGCTTGGAATGTGCTGGGTGACAGGACTTGGAGTTCAGCTCTTTGGGAATTTTATTAGCATGAACAGAATTATAAGCGGAAAGTATTTTGGGGACATTTGCCACAGAGTCTGCCTTTAAATATTCTTGAAAAATGAATGAAGAAGGTCTGCTGAAAATGTGTGGATTGCTTCTCTTTGTAGGTTGTTGACCTGGGCTCCACTCTCCATTTTCCTGTGCCTTTAACCCTTGGATGTTTGATATAGATACCTCATTTGCAGAATCAGAAGAAAGGCCCTTGTTTTCCAGAGTCTTTTCCCTGGCAGGCCTTGTATCTCGCTCTGTGTCTCCATCCCAGTGTTGGCTCCACGGTACATCCCCGTCTGCCAGCTGACTGTCCTGCACCCCAGGCTGCACGTCACACTCGCTGCGTCCTCCAGAGCTGTGTCCCCCTCTTGAGCTTTCAAGGCGTCTCGAGATGTTGTAGCTATGGAGCCGTGAGAGAGGGGAGGGTGCTGGTGCTGCCAGAGGCAGAACTCCCTGAGTTGAAGTCCCCTGGGTGGGAGGGATTCCACAGCCATCAGTGAGGCTGGAGCTGAGAGGGCTGGGGTGGGTGCTCAGGGCTGGAGCCTTGTGTGGGTGCTGGGATCTGAGCTCAGAGGGTGCGGCACTGAGATTATAAATCCCTCTGACGTATTCCGAGTCCATGTACGGAACCTGCTCCGGAGGCAAACAGCAACACTCGCCACAGCCCGACGGGGTGGGATACTCTGGAACGTTTGATCCCCCTGAGAAAGAGCTGTAAGCAGAGTCTGCTCTTCCAGGGAGGTGCAAGGGATGGTCTGTGCTGCCAATCGCCTTCACTGGCAAAAGATGATGATCATTTTCAGGAGAGATCACCGGCCCTACCAGCTCCCCAGTTCTGCCAGCTTCCCTCGGAGTCCATCCTTCCACCTCATCCCCAGACGAAGCCATGGTGTAGTATTTCCAGAAACCAAAGTGACTAAAAGTCCACAGCCGAGTTGTTGAAAAAGAACATTTTTCTCTGTAGTCACATTCCAATAATATCTAGAAGATCCTAAAAAGAAAGAGAAACTATGAAAAAGATTCAGGGGAAGGATTCTCGTTGCACATCTTGGGAAGCCTTTCCCAGAGGTGGGAAGGTGGCTTGAGACTGACAGAGAATCTTGATGAGACATTCTGACGTCAGTAAAAAGTCACAGATTGAAAAGGCAGTCAAGTATTTAGGGCTGCAGCGAGGAACCCCCTGCACACATAGCAAATGCACTAGAAAAAAGCACCACCACAGAGTTCGGGTACTCACCAGCCCCTAATCTGTCATTCCCAATGTAATATTTCTGGGGCAGGGCCTCATAAAGCTGGCAGAGAGAGAGGTTTTAGGGGTGATATTGCTTTTTAATCAAAAAACTCTACAGTCCTGCCTTGTTTCAGAGACAGTCCTGGTATCATTCATCTTGAGCCAAAAGAAGAGATGGAAAGGAGCCAAAATACACAAGTTAATCTATAAATGAAACTTGGACTGGTGGGGCACACTAAATAAATTAACTAGTTTCTGGGAACTGAAAACAGGCTAACGCCACACAGTGGGAATTTCTGATGGGCTTTTTTTTGAAATTTCACTAAGAAACTGACTCAAGGATGCCTGGAGAAGTTCCCTCCCTCCTCACAGATGATCTAAAACACAACTGTGAAATCCAGTGGTGTGTCCCTGAGTAACAGGGTCTGTCCCACAGCAGCACCGCTGGCTCCTGCTGGGGCAGAGGAGCTCAGCTGTGCCTGGAGGTGCTGGGAAGTGCACAGGATCAACCACCCCCCCGGGAGCCACATTCCACGACAGACCCACAAGGCAGATTGCTCTGTCATTCTTATCTCCCTTGTTTTAATCAAATTTTTCTCCCAGTGGAACCTCTCCAAGCAGCTCTGTTACTGACAGTGCTATAAATAGAACGAGCCAAGTCTTTGTCTGGGATGTGCTGGCACAGATCCATGGAAGTTAATGGAGCCACCCTGATTTACAACGAGAATTTGGCTCTAACTTTTCAGAGCAATGTGGAGAAAGAATAGTTGTGGTCTGGCTTATGTCTGTCAGTGAAAGTACTCTTCTACTTTCCTATACCAGTGACTCCCAACATTTCTTTTCCCTCATTGTTTCAAGCTTCTGATTGTGATTTACAGTGAAGTTGGCAATACAGTGAAGAATTTTTGACTCAGGTTTTTATAATGATAGCAGAAATAAGAGGAAACAGAATTTCAGTATCTTAGAAGACCAAGGTAAGGACCTCTGACTGGCACTGAAACACACCTTAGGGAAACCTTTCATATTTCTTTTGGAGAAGGTATTTCCTAAACCCCGGCAGCTGAATCGTTGATCTCAATGTGTTTAAAGAACTGTGTGAAAACTGCCTTCTCTTTCCCATGTCAGAGAAAAACATTAATGTACTTAAAACTCAACTGACACGAACAATGACATTATTGTTCTCAGCAGGGAGGTGGGAGAGCTCCCTCAGGGACTGCACTGTCTCTGGGCCTCAGAAATGCTCTGGCAAGGCTGGAACACAACGTGCACATTCCAGACAGGCTTGCAATATTTTCATTGTAAACCACTGAAAGCAAGAAGAAAAATGTTAAATTACAGTATATCAGAACAAACCCACGAAAAGATGAAGGGAAGTGTATTAACAGTGTAGGGCTGCAGGGAAGTGTATTAACTCCATGGCCAAGGAAGAAATAAAGCCACTAACAACCTGTTAAGATCCCAAGTTGTTTGATTGTTGTTTTTTGTTGTTAAAAGCAAGCTAACTTGACTTCCATCCACTGGTTTATCCTATTTAGCCCAGTTCTACCTTGGAGACCTCCCAGAGAGCACAGCCCTCTGTGTGAAGCAGCTTGCTGATATAAAGCACAGCCCCTTTGCTTCATCCGTCTGCCAAGCCAGAGAGATGAGATGCACAAACACGTGGAAGGGAAACGGGCTCTCCTTGGGAATGGGACTTGTCCAGTGCTTCCCAGCAGGCTCATGGAGGAGGAAGAACAAAACCCAGAAGACACAGGATGCTCTGCGTGAGGCTGGGCTGACTCTGGGCTAAGATAACGATGTCGTATGTCTAAAATCAAGATTTGTTCCAAGTTCCACCATAATAATGACAGAAAAATACGATAAAACAGTAGAGGCAAGGCAGTGCCAGGCAATGCCCACTGTGCAGCTCATGCTCAGGTACCAGTGCCTGCATTAAAAACTCTCCACCCAAACATTCTCAAACAAGTGTTCAGTGCCAGTTCACGTCCTGCTGAAGTGTCCAGTGCCTCACAGACCTCTCTTAAACACCGGGCACCACATCAGCCCTTTCTGTTCTCAGGAAAGGTTCTTTGCATTGCACAATCTTAAGTCCTTTGCAACCAACACAGCAGGTCAAAGCCTCATGTCTGTGGCAAATTAACTCTGTACAGGGAAGAACCAATGACTCCAGACTGCAATCAATTAACAAGTTACCTGTTTTTGAAGAGCAAGATTGCTTTTATTTACAGTTTGGTCTAGTTTGACCTCATTTAGGCAGGGAGAGGTGCCATAATTGATCCATAACTCACCTGCAGTTAAATACAATGCTTTTCCAAACAAATCATCACTCATCAGAAACACAGGTATGCTCGTTATGGAGTCTCTGATTTCCCCTCAACAACCCAGGAAAAACAGCCCCTGGCACCAAACACAGCCCACACTGCATTTGTGCACTTGTGCAGGTCCCCTGAAGTTACCAACACAATCTTTCTGCCAGAGAAGCAAGAATGAGCATTTTCCTTAATAAACACAAGCAGAGTTCAAACCTTCATAGCTCTCCCTCTCTAGAACTGCCCTTTTTAAACAAACAGCTCCTTGAAAATAAAGGGGAAAGCCACAGCTATTAATCCAGATCAAACTACAATACTCGACTGTTCTCCAGGCAACGAGATCGACAAGTGTGCAAAATGCAAAGCAAACACCGTGACCAACCTACCGATATTATGTCATGTTCCTGTCTGTGAATGACCCGGTCCTTATCGCAGGGTAAACACCTGATGTAAACATTCGCTGACATTCTCCACATTCCGAGCAGTGGCACAGGCTGCAGCGCCTGGCCCACCTGCTCCACAGACCCTGAGATCTCACTGCTCCCAAAAGACCATCTGAGAGACTCTGGCTTTAGCAGATGGTCCTATTGGCAGTCCCAGGGCAGCCTAGAGAGTCCACAATCCTGGGGAAGCCAGGTGCAGTCTCTGGTATCCCAGACACCTCCAGCAGCTCACTGGTTGATGATCTAGCACAGGTTCCAGATCTCCATCCTGGTCTTCCTGGGCAGAAATTGATGCCCATGCACAATATGGATGCAGTGACTGTATCTCTGAGATATGAGATGTCTGGAAATAAGAGCTCCTCCTTTGACCACACTGTGAGATATCCAAATATTCCAGACAAATGTCTGAAGCCTTCAGATTCCACTACTTTGACATGAGTGTTGAAAGGAGGAGAGAAATGGAAGGACACCAAACCTGGGAGTGTGTCTGCCTATTTTGATTTTCAGCATCTCCAAAGTCCCTGTTTCTCTCTTCATTGCCTTTTTTATTTTTAAGAGATATTTTCCCTTTATTATTTTTTCTAGCTTATAATCCACAGTTTTATCCGCTTGGACTTTCAGCTTTAGGCTTCAAATAGGAAGCCAAACAGAGCAGAGGACATCCCCTTTGGGTGGCTGAAAAACACACATTCTGCTAATCTGTATTTTTCTTACTAAGGTTTCTGAAGACTCTAAACTCCAAACTTCTCATGCAGGCCAATTTCCAGCACTCTCATGCAGGTAGCTCACGGTTGCCAAGGACAGAGTGCATCAACACCCAAGGACAAACCCTCACATCTGGCTCACACAGGCCCAGTGGAAAACAACCCCTGCTACTGGGAGCCAGGGGAAGTCAAAGTGTCAGACAGTCTCCAAACAGAGCCCAAGTGGGATTTAGAGGAGGTTTTTGCCTTGTGTGAACAGAAATAAATTCCACCATAGTTTGAGGAATGTAAACATTTCCAGTAAAACCCACAGACCCAGACTCAAGGCTTCCTGGAGCTATCCAAGTGTCTTGAGAAATTTAGAGGAGGATGAAAATAATAATAATGCACCTCAATGTCCCTTTTTTGGGGGATGGAGGGTAGACAAACCTTCCCAAACCTCCTCACCCAGCTGTGCCAGGCTCTCTATAGAAGGAAGAAGTACTGAGTGGAAGCTTTGCTGGAGCCACAGTGCCAGAACTGGCCCATCCTTTCCCGCAGAGAGGTGACACGTCCCTGCTGCCCAGGCAGGTTTGGCATTCCCTGGCATACCCACTGGGCTGAGGAAGAGCTGTGGCCCAAATGAACTGCTTTTGGAGCCAAGAGCCGTGGCCTGATCTCTGGCCAAGGATTTAATGAGGAAGATCAGGTTGGGCAATTCTTCACAGCCCTGTGAGAGACCTTTTCTGAGCACCCAGCAGAGTCTGACCTTTTAATCAGAGCAGTCACCCGCCACATACCTCCCCATTGTCCTTGAATTCCCTGACTTCCCTTATTCAGCCTTCAGAAATTTCTCTTGCCTTCCACCAGCATTAGTCTCTAACCTACTAACCAGCACCAAACACTTACTTCTGTTTCTGCCTCTGTAAGTGCTTCTCAAAAAATGCTTTTGCCAAACATCAGTTTCATCCCAAATGTATGTCTTTCTTTCAAACGATTTCCATTTCATCCCTTCTTACTCCATCAGAATTTTCCTTCTTTCTTTTTTAAATCTACCCAAGTTCATTTGATGCCATAAATTTACCCCCATACTGCGTTTACAGGCTACAAGAACACCCACAAATATTCAAGTGCTTTAAAGAATTACAGACCCTACAGTACTCAAAATCAAAAAGAGAAAAAACCTAGTAACACTGTTGATTTTTAAACATGTCTTTAGAATTAACAGAATAGAATGAATAATATATATAATGAAGATGTTTTCTCCTTTCTACCTTGTTGACTGCTTGCCAGCAAGGCCATCCAGGAAACATCACAGAAAAATAAAATTCTCACAGTGCCCCTGACTTAGTGCTGGCTGCACCGAGCTTCCCACAGCTCAGGCAGCAAGTCAGACTTGAAACAGGTGAAATCCAGATCAGCATCTCCTTCCACTGATGTGTGGTTTGAGTCCAGAGTCTTATATGTTGGTAGAACTTGTTTAGGATTCTGAGCAAGCAGAATTTTAAAAACATGTCCATTATTACCAGCCTGTAGTTAGAAAAATCCAACAGTTTGTTACAGGCAGCTCCACCAGCTGGCACAGCCCAAACCCAAGGTATTCCCAGCTCTGCATGGATCAGAATTTGGCTTTCCCAGCTTTATCAGAGCTCTGGGAGAGCTGATGCTTGCTCAGCCTTCTGAGTGGCAGATGGCTGCCTGGAAAATGCCACGAAGTCATCTTATCTTTCAAGAACTGTGGGTTTCTGGCAGCTGCATATGCTTTCTTCTGTTATATATATAGCAGTATTCTCAGCAGCTTTATGGATGGCTCTGTCACTGCAGTCCAAGAGGCCCAGCAGGACAAGACTGCAAATCCCAATTTCTCCATGCTGTAATTTTGTTTTCCATAGACAAACGTGCCATGAGAACAAACATTCCTGCTGCAGCTCCAGTTTGAGACAAGGACGGATCCAGAGGCACTGGCTGGGCAAGGGGCAGCGTCCAGATTGCCTTAATCAAGTGGGACTATATATATACTATTTATGTGTATAAATAGATGTGTGTGTACATTTAGATTATGGCTTTCAGATGTAATCAAGATGGGTCAAACCAATCACACTCTGCTCCTTAAATGTACTGAGCAGCTTTTTGCTGAGCTTGGCAAGCTTTAGGCTGTGTGCAATGAACTTCGGGAACGACACAGAAACAATCCCTTCGCTGTATTCCCCAAGTCATTCCCACCCAGGGAATAGCTAAGGGTAAAACACTGGACACAGAAACCTACCAGATCTTCCCAGAGGAGAGGGCTGACATGGCCAAGCTGGCTCACCCAGATTCTCCCAGAGGACAGGAACAGAACCCAGATCTCACCTCCTCACCACTCCTCCTAACTACAAATTGATTTTTTAATACCTTACCACCCTCAGTTAATCATGTAACTTTTCCATTCTTTCATGGCAGATTGTCAATCTGAAATATAATTAGCAAACAATACCAACACTTCCATTTCCTTGTATACAAATTAAGGATTATGAAGTCATATTAAATAATTAATTTGGTATTTAAAAATAAAAAGCCATTAACTCCTTAACTTTCTCATTTTGACATAGGAAACAGAAACTATTCCTTACCAGAGGATGTCTGTTTTCAGACTAATTCATCCAGATGTTAAACATAATTGTGCCTGCCTTTGTGCTGGGGCAGACAGCAATGTCATATCCAGTTACCACAGAACATTCCACTGGAACAAGAGAAGAACCCCAAACATACACAAGACAATGTATCAGACTGCTCTGTTCCTTTGGCATATACTGCATTCCAGTATTTTCCCATAGCTTTCATTTGGACAAAATTCATAAGGGTTTATGCCTAATCTCACTAAACATATCACTGGTTTCCACAACAAACAATGAGAAACAGGATTAGGAGTTAAAAGTAATCTGGAAATATCCGATAGTTACATTAGTGCAGGTTTAATGGGGGGTGAGGGTTGCTTGGAATCATGGGCAGAAATCAGACCCCTGGTCTGCAAAGGGCATCAAGAATCACAGGATCCCAGAGCAGTTTGGTTGGAAGGGACCTTAAAGCTCACCCAGTCCCACCCCTGCCATGGGCAGGGACACCTTCCGCCAGCCCAGGTTGCTCCAAGCCCCGTCCAACCTGACCTTGGACACTCATAAGTTTAGCATTTTAAGATAAATTTTCTGGTGCAAATTCAGTTCTGCCCTTGTCCAATTATTTGGTTACATTCACACATTTCCCCACAAAAATGTCTTCTTTCACCCACAGAGATCCAGAGGACAAGCCCTGAAGTTCAGGTGGCCTGGTGCAATCATGTGTGCCTAAGACAGCTTTCAACCACGGGTTAAACATTTCAAAATGTGGTTTTAATATTTTCCAGGACACATCCTGCTCCTTCCTCTGTTCCTGGGCTGTTACAGAGGGTGCCTCCGGATGGGAGCACACGGACTTTGGCAGCACATGCTCTGCAAGGGACCTGAGAGCCGAGTCAGTCCTTGGTGGGGAGAGAGGATGGGCAGAAAAACACAGCACTTGGACATCTGCTCTTCCAGTGTTGTGCTTTCTTCTCCTGCCACCGCCACCAGCTCGTGCCTGGCTCTGGAGGGCTCTTACCCCGTGTCTCTGACCATCCCTGCAGTGGTTCTGCCTGCCCTGTGCTGCTGGGCTGGGCACACTCTGCACCTCCTGCATTGCTGAGCCCTCTCCCAGCACCTGTAAACAGCTGCCACGATGCCACCAGCACCCGCACGCTGCCCGCGGGGCACGAAGCCACCTGGCACGGCCAGAGGCATCTCCAGCACCCAAACCCTCGCACCACACAACCTGCACCAAACACACGCTCTCTGCCCACAGAGTAAGGAGCAGTTACTTAGACCACGGAGCAGCAAAATCTCTGTTCTCCAGACTTACAGCAAACAATATAAGCAACAGAGTAACCAGATGGTTTTTTCATTTCCTTGCACAAAGCAAATACACAGATACAGAGCACAGCAACTGCTGGGGACGATTTGTACCAGGTACAGGCATCTAAAACACACACACACTGGAGCGCTGTTTGGTTTAGTGGGACTCACAGAACTACGTGTTGGGTTCAAGGGACCTGAAAGCTCCCCCAGTTCCACCCCGCTGCCATGGGCAGGGACACCCCCAGACCAGGGACACCCCCAGCACTCTGAAGGCATGTTCACAACGAGTACAGGCAGTGCAGGTTGTCTACCTCCAATATTCTCTTTAGGAAACAGAAGCCAATGCTCCGGGTCCACATTCCAGCTGTGCAGAAAACATCTGAAAGTCAGGGGAGCAGAACTTTTGCATCTCGCAGCCTGAAGAGTTTTCAGTGCAATGCTGGAGGTGATTCCCATCTCTCACCTGGTCCCCAGGCCTGGGATGTCCCAGAGGCAGAGGCAGCTCCACGGGCATCGCGGCTGCACAGCGACCCTCTGCCCCCGCTGGAAGCTGCCCGCGGGCTCCGGGCATTCTGTCGCGCTCGGCGGAGCAGTGTCAGCGGGGAAGGAGGGAAAGCAAACAGTGGGTTGGGCTATTTCATTATCTCACCAGTCAATCATTAACGACGGGGCTGTTTCTGCCTGAGCTCTTGGCCAGCGGCCACAACTCCCACGTGGGCACGACTGAAAAATTCCATGAATATGCTGCCAAGGCGCAGGTGAGGGCTCTCTGCTCTACGACCCAACATGGTCCTGCATGTCCCACCTGGGATGGACCCACCCCACGGGCACCACCCCACGAGCATCCCTTATATCCCACTGGGATGGCACCACCCCACGAGCATCCCTCACTGCTGCACCTTGTCTGCTGTCCCCAGCCCGGGGTCACAGTGCACAAGAGCCCCTACTCTGGGGCAGTCAGGAAGCACTGCTAACAAAAACTAATTAAATTCAACTGAAAGTAGTTAGATTTAATCCAACAAAGTAGTTAGATCTGATTTTCTTAAACGATTATGTCCTGCTTTCTGAGGGTGAGAGAAAAAGAGTCGTACAGTGAAAGTTAATGCAGCTCAAGGCAACTCTGAAGCTGTGTTTTATACACTGCAGGGCTTTTTTGTGGGCTTTTTAATGATTTTTAAGTGCTTTCTTCATGAAAGAGCACAGAAAGCACACAGATTGAGCTTTCATCTGCTCCATGTGACTCTGAATCAACTCAACCCTCTGCAATAACTGTTTTCTGCCTCCAAATATATGTGATGAAGCCTGATACAAACATTTTATAATGTCCTTATCCAGTGAGATGAATTCCCGTTAGTTCCCAGCTGGGCTTAAAAAATAAGCCGATTTTGTGCCACTATTTTTTTCCCTCAAACTAAGCTGCCAACTGGATAATGTCATGCAGGCCACAGCTCTGTCATTTATGTATTGTCTCTCAAGGGAAATGCCTTCCAAAATTCTCACAGAAACAATCTGCTCACCCGTGGGTGGGTTGTTTTTCCCTGCTGGAAAGGAGAGAAGTGGCCTCCCGTGGGACACAGACTGAGCCCTTGGGTTGTGCCTGCCCTCCCCCTGCTGTCCAGCAGGGCTGTGCCAAAGTCACCACAGAGAGCGTGGAATGGGGTTTGCTGCAGGGAATCTCGAGAGGACGGGGATTATTTTGTTGGGAAAGCCTCAACTCCACATCTCCCCTGGACTGAGAGACTCTGGAATGCCTTTTACTGATGGTCCATTTAACCACTGAGGTTTTTCTGTGAACAACCACCCGGGCTGCCCTTCAAAATCCTGTGCACAAATAGACCATCGCTAAGCCCAATTTTTTGTTTCTCCAGCACATAATGTGGTTGGTAACTCTGAGGATGGAGAAGGGTTCCTGGGAAGTTACTCAGTAACTAACTCAGTGTTTAGTCATTGCATTAAACCCTGTTTTCACCCAGCAGTGACTCGGTATCTGATCAACTGTTCTGCAGCAGGAGGCAAGGGGACCTTTCCAGCAGTCCAAGAAATGAGAAGGAAAAAATTCTGCACACAGTGGGAGAAAGGCAAACCTGAGCAATCCTCCTGGCAGGGGACGAGCAGAGCCCTGGTTTGGGGGCACAGCTCTGGTCTGGGGGCAGAGCTGGTGGTTCTGGTAGTGCCTCCTCTGCACAGGAACTTCTGTACATTCCTTCTGCCACTGAAGGACCTGCTTGGGACAGCACTGCACACACACCTGGCCTCAGTCCTACGGGAATAATCAAGGTTCCAACATCCCACATGAGAAAACAGGGCCAGTCAAAGCTGTCGTGTTCCCACCCTGCCCCTCAGAGGGTTAATTCACCAACTCCTGCCTTTCACGGAGCAGCTGGACCTCGCACAAGGGTATTCCCTGGAGAGAGTTTGGTTTGGCTCTGGATTCACCACAGATCTTTGTAAGGTTTGGCTCTTACATTAGGAGATTTCTTTTAAAAGACATTTCAACACAGCAAAATGGAGCGTCCAGACTTTCCCAGACACAGCACAGTGCCCGACTTCTGCTCTGGCTTCTCTCTGAGAGAGTTATGCAGACATCCAAGTTCGGGGGCCCTTAAAGGCAGTGTCTCGTGTATGTAAACTGGGGATAAACAGCACTCTTCCTACCACAGTTGTCAGGAGAAACCCGCTCAAACCCGTGGGACTTTGAAAAGAGACGCAATGCCCTCCTTACCCGAGGTGCTGGAGGCTCTGGGAGGTGCGGAGTGTCAGCAAGAGCTCCGGGCAAAGAGCCTGTCAGAGCAGTGTCCCCAGACCCAGCTCTGCACCAGGAACTCGCACTAATACACAGCTCTGTGTGCACAATAATGGCATTCACTAATTAGAAAATCATTCCTGACTATAAATCACATGCTCCAAATGCTCCTCCTAACTTACAAGCCAGTTGCCTTGAAAAGAAGTTATTTAATATTACATGTGGTCTGCAACTGTAATGGTTTGTATCTCACAGTGGTGCCAAGGCTGGGTTCCTGGAGGGCTCTGCAGCCACTCTCACACATGGAACACTGGGCAGAGCTAACAGGGAGCAGGAGAGGGCTCCTTTAGGGCCTCAACTCTCACCGTAAATCCGTGTTTTACAAGTGTTAGCAATTAGACCTTCCCACTGCCTTCACATGAAGTGCTGTAGATTTGGGCTGAGTAATTGCCTTCACTCTATCCCCAGATTCGGTCCCCTGTCAGGATGCTTAATGACTCATTATGATCGAATGAGATGTGATGGAGACACCCCCAAGGAGAGAATTTACAGCTGCTTTTGGCAATTAAACCCACTAGAATGCATTAGTGTCAGAGAACATGACACAACCACGGCAGAAACCTCTCGCATCAGCCACGAGTGCTCCACCATCCATTCCTCACCACTGGGAAAGAACCAAAGTGTTCCCAGAGATCTACAAGTCACAAAGCTTGCTGAGGTTTGCTGTCTATACATTTATGGCAACAATAATAAACAGGGCCAGGAGTAAAAACAAACAAGAGATTTTGTAAAAACAAACAAGGGATTTTGTAAAAACAAAAGAGCTGATGTTAATTTTATTTGTTCTTGGGTACCTAAAGCTTTAGAGTACAATTATGTGCTTTCAGACTCTTCTTCACACCCAGAAATATTAATATACATGGTGGATTTCTTAATTGAGAACCAAAACTTTAAGAGAAGCCTTGAATTTTTACAGCTGGCACTTTCAGAGATGCATAAAATCTCATGACACTTCCAGTAATGATGTCAAGGGTTGCCATCAGCGAGGCTTCATTTCCAAGCACTGCCACAGTCACTGCACAAAACTACTTGGAAGTAGGAATGGAGTAATTAGGATCATGGGCCAAAATTTTCCTCTTAATGCTACTTTACAGATCTTCTGCCCAGTGTGCACTGTGCTGGGATGTGTCCTGCCCTCACTGCAGCTCCTGAAGGCAGGGACCTACAATTGTGGATAAACCCTGAAAGCATCAGCGACCAACAGGCCCAGGGGAGGGGTCTGCTCCCTGCCCACCCACCCCTGCATTCTGCCACTGCACAGGGCCAAAGCACAGAAGTGCGTGCAGGCAGCAGGGACAGCAGGGAAATGCAACGTTAAAATAATTAATTTCTCGTGGCTGTGACAGTCTTCTGTCAGAGCCCCAAACACCAAACCAGTCACTGGTTGAGCCCATAAGGCAGGATAAAACAACTCCCAGCTCCTGGTGTGCTCCCAGCCATCCCACAAGGACTGTGGGCAGGGCTGGCTGAGCCCCCCGAGCTGCTCCCTGCACTTCTGCCTGCCCAGCCTTCTCTCCCAAGTGTTGGAAAGCACAGTCCAAAGGGGAAGCAACACAACCAGCAAATGCTGCCCAGAAAACCTCCCCTCACCCAGAGGGCTGTTACCTTCAGGGGTTGTTTCATTCCTTGGATCAGCTGGGATACAGATGGCTGTGCAGTTACTCGCTGCAAAAGTAGGTCAGTGGCAGCACAGATATCAAGGAAAAATAAATATCCCGGGGCTTAGCACCAAAACCATCCAAGTAACAGCAGCCTAATGGACAAAGCAATATCCCCGAGAGATCTCATCGACCCCAGGCTTTGCAGATACAGCTGCCCTACCCAGTGACCACACAGCCAGCAGGGCAGAGGACTAAAAGTCATTACACAGACATACTCATTATTTTGTCACTAGAATCCAATAATTTCTACAGGGGTCAATTCTTCTGTGTGACATTACAGCAAACATAACCAACATTGTTTTTACATTGCCTATTATCTAGTTAATTGGTAATAGTTCATAGAAGAAAAGTAACCCAAAGTCACTACTATTGTTCTAAGCCATGCTGATGTTCGTGGGTCAAAGACAGGTCCCCGTGTTCCTTCAGTCCCTGGTTTGATACAAAATGTTCTGCAGCCACAGCAGGTTAGAGGAGTTTCCTTTCCTCGTGCTCCTTCCAAGGCTGCTTTCCCAATTCTCAGCACTATAAGCAGTCGCAAGGAGCAGGGTTTTGGGCTGGAAGGGGAGGGATTGCCTTCCCTGCCCGTGTCTGTCCCCTGTCCCCACACCAGCCTTGCTGCAGCTCCAGTACTTGACTCTGCTGAGCTGATTCAGTTTGCTGATCTGGCAGAAGCTGCTCAGGGGTTTTATTTCGTTTTCTGATGGTTTATTGAGCTGGAAGAGTTAACGGAGGAATTGGGAGGATGTTGAGTCAATGTCAGGAGAGAGGAAAGAGAAGAGAGTGGAATTCTATCAAGTTTCCTTCAATATAAAAAGGAGTGTGAGCATGAAACATAAAAGGCATTAGGACCTGTCCCCCCAGCCTGGGATCCCTGAGCTCACTGCAGGGGTACATCCCTGGGACAGGGTGTGTACCCAGCACTCTGCCATCAAACAGAGATTTACCAGAAATCTGCTTTGACTCTGATACTGATTCCACTCAAATCTATGGCAAAACTCCTTGTTGATATTGGCTACATGAAAGAGCATTCAGAAAAGAAATGGGGCATTTTGTTTGGGGAATGTGTCACTTGACAGAAGCTGCACACTTTCATTTTTCCACTGGTATTTATAAAACCAGAATTTAAACGCAACTGGTCACTGCATTTAACAAATAGGTTCAGGAGTCACACTTGCGGCCAAGTATTGAAGGGGAGACAGTGCAAATAAACAGATCCCACAGGAAGGGTCATCTGTTTGCTGCTTTTAAGCCTGTAAAATGCCAGGGAAGAAAGCAGAGGGACAGGGGCTGGCCCAGGAGCAGCAGTGCCAGCTGCTGCCTGCTTTTGCCATCAGGTGTGTGCTCCTGTCCTGCACTCAGCAAATCAGCACCGAGGGGCTTCTGGAGGGCTGTGCTCCAGTTACAGCAGCAGGCTCTGCTTTCCCTCCTGCAGGACAATGGCGCTGTTACAGGCAGGCTAAATAATGTGCCCACGAGATGCCATGAAGAGCAGCGCACCACAGGCCATCACAGGACGCGGAGCAGGCAGCTCTGCCACACTCCCAACAAAGCGAGGGGCAGTGGGGAAGCTGCAGGCTCAGCTTGGCCCAGAGTGGGGGCTTAAGGCAAATTACAGGGGGCAACAGAGATGGAGAACCTGAAGGGCTGGGCTTGGAAGGCAGTCCAGCCCAGAATAATGGCTGGGAACAGGTATTTCTTTCTCATGTGCTTTTGTTTTCTGCAGTGCAGCTTCTAAATGGATAAACCCAGCAGGATCTGAACTTATAACTCTGGAATATGAAATAATGTCTCTTGTTGTGGACTCCCCATCGCTGGAAGTGTCCAAGGCCAGGCTGGACAGAGCTTGGAGCAGCCTGGGCCAGTGGAAGGTGTCCCTGCCCACGACAGGGTGGGTGAAACTAGATATCTCTAAGGTCCCTTCCAACCCAAGCCATCCTGTGATTCTATGAATGCAGCTTTTGAAAAAACAAAAACAAAAAAACAAACCCAGGCTGTCTCCCAACACAACTTGAACACATATTTTCATAAGTAAAAGCAATATTATTCTAATAATGAAACACTGAAAAGGGTCTCATGCAGTGAGTTAATGGCAAAAGTGGAATGAGAACAAGCTCTTTATTTCCACGTCCCTGCTCCATTGACCAGAGCAGATTTCCTGTTAGATAACTGTGCCACAGGCACTTGGTGGCTGCATTGCCAGGGGTCAGGTCAGGTCATGGTTGCAGATTCTTAAGCCCAACAGCCCCAGGAGCACATGTGCAACCTCAGCCTCCATTCACGTGCAGAAGGGGTTCTGTGACCCTCCCAAACACCCCCAAGACACCTCGGAAACGCCACCAAAGCTATTGTACAAACCTTGCTGCTTTCCCAGAGCTGGATGGGCATTGAAGCGTCTCCTCTGTGCTGCTGCCTCAGATCCGCCACGGGGGAAAGGAGGGCAGCTGGGGAGGAGGGCAGGGGGGCCCTGGCACATCCCAGAGCTGCTCCAGCCAGGGACTCCAGAGCCAGGCTTTGGCTCTGCATCTGTCGGAGAGGAGCCCGTGCTGGGAAACGCCACGTGGAGGAAACATTAGCTGAGCTAAAGGAACAGATGCTGCTCACGGAGAAAGGCAGATTCTTCAGTTCATCAACTTCCTTCAGCCAAGACTTTGCAGGGAATTCTCGAGACTGGAACTGGAAGCTTAAAATTTCACACCGGTAGAAGCGTCAGGGAGGTGAACTTTGCCAGCCAAGATCTGCCAGGAACTGCTTTCTGGCAGTGTGTCATCGTAGACATCTTCAGTCTGACAGATGAATCGGTTAGGCAAGAATTGCTTCAGTTCATATCAGAAATCACTTTTTCAGCTCATCTACAAAAAGCTTGCAAGTCCAAAGTTTTGTTTTGTGTCACATAAAGTGTTTCAATTCCACCCCAAATTAAACCTTTTATTTCAAGGTATTCAATCAAAGAATGACCAAACAGAGCCGTGGGCAGCACTGTAACCAACAGCTGATGAGTTGGCAAGGGCTGTAAAACACACCCCAAAACAGTGGCGTGCCTTTTTTGGGTGGTTAACTCCTGCTGAGGTGTCCTCGCAGTGCTGGGGGCAGCTGAAGCAGCAGACACTGCGAGGACAGAACTGTTGCCCCTGCAGCCTCACAGTTGCGCTGGAGCTTCTACAAATGGTCTCCAGCAGCAGGGACAGGTGAAGGAACAGGGGGAAGGAGGTTTCAAATTCTGATCATGCTCCTTTCCTGTTTCTGAAGTAGCCTGTGTATTAGCAGGGGCAGGTGCAGAGAAGTGCATGATCCAAGAAATAGTCCTACGTAGTTCCATGCGTGGAATGCTGCCCCAAGAATAAACTCCCAAAGAGATGTCATTTCATACTCAGCATGAGAACCAGACAGGTCTGCGTGTTCCTGAAAGCTCCGACATGTGTCAGCATCACCTCACATTTCCTGCTACTTAGTCCAGCAAATGTTTATCCATTTGCCTGGTATATTCCAGCTGGAGATATACTTCGATGATTTTAGAAAGAAATGTGAATAACGTTCCAGCTGTTCGAGAACAAGTCTCAGGATAACACATTGTCTTGTCAACGTTAAAAAAATAATCTGACAATTTTTTGTGAAAGAGGAGCTCTCAAGCCTTAGAGCTCAGACTGAAGATCTGGCAAGGATCAGCTATGGCCTCAAGTGCTTGGGTTTGATTCTTTGGTGAAATCCAAGTATTCCAAATTTAGGACTGGATTCAAATCCCTGAATAATCATTTTGCATAAATTCAGTAGAGTTGATATATTAGTTTCCATTGAACCCCCAGCATACAAGGCTGGGCTTGAAACTTCCTTGGTGTTACTTCCCACATTGTTTCTGAATTGCCTCCTTTATAAAGAATTAAGTCTTGTAGACTTAATATTTTTAGACTTAACTGCAACTTTTAGAAAGGGAAGTAAATAGCTCAAGGAACCCTTCTGACACCTCAAACTGGCCTTGGCCCTAGCCAGGAGCAGTGAGGCCTCCGGGCACACCCTGGGGTGTCAGAGCCCTGGGGAGAGGAGCAGTTCAGTGCCCAGCCCAGCTAAAGCAGCCTGTGTTCACTCTGCATGCCCTGCGTGCCCAAAGCTCAGCCTCCAGCTGTGACCCAGTGAGTGCCACACCTCTGTCCCTCCAGAACTGCACTGCACACCAGGGCACAGCGGCCACCGGTAGCTCTGGATGTTGAATTACCACTCAGTCCTCAAGGCAGCTGTGAAATCACACACAACACACTGAATGTATGTTTTCTGTATGTAATTACTTGTGCAAAAGAGCAGTTTTCCCTTGGAATTACCCAGAATCATGAAGTTCAAGACATGAGGTGATGTGAAAGTGGAGAACATGAGTCAGTAGTGTAGCAGAAGGAAAATGATATCCCTAATATTTTTGCCCCTCTGATTGTTTAAATCCACATTGCTTGTGGAAACATAAAAGCAGTTTCTGCAAAAGTTGATTTCTATTCTCTGAAGTTTTTTCTTCCTGGTACTTGGTCGTATTAAGAATTCCACCACAAGACTTTTGATCTCAGTAGTTGGTTATATTTTTTGTAAGTGCCAGAAGAATTTTAAAATCAAATTTTATACAATAAAAGTCCACAGTCAGATATAAAAGTCTTATAAATTTACTTGTATTCGGAACTAGTGTTTCTATAACAAAAAAAAAAAAAAAGGGAAGCAGAAGCAGGCTTGCAAAAAACTTACTGAAAAAAGGAAAGCAGCTTTCCAGGTGGAAATGACAGGTACAGGATGGTACAGGTATAACACGCTGTTTCATTTTCTTCCAGAAAGTTTAACTGCCTTCATCATTTACAAAGTGGAAACTGTAATCAGGTTCTTAATTTTAAGAAAAGCCAGGATTATGGAGTCTTCCTTGTCCTACCATTAATATAAACACATTAAATGTGATTATAAAAGCCATGTTGAGTAAAACAGTTTAGGCCACAACAGAAATAATTCCCAAGTGCTCCAAATCTGAAGTCAAGCTGTGCAGTTTTTAACCCTGTTCAACTTCTAATCGTTAAGGGGGAGAACTCCCAGTGTAAGGACTGACACTGCAAACAGAGCAGATGCTGCTCCACGTTCTCCTGAAGTATCAGAGCCTGACACCTGGCATCACCCCGTCCCAGGACACTGTTATCAACAGGCCAAAGAACATCTCTGCAGCTGAAATTTCCACCTTACCATCTGCAGAAACAATTGCAATGGAAAAGCTCTCAGTCAGCTTCTCCTAACCTCTTCATTAAAAGGCTGGACAGCATTTAAAACTTTTATATTAATTTAACCAAAACTGTACAAAGCAATCCATTTTTACAATTTCAAAACACTTACTACAAAGTGGATCAAGGAAGAGACTATTCTTTTAAAGCCATGAGACAGGCAACTCCCTTTACAAATAAGCTTAGTAGTTGTATCAATTGTTTTGTCAATAGATTTTTGCTCTTTATTAAGTGACACCTAACCATTTATTTGAGGAGTCAGTTTTATGACTTTATGCATGTATTAGTTGGCCAAACCAACAGAGAATTTCAGTCAGCATCAGACCTTCAATCCTTCAAGAATCTCCAGAGTAGGTGCATGTATTTTATCTATACATATGTTGAGATGTGCCTGTACATGTATTCATACACACATTTATAAAACTGCTCTAAGTACTGGACTGCTTATGTCTGATGAAAGAAGTTTTCACAAACTTCTTTGCTACAAGAAAAGGTTTCTGCCATTTCTGGCACTTCAGACACATGGAAGGGAAGCAAGTGTGTGGACAGTTGTAAACAAGGATGGAAAAAAGCCTTGGGGACTGCAATGATCCGCCCTGGGACTACTGGCCAAGGAAAGAGGCCATGGGATCGTCGGGTCTCTGCCGTTTCATCCTGTAGGCTTCCATCTCCTCCTCTGTGGGCTCCCTGGCTTCAAACTGGCTGTTGTAGGGCCTCTTCCTCTCGTCCAGCTGCATGATTTCCTTCACGTGCAGCAGGCGAGCCTCTTCTGCATTTAGTGCCTGAAAGGAGAGCAGAGCAAAACAAAAAGCCCACAATGAAGTTAAGCAAATTTCCTGCATCAGCTGAGACTGGGCCCAAGCCTGGGATGAAAGGTTAAGCTTTGACAGCGCTTTTGATCTCTCCATCTCTCTTCAAGACACTAATTGTTTTGCAAGGTCTTCTATAGATCCACAGCTGTAATAAGTGCCTAGACATGAAGTGTTCTATGTCATCTAATCTACGTCTTCCAAAACTAAATATTTATTGAATGTTTGCCTGAGAAATAGGGAATGTACTTCAGAACATCTAACAGCATTTTAAATGTGCCTTAGCTCCAAATTAGCATCAAAGAACATCCCATGGTGTAGCACAAGAACTACATTATAGGCTTCATAAAACTGATGTAAAATATATGTCAAGTTCTGTTTGCCACAAAGACACCAAAAAATAAAGTGCACCTTTTTAAGTTTTTCTTGCTTCTTTTTCTCTTCACCCTCGCTGTCTGAATTCGAGCTCTTCTTGTGCTTCTTCTTTTTCTTCTCTTTCTGTTTCTCTTGGTGGATCTGTAAGGTGTGTAGCAGGTTATTGTAAAGATTCAACTTGCCAACAATAATAATGCCCAAGCCACTAAATCCAAACTTCTATCAATGCTATTTCAGAGCTTAGTTTTCCACAGAGATGTTAATGATCTAATAATGCAGTCTAGTCATTTTCAGGCTCGTTATGACTCTACATAATTTTGTAGTTACGCATATCTTTTTATTTCTTAAAATGCTGAGGAAAAATATGTGTCTTCCTGGGAATGGGAAGCATCCTACCTCCATCAGTGTTTTGGGTTTTGTCACGTGTTCTTCCTCCCCAGGTTGCTCTTCCAGTAGACTTGCCTCTGCATTCTACACAACAGACAAAGCAAGGATGCCTCGTTACTAAGCACATTTGAAAGGGGAAGGACAAAAAAAATCCCACAGCCCCCCAAAAAACTGACCTTCCCAAGAAGCCAAACAGTTTCAACTTAAAATATGGAAGATGGATGCTTTCTAGCTCTTTCCAGGTGACTCAGTAAGACAATACTTACTGCAATTTCTTTCCCAGCTTCTCCTGTGCAGTAGGAGTACTTGACAAAGGAGTGGCAGCACCTGTACCCCCACTTGCCTTCTTTCCAGTACGACCCCCAAATGCACTGCAAGAGAACACACCACAGCACTTATTCCATGAGGATCCTCCTGTGGGAGGCTGCAGTTTACTGCTGAGCTTCTGTCCTGGGATGTCAACTATTCAAACAGCCCTGAAGGAAGTTGCAAGAAATACTTTTGTTATTCTACATCAGTCTTACAGGTACACTGCCAAAAAAGAGAAAAGGAACAGCTTGTGGTCAACTCATATTCAAAGTGGAAGGGAAACAGAGTAACTTCCCCTTCAGTTTAAGTGTGCCATGGCAGCTCCTCAAATTCACATCACAACCATGACAATTTGCAATTCCTCCTTGGCAGAAAAGGGAGAGTGTCACATTTGAGAGAGGAGAAATTTATTTGCTCTATTAATTATATTGTACTGTATCCTGCTATGCCCCCAATGGGAAGGTATTTGATTTTCCTATGATTTTAACATAACCCAGGGCTTACTGTATGGTTGTTGATCTTCACATCCTCTTCATACTTAGAGCAAGCAATGGCTTTCTCTTGGCCTTTGATGACTGTTCCATGCCTGGAGTACTCCACGTAATCTTCTGTCTGAGCTAACAGCAGTTCAGCTGGTGGGGCATCCAGGTGCTCTTGTCCTCCATACTAAAATGCAAATAGAAATGACACATAATAGGTTTGAAAAAAATCCACCTTTTATGTAGTTAAGCAAACATTTCAGAAGTGGCACCTTAAGTACTTTGTGAAGAAGGCATGAAAATGGATGGAGACAGTTTGATCCTTACTGAATAGTCAGGACATATACACCTCACCTCCTATGGCCACTGTGATGTCTCCTGGTGTTTAGCTTTGTGTAGTTGTGTTTTTTGGTTTTGTTTTATGCCCAGAGAATGACAACAGCGATATTCCTCACTCAAAGCAGAAAAACCTTCAATGTTGACAAGGTCAGAATCTAAATGGATTATTTAGGTCTTTTCCAGTTGTCCAAAAAACAAGTTGTTAAATATACAATAAATATTTCTTTACAAGACTGCACCCAAAACCTGAGTTGGAAAGAAATTCAGATTTCTTCAGTGGAGAAATTCTGACAGTTAAGGGAAGAGCTCCCAAAACCACAAAGAAACACCAGCAGATCTCCAAAAGTTCCTATGCTAAATAATAACATTAATCTAAACATGATACAGTGTGTATAAATATAAAAATATTTTTATAAATCTAAGCTGAGAACAGCTTATGCCCTTTCACATAGGATTAGTAGTTTTGTTTATTCCCCAAGACCCAGACATCAAACTCAATGGAATTCTTAAATAAAACCAAATGTCTTTTACCTTCTCTAGGATGCTTTCTTTCTGCTGTGCCTTGAAATCTTCTTTTTTCACTTTGAAGGATTTATAGAGGAGCTCTAATTTTGTAGGGTCTGCTTGAAGATGAACTTCAGAGCCTTTGTCATAAGCCTCCCAAGCAAACACTGTGTACACAAGAGGCTTCACTCAGTATTTACTCCAAAAATGACATTCACATTCAAATTACATTCTTCAGTTCTGAACCAATCTGAAAGAAGATCTCAATCTAAAAAGATGTCTCTTTTGCAAGAAAGCAAGATTGATAAGTATTTTAAGCCCCTTTGCTTAGAAAAGCCCCAGAAAGCAGGCCCCACTCACACTGAGTCTGTGCCATTGAGATGGTGTCTCCCGTGTAGCGAACAAAGTTGTCACCGGCGTACCCAACTCTGCAGGGAAGAACAACAGCACTCTGAGCCCTTGGCGTGTGGTTTCCTCTTAAATACAATCACAGGACTTCAACAGGAAACTAAAAATTCTCTTTGTGCCCCAAGAGTTAAGAATGGATGGAGAAGGTGAATCCAACCTGTTCATGAAACGGAAGGCCTGGCTGCCCGTGCAGCCACGGAAGTGTGAGAGAGCCACTTGGAAAAGCGGATGTGTGTTCACAGGGAACATGACACACACCTGGAGCTCCTTTGGGATGCCAAGCACTAGGAGTTAAACCTGCATCTAACTGCACAATAAATATGCATAGAGCTGAGTGATATTCTTGCACAATGATTCCCAGCTCCTGGATCTGTGACTCTCCTCCAGCCCAGCCCATGTGTTCGGCTGAGTCAGAGCCCGGGAACAACTTTACTGCTGTAAAGCTGAGACACTTCTGCACACCCTCGGAGAGATGCACAATGTGTGCATGAAATGCAGGCTGAAGATCAAATACTGTCAACAACCCCAGCCCCCACTCTTTCATCTCCCCAAAGCCACTCAAAAATTTACAAAGCTGTGGCAGAAACACAGGTTCAACAAAGGTCAAATTATGACTCGAGAGAGAAGTGAAAGCATCTGTATCTGCGGAAATAGAATTGACTGGTACTATTCTAGCTGGGGGCAAACAAAGGTGGGAAGAGCATTATTTGCTGTCATTTAGGCACTGCCATTCTCTTCCAGGCAGTGAGCTAATCCAATTCCACTGTGCTCTGAGTGCATGTTTTACTCACAGCTGTCTGCCCTGTATGTTCACAGCACAGCACAGGTCAAGTGCCTGACTGGGGTTTTAAGTGAGACAGCCTGTGTGCAGCCAAGAGCTGCCCATGGTGTCTCTACTGAAACTGTCTGAACAGACAATGCCAAAGTTTTCAGACCTTTTCTATGCAGTATTCCTTAATAGAGGAGGAGCTCCTGCTCCTAATTCAAACGTTGTTAGGTACCACAGCCACTCCATGCTAGTCTCCAGTCTCAAATGTCTCTCAACAAGCAAGGGAAAAAGTTTAAGATTCAGTTACTGAAATACTTTACATAAACATCATTATTGTTCACAGGCATCACCTCTGGATGCAGCAGTATTCTAGTCCTTGTACAGATCATTATCCACATATCCCTGAAGATTAAGGGTCAGGCAGTATTACAAAAATACCACTTTTCTATACTAAAACAAAAGCTGCTCCTAAATAAAACAGGGTTTTTCCACGTTTACTACTACTTCTATACATAACTGACTAGAGATTAATTAGTAAAAGGATATACAGGTAAAAAAATAGAACTATTAATCTTATTTGGAAGAATTTTGTTGGATACGCAGGATGACCCTGTTTTAACTTACTCATCTGGATTCTTGCCCGTGTTGGCATACGGGTTCTCCCTCATCGCTCTTGTTTTGGGATCATAATAAGCAGAGTTTGGATCTAGATTCCTCAAGTACTGGGGAAAGAAACAACATACAAGATATTTAATACTTATGATTTTAAAAGAACTGAAGTTACTCCTTTATCCCGCAGTTTAAACATTTTTAAAGTTCAATCCATGTAGAAGGATGACCGTGATCAAGTCATAACATGACCAGGAACAGAACTGAAAACAGACCTTAACCCCAAGACACACATACAAAGTCATTAATAAGTGTGCAATTTGTTGAAATTAACTCCTGTGAACACAAATGAACATTGGTACAGAACTCTTTACTCACTTTGGCAATATCTTCCCGAATACGTAGATTTCGAACTGTTATACGTCTTTTAGAGTCAAAGTTCTGCCCAGGCATATCAATGTCATCTGCATATTTATCTTCATCTTCATCTTCACTGTTATGATCTCTTTCCTGAGGAGAGATAGGAAACTTCTAAGTCATTCACTCCAGAGACAAGTCTAAGAACCTGATTTTAGTGGTTTCATTAAAACTCTGCAATAGCTAGCAGTTTACCTGGGCTTAAGTGCCATCAGGTTAACCTAACACTCAACTTCTCAGAAAGACTCCTGTTAGAGCATTTCCACTTCTTCATATGGAAACAGTTACCAAAACAGAACTGTGATGATATTAAGAAAACAGTTATCTTGGGCAAAATTTCCCACGTTAAAAACTAGTTATGTGTTTGCAGCTCTTAAGGTTTGACAACACACAGGAACTAAAACAACACCCCCTCTATGAAATGCAGCAACCTCTGCCTGAAAGAACAGGCAGCCAGTGGCACGGACACACCATCCAACCCTTCTGCCACCCTCGTTTCACTGTTCGCTAACTACAGGCCCTTCCTTCTGCCCAGGGTGTGATGCAGTGGGTGATCATCTTACTGTCTGTGAATTGGGTTCCTCTTCTCCCCACTGGTGTCTTGGGGAGTTCTGCAGCAAACAAAGAGCACATCAGCAGAGAGACAAGATAGTGGAGAGAGGAAAGATGGCAAGGATACAAAGAGCAATCAAAGCAGAGCTCGATGCTGAATGCAAAATACAATGTACCAGTGGCACAAAATGCAGAAAGACGTGATGTTCTAGGGAAGAGCTCTTAACTGTCTCTGTGACATACAAATGTTGGAGGCTTTTTCACTGCATTCCCAATTAAATTTCCAATTGTTCACAAGAACAGCAAATTCTAGAACTGGTGCTGTTATTTAGAGCTTGCTGTGCCTTTGAACACTGATGGTTTAGACCATAATATTTTGTATCACACAAATATAACCACGTTTATAACCGAGTTTAAACTCTGAAAGCTTAACAATAATCCAGAGGATTTACAGGAGTACTAAAAGCATGAATCAGAAGGCATAATTTAAGCTGGACCAACATAGCCTGACTTTATTTTTTTAACCAGCTTTGCCTCTAACTTGAAAATACTTGCAGGGGTAAAGATGGAAACGACTCTGAGCCTTGGAACACTGACCAGCAAACTGGCCAGCACTGACTACACAAATCAGCCTCAGTCCTCTCCATCAGAGACAGTTCTCAAGTTTCAAACAAACTTTTCTTCTCACAGCTTCATTTTTAAAGGAATAAGCATAGGGAAGCCAACAAGGTTTGCCCTGTGGTGGAAACAGTCGTGAAAAGAGAAAGAATCTCTTCCATGGAAGGTCAGGGTGCCGCAGTTTGGGCTGGCTGGGTGAGCTCACTGTGCCACCTAGTGACAGCCTGCGAGGGGACAGCACGGCCTCTGGGAACGGAGGCACGGTTGTATGGAGGCTCTGGCTTGGTGCTTCCCCTCTTACATTATTGATTAAACAAACCGACGTCTGACCAATAGTTCTACTTTCTCTCTTTTTATAAACGTAGAATATAATCAGGAATGCCTTTTAAAATCAGAATAGCTTTATTATCTTAGCTTTATTATATCAAAGCTTATCGAAAGCATTGTCTATGACCCAAGAGGAGCTGGTAGAAGTTAGTGGAAGATGCAAACCCAGAGGGAAATAATTTGCTCAGCCTTCAAAGAACCAGAGACACTGCAAACAGTCACAGCAACGACCAAACAAGAAACAAGTGGGTTTAAGGTAAAGAAAACATCTTCCTGTTCCAATTTCTACTAAGCACGACTAAACCAGCGCACAGTCACATAAGTCATTACCTCAACATTAGTCAGAGCTTAACAATCTTTAATTACAAAAAGAGCAGTTCAGTATATTAAAAAAATTACTATATGGAAAACAAGTTCTTCTGATGCAAAATTCCATGTAATTAATTTTATCAAGAATAATGATCATACACATTTTTTGCCCTTTAGGGGAAAACAGCACAACTCTCATTCAAAAGAAGATACTTCAAATTCTTGAATGTGACACAGAATGTGCTAGGAAAACTTTGAAATTACTGAAGGGCATAAAGCCCAACAGCAGACCCTGCAGAGACAGTAGGAGAGCCAAAGAGCAGAAATAAGTTGTTTTGTATTTATTCAGCCTAAACAAATATAAATTAGGGTTCAGTTCACTCACCACTTGCTCCAGCTTCCCTGATGCCAACTCTTCCTGAAGCTTCTGGGCTTTCAGGGTGCGTTTGGCCTGTGTAGCATCAAGATGCATTGGTTTCAGTCCTTCTGTTTAGCACAAGGTTTGATTTGAACAGTGCACATCACAAGGGTTCCTCCTCCCTGCCCAGCCAGGCCACACGCCCAACCTTTCCCCCGTAAATCACAGCCCCACGTACCAAATCAACCTTGGAATACTCCTCTACAATCTTCATGTGCTCCTCTGGGTTATAACCATTCCAACGGTCCCGCTTCCCATCGTAGTCAAACATCAGCTGGGGCTGCACATGTTCATCTGGGGCAATATTCATGCCTGTGTACTTGGCTCCAACCTTCCTGGGCCTCTGAAAGAAAAAAACCATTAGATCAGTCCCTTAGACCAGAATATGTTACTCACTCAGACACCCCTTTAAAATGTCAATCGAGCTCCTCGACTTAAATTCAGTTAAATTCAGCTCTGTAAGCCTGGGAATTGTAAATAAATGCAACAAGTTCTGCATTTTCACGTAGCAAAACTGACTCCAAACCCCACCAATTTTCAATTCTACTTTCTACAATTAAGAAAACAATCAAAACAGTTTCTGGGGTGCTTCTGACTGACACGGAGCAGGAAGCAGCACAGCAGCACCTGAGTTAATGCAAATGAACACGAGGAGTAAACATTTTGCCTTGTTATTGCAGAGCTCATTACAAACAGAACCGATGAATAACACTCAGAATAGCATCACTTTTCCCCTTCAGTTTTCCTATGCAACGATTTCTTTAGAACTTTCCAACCTCAACAGCCATAACCTTTCTCCCAATGACTTTTCCAAACCCAGCATTTTTCACTTTATCTCTAGCCAGCTGTTTTTCACGTGTGCATGTGCAAGCGAGCCCCATGGAGGGAGCGTTCCCGTGGTTTTCCAAGCCAGGAGGACATGGACAGCAGTGCAGTCACCTCCATGCAGTCCTTCTTCTTGTGTGTCAGGGCCCCGCAGTTCTCACAGGCTCCCTTTCGGTACCTCGTGGCCACGGCGTTCTGGGCAGGGGCACAAGGGCACAGTTACACCAGCCTGGCCAAGCCACCCCCGCACCAGTGGCCCCAGTAACAGCCCGAGTGGGCATCACCCTCCCAAACCCCAGACACGCCTTCCCAGCACCGCCCCACGCTGCATCCTGTCTCTTGAATAAGAATCCCCAGCTCCCGCCTCCCCCCGAACCACACAACCACCCACTATTTCCTTGTGAAATCAAACCAAACCTTTATTTTATGGTAAAACCATTTTGCCCACCTCTTGGACGCCTCGTTTGTACCAGTCTCCAGAGGAGTTGTACTGTTTCTGCTTCTCCGGCTGAGGCCTCTGATGCTTTAGGGTGGGTCTTTTGGAAGGGTCTATGTACCACGGCACCGAGGATATGTACTGGGGAATGTGGGGATTGATATCCCTGGAAAACACAGCGTGCGGTAAATACCGGGAAGAGAGACGTCTGGAACCAGCAGTTTTGGAAAAGCCACAGCTGTAACAAAACTCACTTTCCTTCTTCATCCACCTCCGCAGGGGCATTGCCCAGCTTCCTCTGCTCCTCCAGCTCCTTCTTCTTCCTCCAGTCCTCCCTCGTCATCTTCTTGGGCTCCTCCAGGCTCACATCGCTGCCGGCCCCGCCGGGAGCGGCGCTGGCCGCGGCCCCCGACGCCATCGCGGCTCCGGCTGTGCCGGCACGGGCAGGGGCGCTGGGGCGGCACCGCCGGGCCGATCCCGACCCTCTGTCCCTGTCCCCGATCCCCTNGGCTTTTGCTTCAAGCCGTGCCAATGAAAGGAGCTTCCCCCAGGGAAGGGGCTTGGCGCAGGGGGACGCCCTCGCTCTCTGCAGCCCCCCGGCTGTCCCGGCCCGGAGGGTGCTGTGACGGGTTTTCCTGCAGGGCTGCCGGAGGAGGAGCTGCTGCTGCCCCTGTGCACGGGGGGCAGCCCGGGGGCCCGGCCTGGTGTCCGCGGTGGGGCGGGCATCGGACTGAAGGGCTCCGCTTCTGTTGGGTGCCCTCTGAAGGGTTATTTTCTTGATGTACAGATGTCCCTGTTACTAAAATAACTCTTCAAGTGCTACAAGTTGGGCCAAGGGCTGGGCTGCTAATCTGGCAGATTTTCCTGTGAGGAAGCAGTCAAACACTGCAAAGAAGGGACAAAGCAAAGGAATCTTTGTGTAGATTGCTAGTGAGATCTTGCTGCTTTCCCAACTCCTTTGGGACTATGAGCCAACCACATGCAGTAATAGTGCCCTCAGGTGTGAGGGTCTGCAGCGAAACTACTGTGTAATGCTGTGAAACAGGTTTGTTCCCCCTCACCTGGGGACCACTAAGTGACAGCTGTTGTCTTTAATGTGGCTTGCTTAAAAAGTGTGCTAGGGTGGAAGAAATTACAAGAATGACTTCTTTTTCCTGTGTGGACTTTGCAGGGTGATCTCATCAGCCTCAAGATGATCTTCATTGATCAGGAGAATGGGGAAGTTGTTGCTCCTAAGAGCCAGCCAAGGCTCCCTTCAGGATCTTGTGGGTATATGCTGCCCTAGGGCAGCGAGGGATTGAGTGAAGGGCATAAATTGTGCTTTATTAGTCACTGTTTTCATTACTTTTCTATTTATATATCTGCTTACCTAACCAGTTCTTCTAAGCTCATTAATTTTCATAAAAATGAAGACAACTCATGCTTTTGTCTTAGGTGTGGCTTATGCTTGTGAGTTATACATGGTGAACAGTGATTTCTATGACTAGTTTTCCTGCATGTGCACCTACTGAAGCTTTAGGGTTAATATGGTGCTAAAGATTGCTTTTTTCTTTTCCCCACTCCAGCAAAAGCCTTATCTGAAAGAACACAAGTTAACACTCCACTTCCTAAGAAGATCACTTCATCCTCAGCCATGAGTTGCTCTGTCAGGAGGGCTCTTGGAAATGTGAATAGAACTGAAGGAGTCCTGAACAGGAAGGCAAAGATAAGTCAGCCTTGCCCTGCGAACAAAGTGAGTACCACAGCTTTTACTGCAGGAGAGTGGTGGGGGAGAAGAATGTGTAGTTTACCTGCTGTTGTGGTTAAACACCCTGCAGCTGCTCCTTCACTTCCTCTTGTGGGATGGGTGAGAGAACTGGAAGGGGACAGGTGAGAACACCTGGGCTGAGATTAAGACAATTGAATAACTAAAATCTTAAAGAAAAACATGACCAGCTGACTGATGCCTTGCCAGCCCCTGAGCAGTGGCAGCTCCCCCAGTTTTCATTGCTGAGCATGATGTTGTGTGCTGTGGGATATCCCTGTGGGCACTTGGGCTCAGCTGTGCTGGCTGTGCACCCTTCCAGCCTCCTCACGGCTCGGGTTGTGAGAGGCAGAAAAGACCTGGACTGTGGAAACACTGCTCTGCAATGGCTCAGACAGCTGGGTGTATCAACACTATTTTCATCATGAATCCAAAACATGGGCTTGTTTCAATTACCAGGAAGAAAAATAACTATCCTAGCCAAAAGCAGTACACACATATGGAAGACTCTGGGGAAAATAGTCTGAGTTAATATCCTAATCGCATGTTAAGAGTTTAATATAAGCTTAAATGTTCTAGTGTCAGTTGTTGCCACTGCCTGTAGTACTGCACTGTATAAACTCAGCTGAAACCTGTGCCCATCTGCAGTTTATTTGTGTGGGAGGCATTAGAATTTAGGCCTGCCTGAGGACTGTATGGCAGGTGTGCTTGCCTGAGAGTGGAATAGCACAGGAGAGCCACTGCAAACATGATACAGTGGCTCAAATAATGTGACTTCCTCTTTTTAAGACTAATGAAAAGGCTGGATTGGAGAGCTGCACTTCAGTGGCTGAAGAAGATTGGCCTGAAATAGAAAATATGTTTCCTTTTGATCCTCAAGGTAACAACTACAGGTGTAAATATTAAAATCAACGAAAAGGCTTTCACAACTGTGTGCCACAGTAGCTTGGACAAAGTCTTGCAACAATGCCAGCAAAGCCAGCATTGCATTTCTCCAGAGTCCTGTCTGAAACATAAGGGTGTTTGCTGCTTCTGAAATACCATGTCATTCTTGTTTAAGTATTTCTAACTGTAGTAGCCATGCCCCAGACGTGTTGGACTGAGTCCATTTCTGCGCTGACAGGAAACTAGTTCCAAGTAGCCATGCTTTAGCCTCACTTCATTAGTGACTGGTAGATGAGTATTCAGAGGAGTACTGATGAGTGACTCTCTTCTAAGAGTGTGTGCCAAGATGGTGATTTGGAACTGAAGAGATTGCTTCTGCTGGAGGACATAGTAGTTGAAGGTGGAACTTTTAAAGCTGTTCTTAGGCCAGCCCATTGCAGGTGTTCTACCTCAGCCCTTCAAAGTATGTCCTTAGAATTTTCCTCATGTGGATGTGTGTGAAAAGTACTGTGCCAAAGACTTTAGTGTTGATGAGACATGTGCTGTGCTTGCTAAAGCTACTGGAAGCTTCTACTTTACATTAGCAGTTTTTATGCAGTGTAGCCTTTTGATAAGGGTTGGTGGATGGGACTTCATGGACAACTAAGGTGTAACTGCAGATAAACCCCCCAGAGAGGGCACTGTTGTATTGTGTTTTAGATTGGTTCCCATTTAATGCAGGAGAATTTGCAGTTTCCCAGGCTACTGCACACTTACTTACAGACTGTCTTTCTCAAACAGACTTTGAGAGCTTTGATCTTCCTGAAGAGTGCAAACTAAGCAATCTCGACCTGTGTGGTGTTCCCCTCATGATATTTGAAAGGACATATGACAGATGTGTGAACATGGTTCCATCCCCTGTGAAGTTTGAACAGTGTGCATGGGAATCCAGTAAGTGGAAACTCAGTGTGACTTCCAGTACTCACAGTCCTGTGTGCTCCCAGTGCTCCCCAGTGCTTTGGGAGGGAAGCCAGTTGTGGCTACAGCAGTGAATTGCTGTTGCTGTCCAAGCTACTAGAGCAGTGCACTGCTATTGAACAGCTGCTGGTGTTGTCAGGCTGGGTGGAACTGGCCAGCCCTGCTGGTACAGGTGGTGGTCTCAGTGGTGTTGCTGAGTTATGGCTTCACCCAGCTGCCACTAAAGCACCACACAGCTGCTGACTTGCTCCTATGCTGGGGGATGGGGAAGAGAAGTGGAAGAGAAAATGTGAAAAAACTCATGGATTTCAGAGAAAAGCAGTTTAGTTACTAAAGCAAAAGTCATGCATTAAAGCAAAGCAAACCAATTAATTCACTACTTCCTATGGGAAGGCAGGGACAGCAGGGCTTCATCACAGGTAATGGTGGCTTTAGTCATTCAGGAGGTTTATTCTGAGCTACTATCAGCTAACTCTAGTGTTAGTTAATATTAGTGTTCATTCTGAGTTGGAGAAACTGATTTGATTTCTTTCTCACTCCCAGCTTTGCTACAAGAATCTGCTGACTTCCTTGCTGCCCTGGATGACCTTGTGGTTGACATGCCACCTCCTCTTTATGACTCTGAATGTGTGTTCTGAAGTTTCTATTGAGTTCAAATTTCATGTAGTTTTGTCTTTTAATAAAGTCTAATCTAACCTGTCCAATATTGGACTTGTCCATTCTCAATAGGCTCAGGATGTACGTAGTAAAATAGAGCTTTGAGAAGGTATCTGACCAGCAATTTAAGCAGAGCCTGGGTAAGCTTGTAAGCAAGACTATAATACACTGTTGTGAACCATGTCCAGGAGCTGGTACCTGCTGGTTAGACTATGTGGTTGTGGTAGGTTGAGATTCTTCTGACCTTACTGTTTGCATCACTTGATCTCTTAAAAACATGTCAGGGTTTCAACCAATCTAGTGTAAATCGAGCACTAGAGCTGGTACTCTTGCAGCATTTTTCCTTTGAACTTGTTTGCTCTTAGTGCTTGTCCGAGGTGCTGTATGCTGGGGTTTTATGCAGCTGTAGACTACTTTTAATTGTCACAGCACTGTGTGGCTCCAGTGGCTGGGAGCTGTTGTGAAACTTCAAAGAATTCAGAGAAATATCAGACACATAAAAGATGCAGTTAAGCAAATCCTTTATAGAGATTTCAGGTTTTGGCTGATCCCTAACTGCATTTTAATAGTTTCTGATTCTTAAATAACTTGTCTGTCTTTACTGAGATGAAAGTCTGGATACAGCCAGAGGAGTTAAACAATAGTTGCTATAAAAGAAAGTGACAAAATATATCTGACTTTATGATTTCTAACAAGCTGAGAGAAGAGTCCAAGCTGATTTGTACAGATGCCGTAACTAAGGCACTGAAAGTGGTCACACAGTGCCCTCGTGTGGCCGCTTGTGGGGCAGCCACACAGGTAAAAAATGTCGCTGGGGTGTGAGGCCCCAGAGAAGAGAGGTGTGAGGAACAGTATGGATGTGACACTAAATGAACATAAACGCAGCTTGTAACTTTTTGTATGTACAGACAGATATCTCATTGGAAGAGACACTAGTACTTTGTATGTGTTATGGGAGTGTCATGGTAAAATGGGATCCTTTTTGTTACATTAATATATTAACTGTGATCAAGCCCCTTGATCTATAGTTTGGTCAGAAATAGGCTTTTTATACCATATCCATATGTGTGTTTATATTCATACCAAAACACTTAGACCATGCTTGTGGAACTTCATACCAAACTGGACAAGCATTTGCATAATGTTTGTAAAAGTGACAAATCATTCAGATGGTCTCTTGGTACTGATAGGCTTCAATCTTGAAGTTCAAACTTGTTGCTTCTGGGGCTGGTGGAATGGGTGTGCAGAAAGGCTGGTGCTTTGAGGTCCATCTGCTGCAGTGTGCATTTACCCCCAGCCACGGGGGTGCCTTGAGATGTATGTGACCTTCTCCAGCATGGACTTATCCTTGGGCTCTAGTCCCTTCAGGGGTCCAGCAACTGTGGCACAGCCACAGCCCCAGAGGTATCTGCTCTGATGTGGACTTTGTGCTGGCCACAGCCCTTTGGGGTGTCCTGCTTCTCCATGGACTCATCCACAGGTCCTGGTCCCTTGGACTGGAGTTGACAGCAGCACAGACACAGCACTGATGCCCTGGCCAGCCCAGCCTGTGGCCACTGCTGTTATCAAAATGCTCCCAGGCCCAGCAGGGGAAGATGATAAGCAGTACAGCACTGCAGCAACAGCAAAAAGCAGCCACCAACAAGCATTAGACTCTAATTAACATTAAGGTAAGCAAGCCCAATGGCAAGTGCAGGAGCCTGCTGATTAAGAGCTAAACAGCACTAGCAGCTATAAATTTGACCTAGCACATTCCAATCAAATCTTTGAGCCCCACAGTGGGTGCCAAGAAGGTCTGTCATGGTTTAACCCCCCAGCTGGTGACTAAGCACCACACAGCTGTTCTCTCCCTCTGCCCCAGCCCTGGGGGTGTGTGAGAAGCAGAAAAGGCCTTGGCTCTGTGCAGACACTGCTCAGCAATAACAAAAACATCCCTGTGTTATCAGCAGCATTCCCAGCACAAATCCCAAACATAGCCCTACGCTGGCTACTGTGAAGAAAAGTAACTACCCCAGATCCTGAACTGTAGAGCTGTGCCTTCCCCCAGGGCAGAGCCTGACCCTTTCTTCAAAACACACCCAGATGTTTCCTGGTGAGCAGTGCCACAGTGATGGCCCACAGAGAGGGGCCAGTAATGTGTGTCACTTTTCTCTCTACTGCTGCTGCTCAAATATCTTCTGGCATCCAAGCAAGGTGCTTCTGTTAATCTGTAAATAGCTGTCTGGGATACTGGATGTTAGTGGCTTTGAGCAAAAATCCCTGGAAATGTTCATGTTGCTCAGGTGTTTTTCCCAGCTGCAGCGTGTGTGTCCGCACCTCAGAAGATGCAGAGATGGGCTGAGCTGCAGGGGAGAGCAGGCAGAATGTCTGGGGACCTGAACTCAAGTCATCCTGTTCTTTCCTCCTGGTAAACTCCTGGCTGTCCTCAGAGACACAACGCAGCGTGAGCCTGCTCCTGCAGCAGGGATGTCCCTGGGACTGCTGCAGGGAAATCCCAAGTGCAGGGCCCTGCAAGCCCCTGCTCTGCAGAGCAAACAGTTCTCCCAGCTGGGGGGTGGATGAATAATGTGGCCAAGCTCTGTCCCTCAGCAGCCTGGCCAGGTGTGAGCAGCCCGAGTGCCAAGCAGGTGCCCCTGGGGTCTGAAAGGCAGTGTGAAGGACTCATGCAGGGCAGTGACACGATGGTGGCTCCATGTGCTGGTGAGCCACCAGGTCTGAGAGGGACAGGGTGCAGCATGCCCAGGTCACAGCAGGCACAGACACCCTGTGCTGGGCTGTCCCAGCTGGGGATATTGGCTGTCAGCAGAACTCTTTCCTAAAAATGACTCTTTGGCTGTTGTTCCAGTGTAGGTTCTGCAAAGTCTCTATGACTCAGTTTTGGAATGAGAACAAAAACCAAACAAAACCAGCTTGAATCTACTTGTTTGGCTTCAGTTTTCTGTAAGTTGGGTGACCAAAGCCATTTCAGCTTCAGGAATCAAGAAACTAACATCATGTTTACCTAACCTGTGATCTTGTTCCTTAATCAAATACAAGGTGCTGCTGGATTTAATAGTTCAGAAGGGTTTGCATTTCAGCATGGTAGCAACCTCCTTTTAAAAATATGATTAGCCACAGTTGAGGTTCTGGACCTGCTGCTTGTGGAAACTCCAGGCAGGAGGAGTAAGTTATGATTCTCTCTGATGGATTTTGTTTACTTTCAGGAAATGTATCAAGTTCTGTTCATCTAAACATATCCAGTAGCAAACAGCTCTTTGCTCTGAACCTCTTCTCAGCTTGAAAGCGTCCATACTGATTTTTTGCTAAGGCTGTTTAGGTGTTTCCTAATCACATTCCTTCTTAAATAATACACAACCTTTGAGAGCTGCTTTTAACAGCCGTGTGATCCTTTGCTTGGAGCAGAGCCTATTATGTTTCACCCCCTGGATTTGGTGAAGCAGCTTATAAATTCTTTTAAGGTATTTTAAATAGTCAGTTAAAGACTCCCATTATTATGAAACCAAAGCTGACTTACAAAACCTTGCTCTGTAAAACTTCATTTTGTAAATGCAACATCCCCTGGGTTCAGAAGAGTGCTAACCTATCAAAGCACATATGAGAGAAAAAAATCAAGATGAAAATGGAAACATTCCTGTGCAAAACTGATTCCAAGACCACAGCACTATTCTAAGAATAATTATTCCACTGGAAGATATTCAAAACTTGCATGTTGCAACCAGGTACTGGGTTTTGCTTTCTACCTTCTACCCAGTCTCAGCCCAGCCTTTTTTTCTTTTCTTTTTTTTTTTTTTTCAGATAAGTTCTCAACAGCTTCTGTCAGTGTTAACAAAAGTTTCTCTGAAGTGTTTGCTTCTTTTGTGCCTGTCTTCCCATGCCTTATTCTGAGTTTCTTTTGAAACTAGCAAGGATCTGGGAATGCTTTGCATTGAAATCTCCTTGCTTTGAGAAAGCTCACGTTCTACTTCAGCTGTGTCTTAGTTCCCCCACATGGTGTGTGTGACTGTGCTCTGACTCTTGGGTCTTTTGCTACAGTGGTTTGCTGCTTTACAGAAGATTATTGTCACAAAAAGCAGAGGGACAAGGGCCTTTCCTAGTACTGTAACTCAGCCAGTTCTGTCTGTCCTTCTCCAGATTTTTTTTCCTCCAGTTGCAACCAGCCATCCTAGTTTTCTGATTAATACAGAGATATGTGATTTGTCCTCCTAATACCTTCTACAGTGTGCTTGAAACAGGCCAACATGTTAGGAACTTGATCCACTTACCTGTGGGACAGCTCATTCTGGAGTATTTTACCCTATTTAGGAACCTGCAGAAGTTGGTGGGAATTTGTGACCAATGTAGGGGCCCTGTGCTTGTGTGACTGTCCAGGCTTAAGGGCTGAGTGTTTTTTCTGGTACTGCCACCAGGAATGCAACACTGTGTTGTGATGGGCAGTACTGTCAAATATCTGAAGTATGCTTTTCAAAGCTGCCTGTTTGACTTCATCACCCAGGTCCTATTTTCAGATGTAATTTGTGTGCCTAGAGATAACCTACAGAAGGACTGGGCCTCTTTTGTACCTATCCCAAAAGGCAGATCCTAAGAACTGCTGCCCCAGTGCTGCTGAGCTGTGGTGGCACAGGTGGCTTATGGCTCTGTTTGCTCCCATGAATTCCCTGATCAGCAGTTTCTAGGCAGGCAGCTGAGTGTCCTTGGTGCCTAAGCGACGATGCTCCTGGGCCTCCTTGCTCTGTGAAGGCTGATGTGACAGTGTTTTCAGAGCAGTGTCTTCTCACGTGGGATGTGGGCAGAGTGGGGGGGCAGCTGAGCAGGAGGTGGTGTTTCTATTTCCAATAGCGAGTACTCAGATGAATGCTGAGAGGCCACAGTTCATGGTTCATGCTGCTTGAGGCGATCTGCAGTCCTGCTCTGGAGGACTCTGCTCAGTAGCTCCTGAGCAGAACTGAGCAGGAGGCTTTGCTGTGCCTGGGCTGGGAGGGGATGAGCTGGTGGCTTGGTGGTTATGCTGCTGCTACAAGGAGGAGGAAGACTGGGTAAAGACAGTCCTCTGGATGGATTAAACCTTCCCTCCTTTGGGCTGTGTTTGGAGAGAAGAAGGGTCCGTTTTTCTCTCTGCTCCTGCCCTGCTGACACTGCTCTCAGACTCGTTCACTCCGGTTCTGGGTGTTGGGGCTGTGTCTGTGGCTGGGTCTCTGCAGTACAGGAGGTTGCTCTTTGCTGTCCCTCTTGCTCAGAGCTGACTCACTTCCTGCCTCCCTAACTCATCTGAAACCTTCCTGTTTTCTGACTGCAAAGCATTCAGGGGAGCCATTTCTGAAGCTCGTGACAGAAATTGTACTCTTCTCCCTGGTCCTACTTTGCAGCCTTTCTTCTCACTCGAACTGGCTGACAGGACACCAATGGCTTTTCTTTACTCAGAGAAATGCTGCATTCATCTCAGGAGCACCACTTGTCACAAGAGCAGGGTGCAGGCAAGCCCAGGGCTTACCCTGGGCAGCAGAGGGGATGGGGCCAGGATGGAGCTGTGGCAGCAGATCTCTGGGTATGCTGTGGTTTGTGTGGGGTCTGTGTTGTGCTGACTCTCACAGTCTTGCTTTCACTGATGTGGCAGCCAGTCACAGCAAAATAATAAAGATAAACCCGAGTAGAACAACTCTGACAGGGTTTTAAGGCACTAGGATAGATAATCTGGCTGTCAAGGGGTACACTGAGCAGAGCTGTGGGAGCTGTGGGCTGTTCTGGAACACCCCAGCCCTGTGCAACTCTGGAGCAAAATTCTTCCTCTAGGGTAAGAAATATGTGCATGTACATGCACTCACGCACACAAACAGACTCTGGGGGGAAGGTTAATGCCTCTGTATGAATCTCTGCAGGCATTTCCTACTGGGAACATTTCCCAGTTTAGAAAAACATGTCATGGAGGGTGGCTGCAGCTCTCCTGTCTTGGCATGTTCCTCTCGCTTTTGTGAGCCCTGTCCACGAGCAGAGCTCTGGCTTCTGGAGGCTGCACAGGTCATCAGGAGTGCACAGAAGAGCTATTTCTGCCATCCCTCCACACTCTGCTACTCGAGCGTGCCTGACAGCTCTTCAATGCTTGCATAAGAGGTAGGAGCACTGTGTCCTAATTTATATGCCAATCACAGTGGGCTGTGAAATGGCTAATCAAACCCTACCTGGCTTGTGATATGACCATGACCTTTGTAAATGTGCACAGTGGTCTATGAAAGGTGCATGATTTAGAAAGTATCTTCTCTGTCAGCCTAATGTCTTTTCAATCAGTTGTATTGGATATTAAAGCGAGACAGAAATCAGAGGAAGAGCTCATAAAATTTGCAAGTCAATTCAGCTTAAAGAAACCAGACAACTAGATGCACAAAAATGGGAATAATATATATCTTTGTATAAGGCTCTGTCATAGAAAAAGACCCACAGAACTTAGCTCTCGGGGGAAACCAAGTGAAAGTTTGCTTTTAACAATATTGAGGGAGAAATCCCAGTTTCTTCAGAAGTAATGAGGAATTTTGCTGTAGTTTCCAATGGGACTAAGCTCCAGCTCCTCTTGGAATTCATAACTCACAGTATTATCTCACTGTCTGTTACAAAGAAATACTTTAGACAGGGATGAAAGATTTATGAAATCATGCAAGAAATGACTGTATGTCTACTCTGCTTTCTGAAAGCTGTATTTTTTTGAAAGGTATTTCATATACAGAACCTGATTTATCTCTGACACCTGCATGTTTTATACTGCTGTAAAGATTTTAACTAGCTTGGGATAGATCTCCCTTCTGGGAGGACCATCTTTCCCAGTGAAAGAAGGAAGTCAGCCCCTTCTATTTGATACACAATGCAGTGAACTGCAGTAAATAGAGCAGAGAAGCTGGAACTACCTGTGGTGATACCTGGGCTGTGGTTTAGTGTGCTCAGAAAGCAATGCATGACCATACTTTGTGTTTCTGATAGTGCTGCCCTCAGGGCATCTTGCTTAGCCTAATATATTGCCTCAAGAAATCCCAGCCACTGAATTAGAGTACGATCTAGATTTCCTGTCAAAAAAGAAATTCAGTCAAAACTTTCCAGGTGAGATGCTAAGATGATGATAACCTGCCTGCTGTCAGGAGCAGTGCCCAGCATTGCCCCTCTCCCCTTAGCAGTCACTGTGTACAAGCTTTCTTTTCCCCGCCCTCCCTTTGATCATTGCATTTGTTTCACAAAGCAAAGTGAAGGACCTGTCCTGTCATCTCTCCTCTCTAAAGGCCTGTGTAAATGTTTCAGCTTTACTGCACACTTTCCTGCTTTTGCTTGGAAGATGTGCCAAGGATTGAGGAATGTGCTTCTCTCGCCCAGGGATTCGGGTTCTGTACAGCTACTCTGCTTTAGGTTATCCAGCTGTGACATGTGCACATAGTGACACCTGCCTTCTGGGACCCAGGAGACTCGAATAAGCTTTATTAAAGAGCCAGCAAAGATGTACTGCTCAGCAGAGAACAGATCCGTTTAGTTCAGTGTCTTTTACAAAGAGATTTTCAAATCCGAGGCCAGAGCAAGGATGCTTTGTGAGAGCTGTACCGGTGAGCACTGCAAACACAGCTGCACCCCAGCCTGACGCACCACTGCTCGTCTCTTCCCGTGCCATGACTCATGCAGGTTCACCTGAGCATCCTTCCTGATAAGTCCTTCTAGGGCTTTGGCTTCTCTGTGCCCAGATGGGACCCAGGGCATCATCTGAGAGCTCAGACACAGGATTTTATTAACCCACACCAGGTCTCTCCCCAGCTGAAAAGCAAAATGCCAGTTCCACATGCTTTTGAAACTTTGGATTATTTTCCATCTGGACCCAGTGTCAGTGGATCTGCCTTCCAGTGTTCATTACTGTTGTTATAAATTTTGACGTGGGTATTAAGATGGTGAGGGGTTTTGTGTCAGAAAGCTCCTCTCTAGTGAAATGTATCTCGTGCCTTAGTCCAGCTGGAGATCCTGGCTGGGATGAAACAGAAGATGGTACGTACTTTTGCCCTGCGTATGGACAACCTGAGCCTCCCCTGAAAGGATTGTTGTTGTTAACAATAAATATCTTCCAAATTTTCTTCTTCTTCAGGGTAGTTGGTCCAGCCACATGCTTGGTTTTTTGGTAACTCTCAGGGGGAGTGCAGCAGAAAACATCAGAGTGCTCATGAAAAGCATTTGATATGTTTTATGCTCTGGGAGTGGAAAGTAGATTAAGCCTTGGCTTCTTGCAGAAATGCAATACCTGGGAAAATGTTCCTAGTTGCTTCCAGACTCATAGATGTTCATTTTTTCATCTTCAGAAGCTGTGTGTGAGGGAGAACATCCTGGAATGTATCCTAGAAAAGTCCCCTGGCCTGGCTGAAGTAGAGGCAGCCAGTGGAGTGGATGTGATTTCCTGTGGGTGAATCCCATCTGGACTGGAAAATGCTGGGGGTTCAGTCTGTGGCGGTGGGCATTTACTCTTCCAGGGCTGAATCCCGTCAGCCTGAGTGGCTGCACTGGGTTTGGAGACATCTGTCTAAGGCCTGGTGAAGAGGAGTCTACACTGAACAAAGCAAGGCTTGCCACCCTTGCCAGCTTTGCAGGAGAGCCTGTGGGATGAGCGGGCACCAGAGCTTCACGCAAAGCGATCTCTCAGAAACGATCTGCCTCAAGTCAGTGGTGAGCAGCGCTGGGATGGAGTAAGCAATCTGTGCTGCTGCCTCTGCTGTGTTATTTGTTTGTGGATAAATAAAGGCATTTAATTAGCCAGGCGTGTAATTCCACACCTTTTTAATAAGCTGAGCGCACGCTCTGAGCATCTGGATGCAGGTATGGAGAAGGAGATTTGTTTATGCCAGTATTAATCAGTCACGGTATTTGGGATAGCAGAGGTGTTAGGCTGCGAGTCTAATCTCTTCTCCATTAGGGTCTCGCTTTTGATTTAGACTTTAAAACTGTATTCAAATGAGGTTTTGACCGAAACTGAATCAGTATGTACTTGAAAGCTAAAGAGCTTATCAGGCATCTGATAACGCTGTCAGGATTTCCCCTGGGACCGTGGGGTGTACAGGCAGGAAGCTGCACACCCAGCGCCCGCTCCTGCCCGGGGCGTTCTCACCGCGGGCTGCACCTGTGCGAGCTCTGAGCACGGAGACCTCGGGCGCCAGGAGCACCCAAGGGTCCCGGCCGGTCCCCCAGCAAGGCGCAGGGAGCCCCCCACTGCAGCCCCTCTCGCAGGGCCAGCAGAAGAGTTCCCACCTCTCCGCTGAGCATCACCTTCCTGAGTCCTGTCACCCAGGGACTCAGAACGGGACTTTCCATGGCCGCAAACATGTGAGCTGAGGAGATGGAATGAACCCCTATGCAAATGAGCTTTGATTCCCTTCCCTTTATAAAGTTAAAATGTCTTTGAGCGACAACCAGATCCTTCCGAACGTGGGCGTCCCTCGGCCTGGCCGTGTGTCTCTCCTTGTCTGTCTGTCTGTCTTTCCATTGTAGGGAACAAAGCTGAGTGATGTAAAATAGAAAACGAGAAATGCAAACCTGTGGTGATTGAAGAGGAGGAAGGAAAACGAAAGAGAGAAAACTGAAGAGTGGGAAAAAGATAAAATAAAATGAATTTTGGGGATTCCACTGTGAGTAAGAGCTGAAAAAAAGTAAGCTGATGTATTATATGCTTCTCTTCTGCCTGAGAGCCAGTGCGCTTTGTATATGTGAAAGGCAAATTGTACATTAAATATTGTATCAAAATGCCAAATTCTTGCTCAATGCCTCCCATTTTAAACCAGAGTAATTCTGTCAGCTTTGGTTGCTGGATTTACATTTTGTAAACAGCAACAGAGTCGAGATCGTGTTTGAAGCAATTTCAGTGATATTTATGGTAAAGCGATGAGAAATGCAGAACTACTTTTGAATCCTGTTGTGTCAGTGAATCTGCAGTTTCTAGTGCTTCTCTTCACTGGGCAGGAATTTTTCTCTTGTCCTTCCAGTGCTGTTGTGACTTTATTCCAAAACCAATGGAATTCAGAAATAAGGGGTAGTGGTAGCATTAAATGCGTTAATATTTTCCTTGCATTATGATTTATGGATGTTCAGTTTTTTCTTTTAACTCTATACTTTAACCCACTTAAATCATAACTATTTAAACAGGGAGAGGATGTGAGTTAATTGATGTATTTTTCTCTTTCTCTTTCCATCAAATGTCACTGATTTAGAAAGTCCAATGTTTGATTGTGGCCGAGGGGTTTGACTGGCTGTACCTGCTTTGCTTTCACATCGATCCTTTGCTTTTTTGAAGACAATTTATCTATTTTTTTTCCTTCTGTGTGCTCCAAGCTTATCTAAGCATCCAAAAATTTAGTTTACTGCATGGAAGAAAGGCATGGAGGAATCTCTGCTCTTTTCTATGGCGGAATTTTCAACAGAAATTCCCTGTGGGGTTAAAAAGGTGCAGAGGAGGGTTCTGAGTGTGCAGGATAACCCCCAGCACGTGCAGGGGCAGGGTGATCAGACACCCTGAGCAGGGAGGAGGTGCCCCCGGGTTTGGGACAGCTCTGCCTTCCAAAGGTGGGGCTTTCCCTTGGTCCTCAGTCAGCTCGTGTGAAACTTCTCTGTTGTTTACAGTAAAAATTTATTGCTGAGATTAGAATGAACAGGCAGAGATGGGATTTCATGGAACTGCAAGGGCTTGCTACTTCTCCGTTCTCATTGTCCTTGTCAGCACACTGAAAATTTGCTTTCCCTCTGCTCCCTCCAACATCTGGGCACTGTTAATACAGCTGGTACTGCACTTGTGTCAATGTGCAAAATACGTGTTTTAGCTGTCTACGTTCTTCCACACCATTTCATTCTGTCATCTGAAAATACACTGTGAAAAAAACCAACAGATGGAGCCTGTAAAAGTTTGTGGTTTTCAATACACAAAACTTGCTGAAATTTCCTCCAGGACTGTGACCTTCTGTGGCTGAGTATAAAGGAAAGTATATTGTTACTATACTGTAAAGACGTGCTATAGTGATTACTAAAAATAATACTCGGTATTAGAGGTCTTTATTATTATTGCTGGTGGCCAGAACTTTTTAAAAATGTGAAATAACTTTTCATTATTTTGATATTAGTGTTTTAACTAGCTGCAATGTATATAGATGGCTGATGGTGTAAATGTTGTTTTTCTTAATTATTTATGCCTGGTATGTAATCTGGCATGTATTTGTTCTTCAATTCAGTGAAAAAATGCAGAAATAATCGGTAAGTTTTAGGTCGAAAAATGAAATGGAATATGCAATCATTTTTATCTTTCATGAAGGAAAACGGTCTGTTGCACGAAGTACTGTGTTGGAAAATGTGATTAAAATGGAGACAAGAGAACTGAACCCCAAGATAAGCAGAGAAAATTGGATGTTTGTTATTCGTGACATAGGCATTGGCACTAGAAATGTGACTATCGCTTGAAATTAAAAATGCAGCCAGAAAATAACTGGGAGTTTCAGACAGCATTTTGGGAACAAGTGCACTTGGCTTATGGCAAGCCCAAAATATGTGCTTGGGCTGATCTGATTCATCCTGAGGTGGGATTTTCTTTTTCATATGCAAATCAGCCATTCCAGATTTTTTTAAACCTTCCCCCCCCCCCCCCCCCCCTTTCTGCTGTGGGGACAGTGAAAGTGCTGTGTAGGTGCAGGGCTGAAGGCATCACTGACCTGGTGCTTCTGTCATCCTGCAGGGTTCAGGAGATGAATAGCTGCAGGCAGGTCCTCATTTGGCATTGCCGACCAGTCCCACCAGCGTGGGGAGAACCTGGGACAGACCCTGGAGCAGGGTGAGGTTGGCACCGCTGTACCTGTGTCTGACGTGAGCTGAGTGGTACTGGCAGGGCTTAGCTCAAGAGCAGAGCTTAAGTGTGATTTTGCTTTAAGCCTGTGCTGAGACTTTGACCCTGGGTTTTCCCAGGGTGACTGTGATCTTTACAGAGCACAGACAGGTTAATGGGTTGTGTGTCAGTGAGCTCTCTACCTGCAAACGTGGATATTTGCTTTCCTGAGAGGGATTAACAATACCTGGGGGTAAGATACGGGCAGTGTTTGTACCTGAGCAACAGAGCCAAGACTTTCTTGTGGATCCCTGTTCTGTGGCAGATGGGAGCGATGGAGGGAGACGGGCTCAGTGCAGGGGACGCTTCCCATGTGAGAATGTTCAGGAAATGTGGGAAAGAGGGAAATCAAAGAAATGCAGAAGTCCAGAAAGGTCAAGTAAGGGTTGGTCTGGGTTTTAGAGGTTGAAGTCTGGGGTGCCCAGGCTGAGCAGAGGTTTCCTCTCTGGCCAGTGCCAGGCAGGGTGTGAGGCTGGGCTGGCATTGCTGTCCCAGGGCATGTGACATGAGGTGTGCCCAGAACATCCTCTGCCTGCAGAGCACGAGCCCACAGCCCAGCCTGAAAGCCTCAGCTCTTGCCTGGTTTAACCTGTAAGCTCCTGCTGGGTTTGAGTGTTTGGCTGCCTTTGGTGCCACTGTGGTCCCTTCTGGCTGTGAGTTTTCCTCTTTTTAAAAAATCTCCGAATCTCTAGAATAGCTTCATCTTCCATTTTGCCCTGTTGTTTCAACTACCCAGGTGTCAGTGTAGCTCTGAGAGATGGTTTTCCCCCAGGAGCTGTGGGGAAAATGTATTTAACTAAATAAGGATGAAGAAGATACTTTATGCTCCTAATGAATTGTGACCTTATTTATATTTTATTTCAGACCCCCCATTGGTGTTAATTAATTACCACCTGTGATGAGCTCATTTGCATAGTATCTGGATTTCATGTGAAGCTGCAGTAGATCACTGAGTGGTTAAAAAGCATTAAAATCTCACCCTTTGGTTATATGTGCAGACAAAAGTAGATGTTTTATTGAAAAGAAAGTTTGTAATGGCAACATAGAGAATAAAGTAGGGGATGATAAGGAAAATGCAGAGAATTTACACCTTGCATTAATGTGATGGCTATAGGATCTATATGTTCTTTTCCTGTTAAAATATATTTAATTCAAAAGAAAACTTACAGAAGATTAGTCTTCAGGCAGTTAAGATCACCTAATCACTCTGAAAAGGTTTGCCTTTCAGTGTAGCAGTAAAACTTTATATGGTGATTGTCTATTAAGTACCTGTCCTGTAGGAATAGTTAATTCTGGTGTAATAAGATCTCCAGGCTATGAGGTGCCGAGGGACATTGCTGAAATAGGAAAAAATAATGTTTTCTCAAGAAGCAGATTTATGGCCTCTTGAAAAGACTTGCCTCCTCACTGCTCTTGCAAAGGCAGAACAATATAATTTTATGGGCTCTCTTCTTGTTTGCAAATGCATGGATTTAATCCTTGAGTAAATGAGTTCTCAGAGGGAGAGAATTACTCCTGGAATGGCACTGAAAGGATAGAGAATGTCACATGTGAAGTTGATAAAGGGTCAGAGCAGAACGTGGCTGGAACTGGCACTGTGTTTTTTAAGATGGGAGAGAACTAATACACTGCAATGATAAACTCAGGAGACAAATTGAGAGAGAGAATGTGACCTTTTCTCCTACTTCATTAGAAAACCCGTCAAGCCAATTTACCTGGAAAATGACTGTGGAATTATAGGGATGAGCTGGTCCACACCTGCCCTTTTGGGATTTCACCAAAACACTGGTGGTGCTGGACTGTCCTGTCCTTTCCTCCCCGGGGACACCTGTGGGACAGGTCCATCCCAGAGTCCTGAGAGGAGCGGGGCTGCCTGGAATAGCGGGTGGGGCACGTTCCCAAGTCTTGGAGAGCAATCTCAGAGCATGTCCATGTGCTCTGCATGCTGCTGGGGGCTGTGTGCTCTCCATGCCCACCTCCCTGGAAGGTGGCAGCTCCGCAGGAGCTCACCCAGGCAGTGGCACAGGGGATTTTACCTCCCCGTGAGCACAGGCTTGGGGAGGACCCACTGCTGCTCCACAAGTGCTCAGCTGCCCTTCTGGCCTGGGGGAGTTCAGAGCTACTACAGACCCATTTGCTCTGTTTGGTGGAGGGGTAGTTCATACTTTTCCTTGTCATTAGTGTGCCTGATTGTGCAATGACAGCGGTGCCAGAGGTGGTGCCCAGGTAGTGCCAGCTCCTCCCAAGTACTCTGTAGAAACACCGTGCACTTATCACAGGGTGGGGGACAGTCCTAAGGGATGGAAACTTCCATTCTTTCTTCTTCCTCGCTCTTTCTCTGTTTTACCATATGATGTCCCATTGATGAGTATTTGATTTATTTTTTTCCCCTGTATGAGATGGGAAGAGGGATCACCACAGAAGGGCCACACTGCTGGCAAGGGTTTTGCTTAATGTCAGCAGTGACTTGAGCAAGCAGCACTCCAGAGACCAATTAGAAACATCAGACAAGCCAAATTTACCACTCTGGTACCCTATTTTAAAGCCACAGATGAAGTTGTGTCTTATTTGAGGACCTTAACAAGACATTACTTTTGTTAATTTGCTTTTTCTCTCCTATAATAGAAGTCTCACAGAGTCAAATGACAGATGGGTGGGACTGAGCCAGGCTGTGGGTACCACAAGACAGTAACTTTGCAAAAATGTTTGTTCAGAGGTTTCTTTCCCAGCAAGAGAAATAGTTAAAGAAGCATATTTTTAATTTCTGTTGTTTGGTTGGCTGGCTCAGCAGGCTGGGGAAACAATTAGAGCTGTAAAGACATGGGCACGCTGCTGGCTGTCCTGCCAACACTGCCCTGCCAGCCTGGGGCTGCACATGGGGCTGATGCACTCAGAAAGTGGCATGGGCTGTTAGCAAGGCTTGTTCACTGCAAAAAACCATTTATATATCATCTAATATAATCAGTGCTAAACCAAAATAATTCAGTCTATTTGAACCATTGTTTTAGGTAAATTTCCTTAAAATAAGTTTTTAAGGCTAAAAGATTTAATCTGAAATCCCCTGAACTCCAAATATTTCAATACAGACTGGGGGTGAGGGGGGCCCCATGCAAGAAATGGACGAGGAGATGAATTGGTTTGGAAAATTCTCTTTGCTCAAGAAACCTGTGGTGGCTAAAAAAATGTTTGAGAGAATGTATGAGAACAACCACTTTGTGTCTTTCCCTCGGAGCTGTTTCCTTGCCAAGACAGACAAAACAGGCAATCCTTATCTGAGAAGGTGTTTGCAAGGGGCAGAGGAGCATTCCTTTCCCACAGACAGGGGATGGGAAGGAAAGAAGGGAAAGGGAACAGCTCAGAGGGCAGTATGGACATGCCTGGCTATTATATGCTGTTATACTCCTTGGCTAGAAATCTCTCTTTTTGTTACTAGAAATTCTGCTCTATGTGTGTGGCCACTTCTGATGTCAAAAGAAAATATAAAATAGCCTATTTTTCGAAAGATGTGTCCTGGAGCCATTATTCTGCATGTGACCTACAGTCTGGGTAGAGCTGCTTTGGCTGCAGTGAAGGTTTCACAGCCCCTGGAAGAAGGCCAGGCACGGAGGGAGCCAGCAGGTCGGGAGATGCTGCCGTGCGTCGGGACAACTCTAAAATGAATGTCATTTATTCTCAGCTTTGAGAACTGAATTCCATGGGTTGTAATTGAATGTGCTGTCAGACCCATGGGGCTCAGTTCTTCAGCTTGGATATTTCTGTCTTCACATACGCCGCAGATCAAAGAAGCACTTGATCATTCGTTGACTCTTCTGGATGGTGAGAGCAGCAAGTAGGAGAGGAAGAGTGACTGATGTGAGCCCCTTGAACAGGGAGGTTCATTGCGAAGGCCTGGCTCTCATGTTAAATAGCTATATAGTGATGGAGTCTCTGCGGAGCTGTTGGGCTCTGTGTTGCCTCTCACTGTTTAATTAGTTTGGTTCTTTCCTCTCGTTGTCATCAAGGTTACATATAAACCCTGAGATATCCTTGGCTGAGTGCTGGTGCCCCAACAGTGCCGAGTGGTGCAGTGCTCTCCAGGGCAGCCCTGGGGGCACCTGGGCTGAACACCGAGTTTGCCACCTGGCAATCTGCTGTGACCTCCCTGTCGCTGCCACTGCTGTGCAGTCACTGCATCTTCTGATTTTTCTTATCCCAAATACCCATTTTCAATGAAAGTTGTGAGTGTAAAGAATATATATTTGCACCAACCACCAGCCCCCTTACACAAACACAGATGTTCTTTCCTGGGGGTAGTAATGTGCTCCCAAAGCACTTGGATTAGGGAGCTTGTAGTCCGAGCAGGGATGGCAGTGTGTGCTGTTTGAAGGCTCAGTAGCACAAGCGTCCCCTTACAGGGGGATTCATTCCAGTAACAGGCTGATGTTTTTCTTCTTGGAGGACCTATGTGAAAATTTTTCATTCAGGGGTCAGGAAAATAATTGTGGTCTTCAAGCATGTAAAGAGTTATGATTACTAATGAGCTGTCCAGCGCTTTCCTGCAATAATACCTTCCTAAATTACATTTTTCCAACACAGTAAAGTGGATAATGCACTGGTCTTAGCTCTGTGATACAATGCTCATAAAAGCATAGAAATACTAAGATCCCACAGGTGCAGGAACAGTGTGCTCAGCTAAGTAGCTTTAAACTGTCAGGTGCATTTCATTCTGAATATGTATTTAACTAAAAATGATCAGATATAATCACTGTTGCCTGTGGATACAGTTGTACCTTCATACTGATGTACTTTTTATATAAATTTTTATTCTAAGAGTGGAAGAGTTTCTTTGTGGCTCTGAGATGTATTGTGCCCACCAGTCTAGAAATTACAGTTCTTGGAAGAGCTCACAATTTCCAGCAGCTCCTGCTGTGGGAATATCCATTAAACAAGACCGAGAAACACACAAAGCAAAGGATGATATTGAAATTTTATTTTTTATTTTCCTCTATCACCCCTGTCAGAAGGAGGAAATGGAATTTGAGGTCAGAATTAGCAAAATCTGCCAAAGAAGAGAGAGAGATGGAACTTTTTACAACGTGCAGGCAGTGTGGTGAGTAGTAGATGGCTGAAGGTGCAAAACTTGATGCAGTTCCTTCCCTGTGGGGCCGAGGCTCCGGGCAGTGATGCAGCAGAGAAGATGATGTGTGCATGGTGTAACCACACCAGGCCAGGGAGGAAATCAAGATGGTCTTTGGTGCCGGAGTCTTTGCAGTCCCATCTCCGTGAGGGAACGAAAATGTGGTGTAAGTAACGTTTGTTTTTTTTCTCAAAAGCCCACAGTAAGTCATGAACTCATAATAGCACTGTCGATGTCTCAAACTGAGCTGAAGTGGTCAAGGGAGAGAGGGTGACCAGCCCCTGTGGTGTGAGCAGGGCAGCAGGTACCGGGCTGTTCCTCTGGCAGCGGCTCGTGCCTGCGGTGGCACAGGGGGCGAGGGGGTTCCCTGCGAGGGCCGGAGCTGTGGGTACCTCCAGAGGGTGGTTCCCCACTCCCTACACACCCCCCGGGTTTCCACACCTTCGGGGAACTGCAAATGGGGTATCACCACGTGTGCGCGGCTGAGCCTCCCCGGCACCACGGAATGCCTGTGTCCAGGTGAAAGCCAGGAAACTTCTGTCCAGCCTTGAGCTCCAGGTCTCCAAGAATGATGGCCTTGCAGGTAGGAAAGCAGTCACAGAGCCTGTGCGTAATGAAAAAGGGGTTGGTATTTGTGTCCCGAGCAAGTTCTGGTCACGGCTGTTTGTGTGGAAAATGCTGAAGGACAAATCCGCTCCCAGCGTTCATTATTCTCAAACCTTTTTTCTCTCCCGGCTGCCTGGATGTTTCTGAGCTCCCCAGTTGCTGTTGGGTGAGAGCACAGACCGAAATGAGCAGGTACAGAGCTATGTGGGGAGCAGAAGCAAGGCTGCCTGTGAGCCCCGCAGTGCCCAGCCAGTCAGCGCGCTCTTCCTCAGCTCAAGGCTGCTGCAGTTGCCTTTGAACCTTGCTTGCCCTGCGTGACAAGGCAGCTGATTTGGGGACGTTCTTGGATAGGTTTTCAAGCCCCAGCCTGTCCTACTGACACTGCTGTCCCTTCCAGCAGAATAGAAAGCATTTTTAGCCTGTGGTTTCAAACCTTGTACCTTGTGGCTGTCTCTGCCTGGCCATACAGCAGTTCATTTATTCTGCTTCCCTACAAGCAGGGCAGTCCTCAGGGTGCCCTGCTGCCCCCCTGTGCCACCCTGCACAGGGCAGTGCAGGGTCAGGGTGCCGAGGGCAAAGGGACTCAGTGCTCATCTCCTGGGGCTCTGTGAGATACACAAGATGTCATGCGTCTTAATTGACACAAGTCCGTACTGAATCATCCAGCTGTGGGCTACAGCAGCAGCAGCTGAAGCATCACAACTCTGATGACTGCATCTCTTCTGAAGGATTTACCTGTCCCCCCAAATGTTACATTTCAGAGTGAAATTCTGGTTTTTCATTGAACTTTTCTTCCTCTTGAAAAAGCATTTAGGTGACTTTGGCTATATTTGTGAGTGCTGCCATAGATTTGAAACTTGTTTTTGGGGCAAGCAAAACATTTGCCAAAAAGATAAGCCCTGTGTCTCTTTCAAGCTGATCTCTGCCACTTTCTGGTGTTTATTTACAGATCTCACTGTGTTTATTTTGTTCTGAATAAACCAATGCGTTGAATCACCCCAGCACAGCTCTGGCAGAGCAGCAAGGCTACCTACAGAAGAGCAAACTGAGAGCCCAAACCCTTAAAATGGCGAAGTAGCCCTGAATTCTCTTGCATGCTTTTTGCCCTTCACTTGCATTTTTGTGTTTAGTATTCACAACAAATAAACCAGGACAAAGACCTACATCCTTCTTCTTCTGGCATTAGAGTGCCCAGTGTCACCCCCTGCCACGGCTTGTGTGGTTTGCTGCCTCCCTCCCCTTGGCTGACGTTTTGTCCTCACTGCTTGGTCCTTGATCCCTCCCTGCCTCTCTCAGGGCATGTTTCTTGTGGTTTTAGTGGCTTCCCCCCCATCCTGTATATTGTGGGATTGTCATTCTATTTAGTTAATTATTTCCTTTATTTATCTGTCTGCTTATTTATTTCCTTGGTAGCTCATCCCCCAGTGTTCTGTTCTCCCTTCTCCAAGATAATGCTTGAATGTGGTGAAAAGAAACAAGCTCCATGTGTGCTGGAGGGGCTTGTGTGCTGCTCCCAGAGTGGAAGCAAATGTTGAAGCAGCACGGAGAGAGGAGCTGCTGCAGCAGGAGCAGGTCTGTGGGTGGTGGCAGGTTTCACATTGCAGGTGAGCTGAGAAAGGTGCCCTGTGCAGGTGCACTGCTCCCTTTCGCTGCCTCCCACCATCATCTTCTCCTTAAGCCTCTGCATTCCTTTATGCCGTGTGTGATGTCCAGGGAACGCTGGTGAGAGGTGCCAGTGCAGGCTGCAGGCAGGTGTTCGTTCCCAGCACAGGGTCCCAGGTGTCCAGGGAGGGGCTGTGCATTGCACACTCCGGGAGGTGGCTCTGCACTGCTGCCCTTTGCTGCTCAACACAAGGGCTGTTGCTGACCGTGGCTCAGCTTTTTGGCGAGCATCCCTTTTTGCTTCCAGGAAAATGAGGAGTTTATGTCAGGTTCAGCAATCCTGATGTCTGCACAGCCGAGGGAAATAGCACTTTAATGTGAGCATGAGTGTGCATGTGGATATATGGAAACTACAGCTTTGACAAGCCTCTCATCTGCCTTGGAAAAGAAACAGAAGGGCTTAAAAGCTATGGAGTCGCTGTATGCTGACTAAGGTCACCAGTTTGCAGTGACTCACAATCTGTTTCTCTGGCAGCTCAACCATACAGCAGGCTGTGCTTTTTTATCTTCTGTTTCTTTCCCTTAAAAAACTCTGCATCGGAAAAGTTAACACCTAAATATATCCTGGAAGGTCTGTCCCTTTGACAGGACACATGGACTCAAGTATAGAATTCCCTGTTCACTGGCATCCCTCCCTCACTCTGCTCTACTAGGCTGTTTTCACACTGGCAAAAAGACACTTTTAAAATTTCCCTTCTGAAAGATATTTGCCAGATTATTGTTCTGGTACTCAAACTTGTTTTCCATCTTCTGATCACTTACTGCCAGCCTGTGGAGGGTGTTGGGCAAAGCCAGCTGAACAGGCTGTGCCAGGAGCCCACTGAGGCACTGGGAGGTTTCTGCCTGCTCTGAAGTATCTACTTTCTAAAATGAGGGACTTTTCCACTTCTTTTTTTTTTTCCTTCCCTATTCTATGTTAAAATGTATTTACACTGCCTCAACACCTATGAATTGTAGGATCATAGTATCATAGAATGGCTTGGCTTGGAAGGGACCTGAAAAACCATCCAGTTTTACCACCTGTCTGGGCAGGGGCATCTTCACTAGACCAGGTTTCTCCAAGCCCTGCCCAGCCTGGCCTTGAACACTTTCTTGAGTACTTGGAATTAGACAAAGAATGTAATTTGCTAGAATAACCTGTCACAATGAGGGTTTTTTTTGATTTAATTTTTCTTAATTTTTTAAAAAGTGTTTTCTTTCTTTCCTCCCCTTTGTTTTTCTTTCTCTTTTTCCCCACAAAGAATTTTGGAACAAACATACAGTCATCAGAAAATGAAGCTGTTTCATTTCAAGGTGTGAAAGAAATTTTAAAATCACGTTTGAACTAAAATTACCTCGCCCAGCAGATTTGTCTGAGTGGATTAATGTCTGTTGCTTGCCTGTAAACTCCACCGCTGTGCGGGTGATGGCAGAGCACCGCGAGGCTCTGTGCACCACTGCCCTAGTACAGGCAGCACCCCCTGTGCTGTGGAGGGACCTCTGAGAAGCAGGTCATAGATAAATAAACCAGTTTGTATAAAAATAATCATCACCGGGATGATTCTTTCAGATTCATAATAGTGTAGTAAATAATGATCATTAATTTGCTGTTTAGAAAAGAACTCCAACCCAGCCAAGCGCTTCCACTGCCTGTAGGTAGCAATTCAATTACTACTGTGGTGGAGTTAAAGCTCTTGGTATTCCTGTGAGAAATTGTATTCTTTATTTATTGTTGTTTTGTAGACTGGGACACGGGGACATCCTTGGCTGAGGACACAAAATGAATCTATTCGAAGTTTTCCAGGAATTTTGCCATAGTTAATATTGCTGGAGGAGGCTGTTGGTGTTGTCCATAGCTCAGCCCTGCTCTGAACCCACAGTGCAGCAAGGTCCATATTCTGCTTGCACTGTTGCACAGGATGTTGCTGTGCCTATTCCAGGAGAGGAGAATGCCCCCTGATGCCCAGCAGCCACCACACACCATCAGAGCCAGGTGGTGCCTAAAGGTTCATAAGTACATAGATTTTAATGCACTTTTTTTAGCACTTCTCTTTAGTAATTTCAGGATAGAGCTTTTAACTAAAAACTTTTGTACCAAGTTCCAAAATCTTGCTTATGTTTCTTGTCAAGGTTTTCAGTAGATAGGGGTTTTTTTTAGCAAGCTAAGAGACATCTAGTCTGAAGAGAGTGTGCTGGAACAAGATGTATCCAGCATTCCTTGATATAGCTTTAGGCAAAGCTATTCAGAAGGCCAGAATCCTGAATCTGCTCCAAGCAGGACAGAAGGCCTGAGGAAGGTGAAGAGCAAGAGGAAGAGAGGGTGGTGGAGCCCGTCCACCCAATCTGGGGATGTGGGCCAAAGGGTGGTCCCGAGGGAGGTTCTGGGTATGGATGGATTTCGGGATGGGTGTATCCCATTAGAGATGATAATTAGCTAGAGTTGTAAAAGCTGTTCTGTGTGTGTGCCAATGGATTCTGTGCACCTTAAAGTGCTTCAATTAAAGACCCGCTCTCTATCTTAACTATACTAAAATCGTCCAGAGCATTTTACTGTGATTTTAGGCAACACAGGAGCACCTGAATTTCACAGCCCCTTTTCAAAAGCCTCCTGCCAGCGTGTTACAGCATCACTTGTTTTCCCCTTTTTGTGTTTTCCTGTGCAAGCTCAGGCAAGGAAGAGTTTTTCCTGGGCACAGAAATCTGTGGCTCTTGGGGCATTTTTAGGGCATTGCTGCCAGTCAAGCAGTTCATGCCCTTCGGAGCGACCCCGGCTTATGGCACATCCTGCAGTGCCTGGGCACTTGCACCAGGCTGGGCCTCAGAGTGGAAATTTTTGTGCTTTCCAGCACGAAAACAAAGCCCTTCTCTTGACTGAGATCTCAAGCAGTGCTGACAGCACTTGCTGGGTTGCTGCCAAATAACAAAGGGCAGTATTTTCTTTAAAAAGCAGAAAGCATATTAAAAGTTTCTAAGCTGTGTTTGTGAAACTCCCAGAGTCACTTGATTGGGAGCTTGAAGTTGGTGGGACTCCTTCCAGCAGCCCCCTTCAGCCCGGGTCCTGCGTGATGCTGCAGCTGCTGGGCTCACAACCAGCTGGTTCGACACTTGCTTGTAGCCATGGCAACCTCCATGCACTGCATTTCAGCTGAAACTCTGAAACGGCATCAGAAGTTTCTTAATAGGATATTTATGAAGATTTTAGTCTTTGTGCATTTTAAAATGGAAACATTCCATTTTTAAAGCAGAGGTTATCAAAATCTCATTAATTTTGGAACTGTATTTTTTGTTGTGAGAGCTGCTGCTTGGCTTTTATGATTTTTTTATTTCTTTAATGTTTTTAGTTTTGGTTATGATTCCTCTCCTTGCTTTAGCTCTTCAGAGTCCGAGCCCTGGGGCACTTGCCCTGTGCCAGCTGCTCCCTCCTGCCTGGGCCTGCCTCCCGCTCTGCTGGCAGGTGCTGGTGCCCGATGGAGGGATGGGGCACCCAGTTGCGCTGGCAGGAGGTGGAGCACTGCCAGGGACCTCAGGCTTCACCTTCCTGCACTAAATGCCCCAGGGGGGTTATTCAGCCCTGCCAGATGTGCTTGCAGTGAGGTTATTTAGCAGCTCCCTGGTATTTCAGTGTTTATTCTGAAAGGTACAAATGCTCAGTTTGTCCAGGCACAGTCCCGGTAGGTTTTAACCTCACAGACAACTCACCTTGGAAGGGTTAAATTTGCAGAGCTGCTTCTTTTCTTCTGCTTTCTTCCCTCTTCCTCTGTGCTTTCACACCTTCAAACCCAGGAGGATAAAAGTAAGGAAGCCTTGCTGAGACACACACTCTGCTGCCCTAACCCCCTCAAGCCATGATGAAATGTTCTGGTGGATTAGGTCTAATTAATGCTGTTTCTTGATCAATGGCTTTGACACAACTGCATCGAAGGGATTTATATAATAGCTCCCAGTGCTGCAGCAGGGAACTCTGCTCCTAGGGATGGGGGTTTTGGCTGCCCTAGGTGAGTTGCTGCCCCATCACTCTTGAGTTTTTGCTTGTTTTTTTTTCTTTTTCCTGGGCAGGTTTGAATCTACTGGTTTGTAGAAGAAGATGCCTGAGATGTGGACGGGCACAGTTCTCAGCTAGGATAGCTTTGTATAACTGAGCACTGGCACCTTTTGTCAGAACCCTCATTATTCCTGACCCACATGGTGAAATGTTAATTTTTGGAAATGCCTCACAGTGGGTTACAGTGACCCAGCTGAGGAGGTGTTATCAAGGTATTCAAAGAGGATTGTTGTGTTTCTTTAATCTATAGGAAAAGAGAGTTGAACTGATCACACTTCATCTAAGAGAAAACATGCAAAGGAAGTGGAATATTGAACCCTCTCTAGCCCTCCCATTCCACCTTTGGGAGGACTGGCATTGTCTCCACTGTCCTCCTGGTCCAGTGGACTTCCAGTGTGGATGCACAGGCTGTGTCTGTTGCTGTAATCAGAGGAGACAGGACCAGGACAGAGAAGAATATCCACCTCTTAGACAGGCAGGGCTCTAGAAGGGGAGTTGCACTTCTGCAAAGGAGATTGAATCAAAGGACGGAACTTTGCAGTCCATTAACTGTGCTAAACCAACTACACTTTATTCAGGGTTGTGAAGCTCTAATGGAGCTTGGAAAAGCTGCCAAAGGGGCTGGAATTTTATTTGTATTGGAATGGGAGGTTTCTGATTCAGTAAGAAATTAGAAGGGTCAAAGAAATAAAGGCTGGGTGGGATCTTAAGGAATCCTCTAGCCCAGACCATGCAATGTGTTGAGAGGCATTAACAGACATCAAGGAGATGCAGGGTTTGGGTTCAGGGCTGGATCTAGGCTTTAGCAGCTTTGTGTTGTAGAATTTCCCATATCAAAAGATGTGTGGCACACCTTTGGGAAGGGGGTGAAGGTGCAGGAGTGTGGAGAGCTGAGGTGCTTTACAAACCAGCACAGCATGAAAGAGGTGCAGGGACATCATCCAGTTATGTCTGTCCTCTCCTCCACTGAATTTTATGCAGAGAATAACTTGGTCAGCCCGAAGATTGAAGCTCTCTTGCCTTTTTTGGGGAGTGCCATGTGCAGCATGCAGACACACAGGATGAATGCCAAAGTGGGGATTAAAATAGCATTAACACCATCTACTTCAGGACATTGTGCTGAGGCACTTGGACCATGAGCCAAATCTTTCAACTTAAGAAAAAATATTATCTACAGTTTGCATAGAGGCAGCCAAGAAGCTGTGTTAGAAGCTACAGCATGCCTGGTTATGCTTTTGTGTTTTATTTGTTGGTTTTAAAGTCAAATTGGCTTCTTTCAGTAGTAGGAGAAAGTGAATACAATTAGCAGGCCAAAGAGGGGATGATGCTGGGGTGATCTGCTTCAGGAGGATTTGTGCCCTCTATAAATGAACGTGCAGCTGGCAATACACCTTGGCTTAGGTTGCATTTTATTGGGAATTTTCTCTGTCACTTTTTAGGGCAAGAAGACGTAGGTAGATCTAATTCTTTCCAGCAGTTCAGTGCTTTTTGCTGCAAAACTATAATGGGAGGAAAAAATGCAATTTGGGCAGAAACCAACAATGTTTGGTTTGTTCATGAGTTTCCCACTGAAAAAAAAAAGAAGAGGTTTTTTCCCTCAGCTACTCAAAACACGGAAACAAATTCAAACACAAGCTCACAACTGCAAGGGATTAACATGCATGACAATTTATGAGAGCTGTTTTCCAAAGCTTTTTGAGGGAACCACTGAGTTGCTGCACCTCCTCACACTGCCCAGGTTGTGCTGCTGCCGCCAGAGCCGCCCGTGGCTGCTCCCACCGCAGTGATGGTCTGCGGGAGCTGCCAGAACCAGCTCTTGCAGTGTGTCTCACACTGAAACAAGTGGACAAATATTTCTAGGAGCCTGTAAAAACCTGTCTGTCACCCACCTGGCTGCCTTTACTCAGTCAGATACAGCGCCGTGTTTCCAGCCTATCTAGTCCTTCTCTAATTTCATATACTGAGTTTGAAGCCCCACTACTCTCCATGTTTTCATAGGGGCTCTCCAGCTAAATTTGGTGGCTTGGTAACTTTGAAATTAGTCTCTTTTCTAATTTTCTTAGTTGGTGTTTAAAACTTCATTACTCCATCCTGGTTAGACACATGATAATCTCTGGCCTNGACAGGGAATGGGATGGGGCGAACGGGAGCCGTGGGAATGGGAACGGGGGGAAAAGGCGTCCCTGGGAATGGGATAGGGGGGGAAAACGTCCCTGGGAACGGGATGGGAGGGAATGGGATCAGCGGGATTTGGATCGGGGGGAATGGCATCAGTCGGAAGGCACTCCTGCTTTTCCAAAAAACCAGGTTCTTGGTCTCAACAAGGGAAGGGAAAGGAGTGCCAGAAGCAGGGTGGGCACCCAGTGGAATGGGTTGTTAAGGGTCTGCTGGGCATTTTAGTGGGGAAAACAGGGAATGAATCTTTGCTTTAAACTGAAAGACCATAGGTTTAGGTTGGATATTAGGAAGAAATTCCGCCCTGTGAGGGTGGTTGGCCCTGGCATAGCTTGCCCAGAGAAGCTGTGGCTGCCTCAGCCCTGGAAGTGTTCAGGGCCAGGTTGGACGNAAATGCAATTTGGGCAGAAACCAACAATGTTTGGTTTGTTCATGAGTTTCCCACTGAAAAAAAAAAGAAGAGGTTTTTTCCCTCAGCTACTCAAAACACGGAAACAAATTCAAACACAAGCTCACAACTGCAAGGGATTAACATGCATGACAATTTATGAGAGCTGTTTTCCAAAGCTTTTTGAGGGAACCACTGAGTTGCTGCACCTCCTCACACTGCCCAGGTTGTGCTGCTGCCGCCAGAGCCGCCCGTGGCTGCTCCCACCGCAGTGATGGTCTGCGGGAGCTGCCAGAACCAGCTCTTGCAGTGTGTCTCACACTGAAACAAGTGGACAAATATTTCTAGGAGCCTGTAAAAACCTGTCTGTCACCCACCTGGCTGCCTTTACTCAGTCAGATACAGCGCCGTGTTTCCAGCCTATCTAGTCCTTCTCTAATTTCATATACTGAGTTTGAAGCCCCACTACTCTCCATGTTTTCATAGGGGCTCTCCAGCTAAATTTGGTGGCTTGGTAACTTTGAAATTAGTCTCTTTTCTAATTTTCTTAGTTGGTGTTTAAAACTTCATTACTCCATCCTGGTTAGACACATGATAATCTCTGGCCTTTCTGCTGTTTCATTTTACTTTCCTTCTGCGATTTTTTTCTTAATCTTTCAGCTCACATCCTCAGGGAAAATGAAAAAAACCCCAAACCCGCACAAATGCTCTGACCTTCTGCTAAAGAAAACCAGCTCCTACAAACCCCCTCTGAGAAACATGTTCACGGCAAAGCAGAGTTCTCTGGTGCAGGCTCCTCCAAGCCCCCTGAGCAGCTGAAAAGGGTTCTGCTCGCTGGAGCAGCGCGAACCCCCCGGGAGGCGCTCGGGGAGCGCGGCGGGTGCGGAGCCGCCCGCGTCCGCCAGGGGGCAGCAGCGCAGCGGGAATGGGATGGGGGGAATGGGATGGGGGGGGATGGGAACGGGGTGGGGGGGAACGGGAGCCGTGGGAATGGGAACGGGGGGAAAAGGCGTCCCTGGGAATGGGATAGGGGGGGAAAACGTCCCTGGGAACGGGATGGGAGGGAATGGGATCAGCGGGATTTGGATCGGGGGGAATGGCATCAGTCGGAAGGCACTCCTGCTTTTCCAAAAAACCAGGTTCTTGGTCTCAACAAGGGAAGGGAAAGGANGCCGTGGGAATGGGATAGGGGGGGGAAACGTCCCTGGGAACGGGATGGGAGGGAATGGGATCAGCGGGATTTGGATCGGGGGGAATGGCATCAGTCGGAAGGCACTCCTGCTTTTCCAAAAAACCAGGTTCTTGGTCTCAACAAGGGAAGGGAAAGGAGTGCCAGCAGCAGGGTGGGCACCCAGTGGAATGGGTTGTTAAGGGTCTGCTGGGCATTTTAGTGGGGAAAACAGGGAATGAATCTTTGCTTTAAACTGAAAGACCATAGGTTTAGGTTGGATATTAGGAAGAAATTCCGCCCTGTGAGGGTGGTTGGCCCTGGCATAGCTTGCCCAGAGAAGCTGTGGCTGCCTCAGCCCTGGAAGTGTTCAGGGCCAGGTTGGACGGGGCTTGGAGCAACCTGGGCTGGTAGAAGGTGTCTCTGCCCATGGCAGGGGGTGGAACTGGATGATCTTCAAGGTCTCATCCAACCCAAACCATTCTATATTTTTAGGATTTTGCTTTAAAAATACTAATTTTAGCAAAGAATTTACAGGTGCTGTTGGAACAAAGGGTAAAGGCAATAAGGGGTTGTTCTCAAAACTATTACTTCACTGCCTGGCACTGGGAATTTATCCCATTCCTTTCCTGGACTTAACAGGAAAAGAAATGCAGTGATCCCAGGCTTGTTTAATCAAAGCAGCGCTGTGGTTGCCTTTGCTGCAGGGATTGTGTGTTTGTACAGCAGATTGCTGATCTGAACCTCAGAAACATTTGCTTCATGTCCTCCCCCTTCCCCGCAGACGCCTGGTTTGCACAGCGTGTGGGTCCCTTTTGTGGAGCTGCCTGCAGAGCTGCTTGGGAAGCCAAACACAGCTCCTCGGATTTATTAAAATGCATTGCTTGCTTTTTGTCAGCAGCGCTGGTGTCGGTGGGAACAACAGGGCAAACACAAGCCAGCAGCCTGTGGGGTGTTTATCTCTCACACACACAGAGTTGGGATACGGCTCAGCTCGTGCTTTACAGGCAGTGGTGGGATTAGTGTGGAATGGTGCTGGAATTAAGGGCAGCCGGGCCCGTGTAGGAGCCTGGGTAGTGGTGAGCTAAACAGGGAGCTGACTGTCTCCTGGGCTGGGGCTGGACCTGCCCTGGGGCAGAGCTTTGGGGCAGCACTGCAGGTAAGGGAAGCTTTCACCTGGCTCAGACTGGCCCAGCCTGGAGCACCCTGTCTCCATGGAGGCTGCGAGGGCTGGCACTGTGCGTCTGCCACCTCCATCCACACCGGTGAGACAGAAGACAAAGAGGCAGCTCTTCAGGTGCTGTGCTAGGGGAGCACATTACAGAAATAGAAACAATTGACCTGGCACTGCCCTCCCGTGGGTAGAGCTGCCTTTCCACAATGCACAGAGGCACCAAAAACGCTTCTCCATACACAGGAGAGAGAGGAGTCTCCTCTGCTGCCTGTACTGAGGAACTGCTCAAATTAGTTAATAATTCTAATGGTAGGGTTGGGTTTTCTTAGTTTTTTGGCTGCTGTCCAAATCATCTAGGTCTTTTTTATGTGAGTAAATATTACAAATAGATGACAAAGGGATATAAAGCCTCACCAAATAATTGCACAAAGAGGCTGAAAGATAGCACTGAGCTGCTGAAGTAAAAATCAGTGGATGTAGACGGATCTCACCTGTGAGAATTGAAGTCCCTTTTGTCTGCATGTCTAGTTGTGACCAACTGGGGTTTGCATCCCATTTCCAAGGGTAGAGCCATTTGTTTAAAATGCTTAACCTTTGTAGAAGAATTGCTTCAGTAATGACTCAGGAGGAGACTGCAGTGGATTGAATCACTCCTCAAATTGTCTGCTTTGTGAAGAATTCAGTTGCAGAAAAAAGGTTAGTGAAAAGCCTCTAAGGTGTAAGGCAATCACAGCCCAAAGCGCTGTGATCATTTTAACTTGGAACTGCTGCAGTCTGGGCTCAGCCTCACTGCTGATGACGTTTTCCTCTGCAGGATTGTTCTGCTTTTCTTTGGATTATGTTGGTATTGCCCAGTGTCCAAATATAGAGTATCTCAATGTTTCCATTCAGTGCTTTTTGTATGCAAAATGTGTTAATCTGTTCTAAGCAGCAGAGCATCTTCTATAAGCTGATATTTTGGCACCGCTTTTGGTCTGTAGCTGTTTCAACTTTCCTGAGCTGTTGGAAGGGGAAACGTCCTGGCACAGAAAGCAGAGCTGCAGTGGTCCCACTGCTTAAGGGTGCTGAGGTATCCTCAGCTCATGAAACTCTTCTGTCAAAGGAGTCCAGGCCTGCATGGATATACAAAAATTGTGGTGGTAGCCTTGCAGGTGTGCTTTCCTGTCTCAGCAGGAGGTAGTTTGTTCCTATCAGGTCAGGAACTGGATCAGAAAGGTGACAACTTTCTGAAGAGGTAAAAGGTGGAGAAGCTGGTCCTAAGGATGGCAAGAGGATGTCTGTGAGCAGCCTCAACAGAGGGTATCCAAGACTGTCAGTGACTCCAGTAAGCCATGGGCAGTCTGCTCCCTTCTGTGTCTTTGCGAAAAGCCAGTTGTCAGCTCTCTGCCCCGCAGAACTCACACAGCCTCCAGCACCAGAGCAACCAACCTCCCACACCTCCCTTGGGACCCGAAGGAAGGCGATGCCTCAGAAGGTGTGAGCATGGGCATCAGCAGCCAGCTCTGTCTGCTGGGGGCAGAGCTCCCGGTCCAGCCCATGCCCTGCAGCCCTGCCAGGATGTGCTGGGAAAAGCTAGGGCTGTCCCTCTGCCGTGTTCCACTGACTGGCCTTGCTGAGAACAGGCTCAGCGTTAGCCTTGTAACCCTCATTCAAGCCAGGGAGAGGCTGGCGGCGCCAGAGGAACTAAATGGAGAGACCAAGTGTTCCACTGGAGTCTGAGTAACCTGTTGGGTGGGAACAACTTCCATTTCCCACAGTGAGTAATGAAATAATTACATCACAACTGACAAAGCTGCTGATTTTAAGGAGGTTAGATTTCCCAGGGGCAATACTGAGATGACAAGCTTTCCGCTCTGGTGTGTCATTTACTGCTCTTCCTTGTGTTGATATTTTATAGTGGTTTCTGTGGAGCAAGTGGCTACTCAGCAAAATTAATGTGTGGAATCTGGGATTATATGGAATCTGGGATTTCATCACTGAGCTTTTCATGTATTTTGAAAAATATATTAATGTCAGGAGAGATCATTTATCAACTGCTTACTAGTTTGCTTTCCAGCCCGCACCATAAAATTTTACCCAGGGGTTCTTGCAGTGCTCCCAGGAGTTACTGGCAGAAGCAGCTCCCTGGAGCTAAAGTGGAAAAGACAATTTAATGTGACTAAAGATTAAAAAAGGTTTCTCTCCTTTCCAATTCAAATTATCTCTGGTGAATTATCACTCCTCCTAGGGTTAGAATATAAGCCCAACAACTTATACCTGGCAACATTTAATGGCTGTGAATATGCAGCCTCTTTGCTCTGTGACCCAGGAGAATGGCTTCTTAATATTCCTCTTAAAGACTTAGTGTTTGTGTTGGGTTTCCTGTGAATTCATAGTGTTTCATTTGCAGCCAAACTGCAACAAAAGCCACAAAAAAATTAGGAAGCCTCGCACGTAGATACAGAAAATGCAATCATAAGATTGCTAAATAGAAATTGCCCTATCTTTAAATGATCATGAGCTGTCAGCTGTTCCTTTGTTCGGATTATTATAGACACACATAAACCATTTGATTGAATGCTCAAGTTTTTCCCAGCTAGAATCCAGACGGATGTCTGATAAAATAACAAACACACCCCACTCCAGCTCTCCTCAAAATCCCCTTCCTGCTTCTGCTGAATTTCTCCCTCTATTAAAGCCAGTATTTCACGGACTAAACTGGACAAAGCAAGCAAACAATCTCCTTTGCATTGATTTCCAAATCAAATCATTGCTCATCACATCAGTATTCCCAGCTGGTTCAGCAGTCCCAAAGGCCAACTTTCTGGCTCAAACCAGCTCCTCTGCAGGGATGCCATGGAGCCCTGTGCCTGCTGCCCAGGTTTGCTGTTTTAATTGTTGTTGGAAACATTCAGGGCTGATCTCTCACCTCTTTCTCCCCCTACTCTGCTCTTGACATTGGATTTCTAACCTGTGTGTGGTGGGAAGGGGGCAGCTGCCTGGTGCTGATACAGTCCAGGGCACCGCTGACTTACCTGTGAGCAACCACAACTCTGCCCCTGGGAAGCGTGACACACACCCAGTGTCATGAGCTGCTCGTTTCTGGGGCTAAACTCTTCTCTTTTGGAATGCAGCTCTCCTGGGCAGCTCAGGGGGTATCAGGGTCGCCTCCTGAGGTTGAGTACGGGGCAGAAGCCTGCTCCTGCAGAACTTTGTCCAAGGGAGTAATTTCCAATCCCTGTGCATCTCTTTATGTTCAGTGAGGTGCCTCTCATGCTTTAAACAAAGGGAGTGCCTGTGCTTTGGGAGGATGGCAGTCAGGGCAGGGACCGTGGCGCTGTGGTCTGAGTGGGGCAGGAGCAGCCAGGGTGGCAAAGGGGGCTGGCAGGATAGGGGAGGAACTCTGCCCGAGCTCAGGGCTCCCCACAGGCAGGGAACAGCTCCTTCCCCCTGTTGCAGGAGGAGCAGAAGTGCAGAGAGGAGGAGGGGGCAGACTCAAACATGAGTGTTTGCAGCAGTAACAAAAACCCCAGCCCCGAGCACACAGAGGCAAAGGAGCCCCAACAGAGCCAAGCACAGCCCCAGGAAGAGATGCCTGTCTGACACTGGATTAATGGCCAGTCTGAAGAGGAGAGGATGAGCCTTGGAGACCAAAATGCCTTCTCCCAGTCTGACCCAGTGCAGGGAGCTCTGTGTGTGCACACGTGGGCACAGCTGGCTGGGGAGGCATATGCTGCCTATTTGACATGTAATAAATTTACCCTATCAGATAAGCAAGACTTCAGGACTATATCTGTAACATCTATTAGGAATGGCAAATTAATTAAAGTATGAACTAATTAACCTCTTGCTCTCTGCTGTTCCCTTGCCAGGGCAGTGGGCTCACCCTGCCCAAGCCCTGTCCCTGGTAGCCTTGGCTTTGCTAATGGCCCACGAGCTGCTCCCTGTGCCTCGGGGAACGAGGTGCCCTCTGTTTAATGAGGCCACTGACAGTCTAATGATGCTTTCTGTGGAAGTGTTCTTCCCTGTGCCTGCACTGGAACTGCCTGCGATGAGGCCCTAGGCTGGTGTGTGAGCTGGAGAGCAGGGCCACCAGCCTGGGCTGAACTGGAACAGGTTTTGAAGGGTCTCTGCCTTGGAAATGGAAACTGATGAGGTGAAGACGTCTCTAGAGAGAGACTGAAACTTCTCTTAAGGTGATTGAGCTGGATTTAGGGAGTACTGGTGTAACACACAGCCCTTTGAACTACCCTTTAGCAGAGGTTTTGTAGCCTCAAGGAAGCTGTCTTTAGCCACGGGGAAATTTGGGCTAATTTCATGCCTGCCATGGCCAACGTGCCAGAGACCACGGTGTGCCCTGCAGGAGCCTGTGCAGGAGCTGTGAGCACAGCAGGAGGCTCTGCCCCATCAGCCCTGTCAGTGCCACAGGTGGGTTCATCCCATCGCAGCTCATCTTCATTCTCTTGCTGTCACTTTTCCCTGTCTGTTCCCTTGTAAATCAAATTGCCATGTTCTCTGATGATAATGTTTTACTCCTCCGAAAATTACTGTTTGCACAGTGGCATCTGTACGATACTATTTTCCCCCCTGAATAATCATTTTCATAATCTGAAACCAAAAAGAAAACCCAAACAACTACCATGGAAGAAAGGAAAATTCTCATGGAATAAATTTCCAGAGACTCAGTTAAATTTCCTCGTAAATGTATATTACTTCTGGAGCTTTCTGTGAAGGCAGCAACGAGAGAATTATTCTGCTCTGTTTTTAACTACTGACCCTACCAAATAGTCTCCCCAGCATGCTATCAGAGGTGTTGTGGAGCTGATGCATTCGCTATTTCCTGTTTAATAGAGCTGATATTCAAATCGAGCCATGTCCCTTGTCACAAATATAATTTCATCCTGCTGCACTTGCCAAAAACAATGCAACGGGCTCGCTGTTAGAGACTGTGCTTGCTTCATTACTTTAAAATATATTAGCACTTTGTTCATAATAGCTTTGATGGCTTAAACAATACAGGTGCTGAATTTTTAATGGTAACAATAAGGTATTTGTTTTACTTGCATTTGAAGAAGGAGCAGGAAGCACAAGCACCTCGTGAGAAAGCTTGTTCTTGTGAGACCAGGTCCAGTTTTGCAGCTCTGCTGGATCATGCCAGCATCCTTTTTTGAGGTGACTGTGAAAATATTGCAATTACTACAGGTCGTTTGTCATTTAAGGGTGTTATGAAAGATGCTTCAGGGGCTCTCAAAGCACATGAGTGACTTTTACCTTTCTCTGGCCGGCCCCAGGGTGGCTGCACACAAAGGGAGAAAATCTTGCCTGTGCTCAAAGCACCTTTGAATCGGCGCAGAGAGGTTTCCTGTGGGGGTTCTGAGTTCGATGTAGGAGAACAGGCATAGGTTGGGGTTTCGAGACCCATGTGGCCATTGGCAACACCTGCCCTATTTCACACCATCGAATCATGGAACGCTTTGGGTTGGAAGGGGCCTTAAAGACCATCCAGTTCTACCCCTGCCATGGGCAGGGACACTTCCACTATCCCAGATTGCTCCAAGCCCCCCCATCCGATCTGGCCTTGGGCACTCATAATTTTAGCATTTGAAAGGTAAATTTTCTGGTGCAAATGCAATTCTGCCTCACACCAGCCCCTTTCCTCAGGGCAACTGCATCTTCCTGTTCACATGCCCACAATTGGCTTCCTCAGCCTTTCCCCTGCTCAGAAAGAAGGTGGGAGGCTGGATATTTCCATATTGTGCCAGGAATATTGTGCTCCCCTGGGCAGGACTCCCCAGAGGCCTGCAGGAAAAATAGACAACATTTTAAGGAAGGAACATTTGAGAGTATTTCTACAAAAAAATGGAAAATATTTTATTTTTAAAGCCTTGTGCACAAAATTTGGCTCCCTCTGAAAAGGGAAATTCTCTCACACAACATATGCTAATTTATTAGATGAATTTCATTCACTGAAATGTGAACTAGAGTGATTTCTTCCTGCCTTTGAATGCAAATTGCAATTTAGCCTTAACTATAGTGGTATTCCCATTACACAGGACTGAAAAGTGTCTTTAATGCTTACTCTTGCTTTTACCTTAGTAAAGTCTGATCTCAACGAGCTTTATCTTGCCCATTTTCAGTTTTGCACCCAGGGGTTGGCTCAGCCCCCCAAAAGGTCAGGCATCCCCAGGGCTGAAAGGCTCCCAGACACCTGAGGGCTCCACGTGGGGATTTGCAGTCCTGTCTCTGTTCCTGGGGGGAACTGGGTCTGTCCAACCTGCAGCAGCTCAGTCCTCACAGCGGGGCTCTGCTGAGACATAGCCGAGTTCTTACTATCCAAGGCTTATTTCCACTTCGATTTAAATGAACAGTCAATTAATAAATATATACATTTGCTTCCATTTGGATTTGTAATTTGAATGACTGATTCTTCCAGCATAAATATACTCTCCCTATAATAACATTTTTATAACCTCAGGACTTTTCTTTGGACTGCCTATGAAAATGCTGCATAACCTGCATGAGTACTGAACTCGTGCTGAGCATCATAACCGTTTGAAAAAGGAGGAATAGAAAGAGGGAGAGTGATGTTCACCTTCACCCATACATTACACTGTTTCTTAAAAATCGTTTTGATGACCTTTTTCTGCTGACAGTAGTCTTGGCTGTGTATTTCTGTGTGTCATCCTCTCTGTATGAGGCTCATGGCTGCCTGAAATCAGTCACTGAAAGCAATTGCTTGGACAGCCCTTCCTGTACTTTCCAACGTGATGAAGGGGAAGGTTTTGGTTATTGCTCAGCTCACACCTGGCTCAGCCCCAGCCCAGGGCTGGCACACCCAGTCAACAACCTCACTCGACATTCCGCTCGCATTTCTCCTCCCTCAGCTCGTTCTGTCTCACTCCACGCTGCCAGGGGGTGCAGGAACAGCAGCAGTGCTGTGCAGGGAAGAGCTCTGCTAGGCAGTGCTAGGAAGGCGGGCTGAGGAATTCAAGCTGCTGTGCTGACAGAGATGGCATGAAAAGCAGAAAACTTCCTTGTGCAGAAGGAAAAAGAATCAGCTGAGACATTCCGAGGTGACACACAGGTATCACCAGGCAGGGACTTCCACGCTAATTTCCAAAGTACTGTTAGTGTCAGCCTAGGTGAGGTCCTGAAGCTGCCTGGCAAGGTTGGTCTTATGGACGGGTCTGCCAAGGGGATTTGTTCCACCTACACTTCGGCACACGGGGCACACGAAGCACAGCAAGGAGAAAGCAAATCCTCTGTATTGCCCCGCCCTCCCATTCCAAAGTCTTGTGCACAAAACCACATTTGTGTGCTGGTGGTACATAAGGATCCGGCAGGCAGTGGGAGCTGCCCCATGGACAACGTGATTTCCCCACCGTGTAACATCACCCTGCCATCACCACCCCGGCAGGGCCCTTAGTGCCCAGGCTCTACGTGCCTGGGGTGAGCAAATACCTCGAGCTGAGAACTCTGGTATTGGTACATTACAAGAAAATCCCTCAACCTTAAAATTGCTTATGGTAAAGAGCTCCATTTTGCAGATATCACCGTCTAACAGACCAAACCATCTCAGGAGTTTAGGAACAAACCTGGCATACACTGGGGCGGCTGTTTATGCAGCGAGGGAAGATTGGCACAAAATACTAAGAAGCTGTATGGGAGGCATTTTAACAAACAGTCTTAATCTTCACCTTTTAGTATTTAAGTCACAGTGCAGCTTCCTGACATTATTAGAGCAATTAAAATGCAATTACTTTTTCATCTTTACTTCAGTTCTTGAATAATTAAAGCCACTTTATATCAAGGGTGATCCATAAAGCAGGGCATTTTGCATGTGAAAAGCTGCAAAGGGTGGGAGATTTCGGGGTTTTGGCACTCAGCAGCCAAGCAGCTGAGACTGGGGATGCTGCAGGGAGCTGCCTCCTCTGCACATCTCCCCAGGATCATGGAAAGAGGCCAATTGCTGGATTTCTGTACTTTATCTTGATTAAACGGCTCTCTCAATTTGGTGTTCGCTCCTTTCATATTTGTAATCACTTGGAGATTTTCATTTTATAGTATTCACTTACTTAACTGCTTGTTTCCTGCCAAGTCTAAAAAAAGAAAGGCTTTTCCCTCCCTTCTCCTTCCTGCAATAAAGGCAAGAGTTTACAGAAAATTACTTCTATATTTAAAGTCTCCTGATGTAAATCTCTGATTGCTTTAAATAGTCAGAGCTGGTAGATAGTGCAAATAAGTATTGGAGTGAAAGATGCTGAGCTGTGGGGGAGGCTGACAAGTGCAGGCTGATGGGTGTCCCTGGGGTATGGGAGGTGCAACAGCCCTGGAACATGAGTGGGTGCTGCCCCTCCTCAGATCCTCGGCAAGAACTGGGATTGCTGTGATTCCTTTCCAGACATTTGCTGCCCACGTGTGCTGGGGCTGTGCCCCCGAGGGCTCCTGTGGGGTTGGGAGTGGGAGAGCTCCATGAGATTTGGGAAGAGGAAAGCTCCCCCCATGGGGCCGCAGTGATTGCCAGACTGCCAGCAGCAGAAAAACAGCTCCCTTTTGGTTTCTTATCACCCAAATTGAACATCATCTGCCTTGTATCTTAGCCAAGGTAATGGGAAAAGAAATATAGTCTAAATGTGCTGGAAAGGATGAAACCCTCTTGGGTTTTAGTTTTATTATTAGAAACCAAGGAAATCAGCATATTCTCAGGCATTTGCTGCACGTCAGCTTTATCACACTCATTTGTCAACACATTTTTTTATTGATGTTGAGGGATGTAGTTAAAAGAAAGCGAGCAGCAGGAAAGCTGGAACCACGTGAGGGGACCTGCTGTGGAGAGAGGACCAAAAGCAGGGAGAAAATACCCGTGGTACTGCCTGGTGGCCAGTGGGTTCTGCTGTTGCTTCCCCCTTAGCAAAGGCAGGGAAATGCTTTGGGATCAGAGCTGGTGGCACTGACCTGCCTGAGAAGCCAGCGGGGAAAGTCACAGGCATCCTCCTGTGGCCAGCCCCGATCCCACATCCCAGCCAAGGAAAACGCCGGGGGTCAGCACTAGAGGTGGTGCCTGCAGACACAAATGCCATCGCTCAGCTCAGCTTAGTCAGTCTCACATTTCAGCCTCACACCTGGGGCAAGACCAGCCAGCCAATCTCACCTGTCCTGTAATTGCACTGCACCATAAATTGGGTTTAATTACTGCCTTTTAGGTATAAATAGCCTTTGAACTGCTGAGGAACTATGCAACTAGTTTGTGAATGCAGTCCTAGAGAAACATTATGAAACACTTTTGCTTTCTTTCACTTCAAAGCTGTCTGGTGTTAGCACAGGGAGGAGCAGGACTGGCCAAACAGCAGACTTGAAGAAAATCAAATTGGTCCTAAAACTCGGCAGGCTGCAAAACTTTATCTGAGGAAAGGGCAGGTGGGACACAGCGCGGCCACAGCAAACCCCCAGGCAGCGGGGGCTCAGGTCTGCTGTGCCCACACACGGCTCAGGCTGCAGGGGGATTGCTGGCCCAGGTCCTGGTGGGGGCTCTGAGAGGGTGGCAGTGCTGGGGAGGTGCCCACCCAGATCAAACTCTGGTCTCTTCATATATACATATATATATATACATGTATATACACACACTACGTCAGAAATGAAAGGCACCCAAGCCTGTGGGACATTTGGATTCAAAGCTGCAGCGGGTCAGGATCTGGAGCTGGTTGGGATTTGTGTCTGGTTGCTGATAGACTGCCAGGAACTGGACAGTCCTTGGTACCAACCTGGCTTAAGGACCAGGACTGTCCAACTGCAAGGACTGAGTTTTCTACATTTTACTGACTAGCAAAAGACTCTTTTTCTTTCTAAATAAATAGATATACTCAGAAGATGTTACAAAGGGTGGCAGAACTGTAAGTTGTGAATTTTCTGCTTCTTGCTTTTCTTAAGTTACACTGAAAAGGATAATGAAATGAAGGACAGATACTGTGAGGGGAAATCTATAATCTTTTATAAGAGTAGTTCAGCTAAAAATGGTGGAGTCCAAAGGCTCCTTACAATGGATGTGTTTTTCATGTTCAAAAAGCAGTACTGTATTTGTGGCCTTGATATTGTCTGAGATCCAAAAACCCCTCCCTATCCTTTGTATGGATTTTCTTTAGCCTTCTAAATCTCAGTGATATGAATCAATCACATCTGAGCACCTCTGTAAAAATCTCACGTCCTTTTCACTATGAGTTACACCAATCATTCCCTTATTCAATCAATAAAACAAAAGCCAACTTCAATCTTCATTCATAATTGGTATAAAAAGCAAGTTTGAAGTTTGAAGAGAGAGTTTTGATCATTTCTCCTTAGCCTACCCCCAAACAGATCTGGTTTCTGACCAGGTTGTTAATGAGAGGGTCCTGGTGGGAGCGAGTTCTCATGGGGCTTCTGACACTGCTGGACACTGTCCTGCCAAAACTGAAAACCTCCTAAGGATGGGTGTGATCAGAAACCTCCCGAGGTTTACGGAGTGTGGAATGACCAAGCAAAACCTGCAGCAGCCACCTGAGCTGGCTCTCCAGAGGCACCACACTCTTGGTCAGAGAAGACTTAGTCTCTTCATCTCTGTTCCACACCGCTCTGATCTCTTCCAGCTCTTCCCAGTAGCACAGGGTGGCTTAAGGCTCCACTCCCTCAGACCCCAGGGAACACCATCCCGAGCCTTGTACCATACATGGACTGCCTGCTCGGGAAGTTTTATGGATATCACTAGTGGTAAGGCTGAAGGCAAAGGGGTCTGTGAGATTCCAGGGATGTTTGGATTTGGGGGATGGATTCTCAGGACCCTTTTGGCACAGTGAGCATCATGAAGCATGAACAGGAGCACCCTGTGGTGGCTTCAGCTCAGGGTGATCTCAGGGTCATTCATAACCATAATGAATTGCCCAACCTTTCTGCACAGTAGAGGTTTGACTTCACTGTGATTTTTGGGGCAGGGAGGGAAGTTAATTTAAAAGGCAGCTAGAAGAAAATAGGGAGATTTACATTTGACTGAGCTACAGAGTCACTGGAGCCCAGGACCTTTAGGTGAAAATTAAAGCAAAGTTTGGATTTTTCTGGTGTTAAAATTAAGGCTACCTGACTCCTTTTCTTGCTTTTACCAGACCCACTGGCTGAGATGCAGAACAGCCACACAAATTACATCGTCACAGACAACCCTTGCTCTGTTCACTGCCTGGTTTTACAGTGAAACTGTGTTTCTGTCCTCTGTATCAGTCACTGCAGGGCACAAAGCCCCTCGAGGTGACAGAGCCAGGGGTGACATTTCTGTCCAAGCTGCCATGCCCTGGTCTGGCTGTGCTGCAACCAAAGGAAGGGATCACGGGCGGTGGAAAATTACCTGCCAAGCGAGTTGGTTTCTGAACGAGTGGTCCCCTCCCAGCTCCCAGGGCTGCAGAAGTTTCTCTAAACACGTCTTCCTGCAGCCAATTCCACTCACTTTCCCTCCTGCAACTGCTCCTGCCCTCGAATGAGATCGAACCAAGCTGTGAGCACCGTGCCATTCAGGGCTCAGAGGATGTAGTTTCCTGAGGTACACCGAAAAATCAAAAGGGTTGACCCATCGCTCTTCTCACCCCGAGCCCCAAACACGCAGCAAAGCCTGGCCCTCCGTTGGGGAGCTGCTGAATTTTTATTATCTTATGCAATTTTTCTCTGCAGATTGATTTCTGTGAAACACCTCAGGGTATTTGCCAGCATAAACATTGCTCCAGTGGCACAGGCTGTTTGTTTACATCGATAGGAGGAAAAGAGCCCTTATTACTGAAATTTTACCTTCTTCCCTCAAGCCTCTCCCTGTGAGCTAGCACGTAGGCAGTATTGATACCTGCTCTTTTTAATTTAGGGCCAATTTTCAGTATAGATGGATGTGGCGATGCATAAATAATCCACCACTTCGGTGGCTGGGTTGTTTATTCCAGAGCTCATTGGCATGCACAGCACACGGGAGAACCAAACGCTTCTCTGGATGGGGATTGTCAGATAGCTTGCCAGGTTGTTCCCTAGAGAAAACCATCAGGCACACAGAGCTGGAGTTTGTAAAGTCCTTTTATTTTATCCTTTCAAAGCCTCTGTGCTGTTACTGCAAAGTTGAGGCTGAATCAGCACTCCCATTAAAATTCCTTATTTTCAGGAATTTATAAGTTGCTGGTGAAAAGAAAGAGCAGGACTGTGTGGGCCCAGGGCCCCCGGGATGGGGGTGTTCGCTTGGAATTTTAAGAAGTACACAGAAGCAGAATGCCAAATGGCTGCTGTAGAAAGCAAAGCCCGAGCTGGGGCTGCGGGGCTGCAGGACGGGGCAAGGGGAGCTCACCCTGCTCAGCCCCCACCCTCTGCCCGTCTGTCCTTTGTGCCCCTCTGCGTGGGCAGGACAAGGAGCCCGTGCCCTCCAGGGGCTCTGGGGGGGCACAAATGCCTGGACAGCTTGTTTGCTGCAGAGCCGATCGTGACCCGTGATATATTCTACTTAAATAGATTATGAGAGGCCCAATTCTCCCATTAATTGCAAAATTCTCAAGAACTTCATTATGAGCAAGCTTCAGCTGTACAGTTGAGAGCCTTAATCACTTGCTATGCCATATGCCATCCCCCAAATCTAATACTGCGAGCAAAACCCACTCCTAAGTGCTCTATGATGAACTCAATTTACAACTGATAGCAAAAAACATTCAATTCTTTCTTACTGTCTTACTGCTGGGAAGTATCTTCTGCATTTTTCTGTGGAAGCACACTATTAAATCTGATGAAATGAGGAGGGAAAGGGGTTGGATTTCAAAATGCTGGATAATAAACTCTGACCTGCTCTTAGTCTGAGGTGTTTTCTGAAAAAATGGGGAATGGTGACCAACCCCTCTGCCTCTGCCCAGCTCGCAGATACTAGTTTGCATAATGACTGTATATTAAATTTACATTAGGTTTATAGTTTATAGCAGTGCCTCACTGACTACATAATGCATGGAAGCATTCTCAGCATCCAGATGCTGGAATGGCCCATCATTTTAGAATTTAACCTAAGTATAAGTGGTTTTCCTCAGCTGCCTGCGTGATGTTTGGTGTTGTTTCAGACTCAGGAGAGCTTCTCCCAGCACTGACAGATGAAGGAGGAATGTGATACTGACTGGAGTGTTATTTTTTTAAAAATGTTTGTTATTAAATTTTGCAAAACACAGGCCTGAGAAGTTTAGCCAAAGCTAGCCTATTACCCCAAGGGAACTGCAGCAGTCCTGCATGTGTTAGCAGGGAAGAAAGGAAAACAAAGGATACTTGGTGAAATGAGGCTGTTTGGGTTTTCTGCCGGAGTTGGTTTTGTTTTTCTGTTTTGTTTTGTTTTTAAGCAATTGCCAAACACCACTGAAATAATAATAACACAAGCATGGTAATGAGAGAACAAATGCTGATGAACAGCTGATGGAAATTTGGATGAGTGATCTGGCTGACTATAAGAACAAGGTGTCCTAGTTCCTGGTCAGCAAAAGCTTGGGAAAATGAATATGTAAAGTATATTGGTGAGGCCTAAGAGCCAAGTTAAACACGATAGGGTTGGGACCTACCTTCCTCTCCAAGGTGCCCACCAGCACCCCGCAGTGCTGTTGTTTCGTAATTATGAAATTTAGGGGGGGAACCGTATTAAATATAGGGTTGGAAGGTGTCCCTTTGGTTGAGCACTGCAGAAGGGCGGCAGCCAGGGGACCAGGGGTCCCTCCTTCCCCCGGTGCCTTGGTCACGATGGCCCCATCACAGACACGGGTGTTTTTCGGGAGAAGGGTTTGCATAGCGGACCCCAAGCACAGAGGGTGCACATACGGCACCAGGAGCGGCGGGAGCTGCCCCGGCAGCCCAGCCCTTTGCCCCAGCCGGGCTGGTGCCCCAGCCGGGCTGCCGGGGGTGTCCCACGGCCGCGGCAGCAGAGCCGGGTGGGACAGTGGGCACAGCCCAGCCGAGGCGAAGCCACCCCTGTGCTGGCACGGGCAGGTGCCCCGGGACCGGCCGGAGGGGGCTGAGCCCCCGCTGGGGGACGAGCAGGAGGCTGCTGGGATTACGCCCCAAAATGGCTTTGGGCAAGAGCCCTAAAATAAGGTGGGGGCCTTGAAGAATTGCTTGAGATGTGCAGCCAGCCCCGCTCGTAAATGAGAACCATCTTTTTTGCTGGGATCATCTATCACGCTTGAAACATTCTGAAAGGCTGTATCTTTCCCCCTAACCATCTTTATCATTTTAATTTAAAAGCTTTTTAAAATTATCACCCAAATAAATGATAAGTAGTAACGGGGTAAACTGCTCTGAGCTCTCCATTAGTGCGAACAATGCAAAGCGACTGTGCTCTATTTACAGAAAATTAATGAACGTAAAAAAGATGAACTGCATGTCATTCCGGTGATCACGAGTTGTTTTTCATGCAAGGAGGTTTGCAGCTTTATACATTAAATGCTGGGATAAAAGAAACATCTCTGCAATATTAATAGTTGTAATATATGATTGTATGTGAAGGGAATAGAAATAACATTTATTTTATTTAATGAAGACTAATGAAGTTGTTCTGATCTTTCCATTACAGTTTCAACAAGTTTTTCTAATCAAGAAGATCCACTTTTTGAAAGCTAATTTTTCATTTTAAACTTCTGAAATGCCAGTAGAACAGCGAAATGCAAAGGCAGTATCGTAGGATGTCAGTACATTTCCAGTTCTAATGGGAAATTGATGCATTTCAGGGGTTTTGTTTTGCTTTTGATTAAAAGAAAAAACCCTCAGGCTATTACAGGAAAGTTTGTTTTTCTGTCATGGTGCTTTATCTACACACAAACACAGCAGATACTTTTCAGTGGGCTTATGCACAGCTCGATGGAAAAAGGGGTATTTTTCCTAAACTTGGCCAGGGCAGGATCCCGTGCAGTTCATGATAAAGGACACAGCTCATGATAAAGGGACAGGGAAGGAAGAAATCACTAAACCCACCTCCTCGGGGGGCACCACGGTCAGCACAGACACACTGGCTTGGAAAAGTGCCCCCAGCTCTTTCAGCCTGGTTACAAATACTGGAAAACAAGTCAAACCTGGCTTTTCTGACTTTCATGTTCAGGTTCCCAAAGGGACATGGCTGTGGGGACCCGCCTGCCTTTGGGATGGTGCAGAGGCAGGGTGTGGATCTGGGCAACCCTCCTGGTACCAGGGGAGGTGGACACTGACTGTCGCTTTGTGGGCACCTGGACTGGCAGGACAGACTGACAAAGGCAGGAGAGGGGAAACACTTTAAACCTGTGTCTGGGCGGTGCTGTAGCCACAGAAACATAGAGGGAGGGAGAAAAGACAGCTCTGCCCGTCTACTGCCACCCGCAGCTGTGCTCCCAACCCCCCGTGGGAATGCCCAGGGTACCTTCTGCTGATGGGGCTCTGGCCGGGTGGGCCTGGAGCTGCCCCGTGTCCCTCTGCAGCTGCTGGGGTCACGCAGGTGCTACAACGCTGCTTCCAGACGTAAAAAAACGTGGAGTGGTTGCACAGAATTTTGTCGTCTTAATTTCTGTCCTATATATCTTATGCTGTGCTGGTGCTCCTACATAAATCTGCTGTCTAACACCTTTTCCTAGCATTAATAGGGTTGTTGAGCCTTCAACATTTTTCACACCTGACAGTTTCTTAGAATGCATCAATTATTTTCCTACCTGCGTTCACAGTTTTGTTGTCATTAAAAAAATAAAGAGAAAGAAAAGAAAATGAAAGGATTGATTTTATTTTTGAATTAAACAGAAGAGCTGAAGTCTTTCATAGCCTTTATATAAACACAAACCTGATACCTACCAGAGCTAACGTTGAAATCTGAACTGGTGAACTGCCATTTTCAGGCCAGCAGGTGTGAAGCAGAAACAGGACAAAAAAGTCATACTGAAAATAAGATGAAAAAACTCACTACCTGTTCATGCCACTTGTAGCTGCACTGATGCCCCAAAGCACATGTAAACACCCACAGGTTCGCACAGAAAGCGTTTCTGTCCTATAATGTGCCACTGCTCTATGCTGGGTAAAATTTCCTGCCCATTTATCTTGGGCTGAGAAACAACTTCCTTCTCCCCTCTCCTCCAGTTTAATGCCCTGGAGATGCCAGGTTGGTGAGACCTCCATGGCACCTTCTGCTGTCTCTGGTGCTTCTGGAACAGCAGCACCGCACCCAGTGGGAGCGGGTTCTTCCCAAACTCAGGAGCCCTGATGTCATTCCAGCCCATTTTTTTTAATTAAAAAAAAAAAAAGAGAGAAGGACAAAAGGGCTTTCGTGTCCATATTCTTTGTGCTTCCCTTCAGCAGTGTCACCCACACTTTACTTGACTTCTCTCTTGCCCTTACACACATAAAATAGAAAGCTGACAATTTTAATAAGTATAGACTTTTCTGCCTAATTGAGATTAACAGAGACAGTTAGAGCATTAGCAGAGGAGCAGAACCTCAGGGCCTTTCAGCAATTGCTCTTCTATTTGCTGGGTCAGGTCTCCATTAGTTATTTCAACAGTTCCATATTTGCAGTACAATGTCATGGGACAGACCTGCCCGTGCTGCCCTGACGCTCACTGCCTGCGTGGGGAGGGGACCCCCACCCGTGTACACACACACACACACGTGTGCACATGTGCTGCTGGCCCTGCCCTCTCTGATTTACATGCCCTGCCGTGCCCCTTGGGTTTGCCAACACCCCACAGCCCTGTGGGTCAGCAACCTCCCCCAAGGAGCCCCAGCCTGTGTGGGTGACTTGAGGTACCACTGCCCTTCGGGTGAAATGGAGCAATAAAATGACTCCCAAGAGCACATTACATTACATTGGTAGTGGTTGCAATCACCAATAACCAGTGCCTGCTGGGCTGGTGACCTTAGGCAAGTTACCTTCACCTGTGCTCCCGCCTTGCCCATAAACACAGCGTGGTTTCTGGGAGACCTGCCCTGCCTCTGGGAGCTCTGAGGAGCAGAGGTGGGTTTTCTTGGGGGTTTTTGTAATTTTGTACCTTGCAGGTGCAGCAGAGCACTGGCGGTGTTCTCATGCACCAGTCACCACTGGCTCTGCAGTGCCTGGGGGAAGCAGGGCAGAGACCCAGGGATGAGCAGCGAGGTGACATCTCAGCTGTACCCAAACCCTGCTCCTTGCCAATCCTTGTCTTTCCTTGCTGCGTGCCTGCAGCACAGACCCAGCCTGGTGGGAGCCCTGAGCTTTGCCCCTGCTGGCTGGATGCTGCTCATCCTGCTGGGCCAGAGGCACATCTGGAAGGGGCCACGACCTGCCAAACCCCAGGGGTAGCTCTGGCTTCAGCTCCCCTCTTCCTCCCTTCCTTCCCTCCCCTCAGTTTCGAGAGTGTAGAGGTCTCTGCTGGCTCTTCCCATCACAGTTTATAAAAAGCAAGCCTGCTTTGCGGTGGAAGCACTTCAAGAGAGGAGCGGAGCCGTGGGGAGCAGGATTTGGCCCCTGTGCAGCCAGCACTGCTGCTCCCGAGCTCAGCATCACGGGCACGGGGCAGTGGGAGCAGCAGGGGAAAAGCACCCAGGGAAATGATGTACGTGACTTGGGTTTCTGCACAAATCTCGCCCTAAAAAGGGCACAGCTGTCACTCCGTTTGTCAACATCAGCAAGTAATTATGTAAAGGAAAACATCATTGTACTTTTGACTTTGGTGCTTGTCGTGTCGAGCAGAGGCCAATAGATGGATCACTTGGATCGTGTGAGGTGTGATGCACAAAGCTCAAGGGCTCCTCCGGCTTCAGCTAAGCCTGTTATTTTTTCCCCCTAATAATAGAGTGAGAATTGAGAAAGAGAGAGAAAATTAGCAGCAGAAAAATCAGTTCCTCTTTGTTGAATAGACAGTTTAATTTATTCCTCAGCACAATGTACCTGAAGAATGATAAGAAACAACTTTGATACCATGCTAAATAAATAAAAAAGAGGTTATATAACCTCATTTTCTCTGGGTCTTACAGCAGTCTCTAGTTTATCAGCTTTCATTTAACCAGAACAAAATTAATATGACAAAAAAAGCGGGGCTACCTGGAATGCTACAAGATTTCTTAAAAAGAAATCTGTCAGCTAATTATTTTGTGTGCAGGTCACTGCATGGTAACTGAGGAGGGCCAGGCTCCAGGAGAAGCTGATGCTGGGTGAGTGGCGCTGCAGGGAGGGTCCCCTGGTCCCCAGGCTGGCACTTGCCCGAAGAGCACTTGGGACCTTCCACCAGTGCTGGGGCTGGATGGGCCACCTGGGCCTGGCACGTGGCTGCCAGTGGCTTGGAGGAGTGAGCAGGGGCAGGGATGTCCTTGTGCACCTCAGCCACGCTGCCTGGAAGCTCAGTGCTCCCAAGCACTGCAGCCGTGCCCAAGGTTTCAGAGGCAGCTCATTAAAACAAATGAAAATGATTTACTCTTTGTGAGGCCAACACAAGCCCTGTAGTTAATAATTTCCTCCCTTTCTTCCCTCTTGTTCCCTAGGAGCAAAAGCTAAGAAGGAATGATGAAACAAACAATTTTAAAAAATAGATTTCCAGGTTTTGATTCTGCTTGATTTAGAGCTGAACTGATCCCACAGCTGCAATTGGAGGAGAGGATGACGACCACGTGCCTCCCTTCCCCACAGTGTCTGGTGTTCCCATGTTACCAGGATTCAGGGACGACTTTGGGCATATTTTAAAAATCAGTTCAGAAGGGATAGAGGATGTGGAGGTTCAGTGTGAAATTTAGGGGTAAAATTCACCAATAAAAAAGCGATGGTATGTAATGTGTTAGTTTTTGGTTCCCTGTTGTGTTGCAAAGGTGGGAGGGGCAGGTGAGGTGGCTCCTTTGCAGTTTTCCTTAGCCAAGGATGACCCCAAGGACCCAGAAGGGGGGCGGTGGCTGCCCGGCTCCCTGGGGAGGGCGATGGAAATCCTGCCCAAGCTCAGCCTGCTGAGCGCTGGGGCTGCACTGCAGCAGCATCGTCTGGGGTAGATGTTTCTGAGAGCTTGAGCTGTCCCAGCACAAGGGGGAAGGTGCCACCCTCCTCGACAGAGGGGCCGTTCAGCTGCCTGCCATGCACCCAGGGAGTGCTGCTTGCCTGCCCTTGGGCTGAGCTGGAAGGCTTCTGGTGTTGAGCAGCCCCGGTGCCAGCAGCGCCCGGAGCTGGCTCGGCCTCTTCCCAGCAGTGCCACCTCTGCCAGCTGCTGGTCCAGGGCATAAATGGCTCGCCACGGTCTGACACGGAACTAAACCTCCTCCTCTGCACGCTCGGTAACTCTGCTGCGGGAAACTTGTACATGCAAATGGTACCACAGTAAACAGGGACAGAGGTGGCCTCATTCCTGGAGCGATCGGCATTTCCATTGGTGTCTTTCGTGCTTTGGAAACACAACATGGGAATGGGAGCATAAGTTAGCCGGTAGCAGGGGTTATCTCAGCTGGACTTCGCCTTTCGCAGAAGGCAGAGACTCCGTGGTGGTGCAGCACGGTGAGAGATGCTGGTGCAAAGAGGCGAGGGGTGCGTTTGGCAGCTTCCTGCAGCTCACTGCTTTCATGGCACATGATGATAGAACTGGCACCTGCGTGGTTCAGCAAGTCACTCTCTAGTCCCCTCTGTGCCCTGCATTGTGCCAGTCCCAGTGCTTGTCCCCCAGTACCCAGTGACACACACACAGGGGGACCGGCAGGCATTTGCTGTGTTCTCCTGCCAGCAGGGCAAGGGCACCACGAGCCCGAGCTCAGCGGAAAGGGTGACCGGAGCAGGCTGAGGGCACATGTCACGCCAGAGCCACGCTGCAAACCACCCTCACTGCCCGTTTACCTTGGCTGTACCAACAGCCCTTCTCCCATAAAGGCAAAAATGCAGAAGCATAGCAGGCTGCAGAGAGGCTTTGCACTAGATTGTGGTATACAAATATATTGCAGATGGTATTTACTTAAAAGACAAGTAAATTTTATTTTTGTGTCTGCTTGGAATAAAACTAATTAAAAGCTAAGCAGAGTGTTTCCCTCTTCACTTAAAAATATTACAATTAGTGGCAACATCTGCTTTGCACAATTTACTATTTGTATGTGCAATGTTGTAAAACACCCTTTCCCAACATTATAAACTGGTGTACAAAAATTCTGCAACTAACTAATTAAACAACATTGAAATGCTAATTTAATTTTGAGTAAGATAATATAATATCTTCTCTTTAAAGTGCTTTTCTTGTTTAATTACAGAACTCCAGGGAAACTGTGCTGTGGGGTGAGCTGGGTGGTGTCCTTTCACTGTAGATGGAGTCTATAAAATGCAGGCTGACACTTCGGCTGAACCCCATGTTGGGATGTTAGGGTTGGAGAAGTGTCCTGTGGAGGTCCTTGAACCAACAAGGCTTGGGTGAAACAAGTCTTCAGGGGATGACAGTCACTGCCCTGAGCGACACAGGGAACAGACCTCATCTCAGTGACTTATGGTGCACGGTGAGGACAGTGGCTAAAGATGTAATTCCTCTCTGGCATAAACCACTATTTCCCTACAGCTTTTCATCCCCAGAAGTTACCTGTCACCGAACACAGCAGGAGTCCTCTCTGCAAGGGTAAGCAGGATTGCTCACAGCACACAGCTCTATTCATCACTTCTGAGCTGGACCTGTATTCAGTCCCCCTCTCCCTCTTCTCCCAGCTCAACCAACGCCTTAAACAGTCCCCTCCACTTCCAGCTCTCCTTGTGTTAAACCCCACTTTGGTTGCACCCTCCTGGGAGCTGCAGTGCTTCCCAAAGACCGTTAGTCCCAAGCCTCAAGGTGCACGGGCAGAAAGGTGGAGAGACAAGGGAGCTGCTCTTCCTCTGGTGTCTGGTAGGAGCTTAACCCATGCCCGGTGTGACTCACACCCTCAGGAGGCTGGTTAAGCAGAGGAGTACCATTTTAAGTCCAAGTCCAAATCAAAGGCTGACCTTGATTGTCTTCACTGGCAGCTTAAATCAGCCTGTGTTCTTTGCCCAGAGGTGGATCAAACAGGAGCGTGTAAGAGCAGGAACAGCTGCCAGGAGAAACTCCTTCCCTGGGGAATTTCACCGGAGACTCTCCTCTGCTGATGGATTTATTCCCTGACTGCAGCTCCAGCCCCGCAGCTCTGGTTGGAGATGCAGTGTCAGCATCTCAGCAGACACTGTCAATCAGCTGGCAGGACCCCCCAGACCAGGGACACTGATTTTAGGAGGGGAGGAGCCTTTTTCACTGTTGCAGACAAATTCATCGGGAACTGTGGCTTGATCTGAGCACTGGATGCCTACAGGTACCGCCCTGCTTTTAGCGAGCAGAAGCAGGGACACATCCACAGGAGGTCTCTTTTGGAAAGATGCATTAACCCCCCACCACTGTTAGTCCAGAGACACTCAACAGGGGCTTGTCTCATCTCCGTGCTTTTAACCTCAGCTGTGAGCTCCTTCTGCAGCTCCCAGAGCTGATTGCGGTCCCAATTCTCCTTAAGCTGGCAGAGTATCTTTGTACAGCCCATTACAGCTGCCAGTCATCTAAATTACATCATTTGCATTGATTTGATTAATACAAAGAGTTTTTAACCATTTGGAACAGAAACTGATTTTCTCCTGTGGTTGCACACACGGTGCCTGGAGACAAAGGTGCGTTGGGCTCTGTGTGCCTTCCAGACATCTCCACTCTCCCCGTGCGGCTGCTGCACCTCTGCTCCCAGAGGCACCTCCCCGTGCAGTCGGCCAGGAGTGTTCCAGGGGGTTCCTGCTTGTTTCCCACCCACCAGCAATCCTTTTGGCAATGCTGAATATTCTCTGCACGCTTACCAATTCTATCCATGAGATGAAATACGAGTACCTGGTGCTGTGACGTAGCCACAGGAGAAAGTATTAAACTGAAGCTCATCACCCCATCAGTCCCTGGGTTGCAAAGTATTTATACAACAAATCAGACTTATTTCCATCTGTCTCCTAAATGGGAACCTCCCTCCAATGAAGAAATCCAAACTCCCCCTGGGGTTACAGCTTTACTTCAGCTTTTCTCCAGCAGCTGTGGAGAAATGTTACGATAAAAGAAGATGAAAATTGTACTTTGTTTGTCAGTGAAAGGAGGGGTGAAGTAAAATAGGGGAAGCTTTAAAAATAAAACGGCAGAGGTTGTTTTTACTACAAATGGAACATGGAACTGAAAACTCTGGAAAGCCAGATCAAATGCCATGCTGATAGATTCCCTCACTGATTAATTAGTTCGTCAGAAAAAAACCCAAAAAACATCAAATAAACTGTTTTTTTACTGTTTCTTTTGCCGGATCCCGCGTTATGTTCTCGGTGATCCCAAGAGGACCCCTCTGCTGCTCCCTGTTGGAAAACACTCTGCTCTGGCAGCCTCTTGGTCCCCAGGCTGCTCCAGCCTCCTGAGAGCACGGCAGGCTCACAGGACCCCCACGAGCCCGTGGGAACAGCTGTCCTTGGGGGCTGCTGTCACTTTGCCTTTGATCCCACTCGGGTCTGAGGCAGCAAGGCTGCTGCTGTTCCGTTCCTTGCAGTTCCACCTGCTTTGCTTGGTGACTTCAGCAGGAAACAAGATGCTTCTGTTCTCTCCTGAAAAATATGCAGTCATGGAAGGGAGCTGAGGACAGAATGGAGGAGGAAAGGGCTGTTATGAACACAGATTGCCTCACTGATCTAGTTTGGTTTCATCCCAGCCCATGGGGTAGGAAATGTTCTGACTGGCAGCAGCAAAGCCAGGGTTAGTTTTTTAATTATCATCTATTGTGATATAAATTTTTTTCATGTATGTAGGCAAAGAAAAATTCCCCTCAGCTGGGGAAGAAAAAACGTGTGTGACTGCACCTGTGCTTATCAGTGTTGTGTTGTTCAAAAAGTTGGTTGGTGCCCAAATAATTGGTGGCACCTGCCCTGGCCCTTAGAAGTACAAATAACATACCCATGAGAATCGAGAAATCAAATCTATGGGAAATACAGTTCTGACACGTGTGTGGCTCTTGGTGTGTAGGTGGCAGTGGATTGCCCTGCCTGGCTCTTCTCCTCTCTCTCCGTGACCAAGCAGCACCAGCCCAGGCAAGGGAGCATGTGGGAGCTGTTTGCCCCGCTATCAAAAGGGGATATGCTTGGAAAATGAGAAAGGCAGGAAAGTTGTCCCTTGTGCCCACCCAGTGCAGAGGTGACGGGTCTCCTGAGCCTGCAGGAGCTGGGCTGCCTTCGAGCAGCTGGATATCCAACCTGCCGACCCAGTCTGAGGGCAGGGTAAGCCCAGGGCTCACAGGAGACAGGAGGAAAGCAGAGAGGAAAGGTTTTGGGGTAGAGCCACTAAGGAATGCCTCTAAAATATTGTTTCCACTCTTGCTGCTGTTAAAGTTTTTTGTTGGTGTTTTGGTTCTTTTTTTCACACTCAAACTGATGCCTCTTTTCCAGGCTCAGGTTTGATTTAAAGCACTGTAGACTTCTTAGATCTATTTTGGAGTAGCCTGTTCAGACAAGCCTACAGGCAGATCCCATTAGCACCTGCTCTTTCCCCACCTCGGAGAAGTCCCTGTGGTGACCTGGAGGGTGACGAACGGCTGAGGTGTAAACTCAGACACCCTGACTGCAGTGGGGAGCAGCAAACTCACCTGCAGAGGCTCTGTGCGTGAGGGAAAAAGCACAAAGAGCCAGACAATGCAATGCAGTATGTGCCCACTCACAGCTTTTTCTAGAACTTCTGTTTCTCCTTTTAGCAAATGCCCTGGTGCATTACAAGTCTGGTGATCCTTAGGAAAGTTCTCTATTTTTTTTTCTTCTCTGAAAGCTTTTAATAATTCAAATATAACCTAGAAAATCACTGCAAGGGACACTTTGTTGTGCAGAGGAAAGCCTAGACCTGCGTCTCTGATGCTGGACTACTCAAGATTGCCCATTACAAATTGTTATAAGCCTAATTTAGCTTTTATTAATTGGTTTTTTTTCCTAGTTTAAGTTCATAGGCTAAAGAGAGTGGCTAGCTGACATGATCCTCACCATAGCTGTTCCATCAGGCAAAATCAGCCGAAGTTTTGTGAACACAATGCCTGTTGATTTTGGCTAAACTTTTCCATACACGTGGATTTCTCCTTTCCACCCAGGCAGCCCTGGCAGGGGCAATGCAATGGGAAATTACTGGATTTCAACACTACAGCCTTGACCTTCAGGTGGGCTGAGAGAGCAGGGAAGGGGATGAACTTAGTGAAGAATAAGGAATAGTACATATGAGAAGGTATTAAATATTTTGGACACAGCTTAAGACAGTAATCTCTCTTCCTGGTTAACATAAGTGCCTGGAAAAACCTGGAACCTATCTAAAATAATATACATGGAGCCACGCATACATATCTCTATGTACATTTTATGGGTATGCATGCACAAATGTCGAAGCAGGGACATTGGAAATGCACCCCTTTGCTTCCCAGGGTTACAGTATTTCATGATTATTCAGTTTAAATCCTCCCACGACATAACTGGCAGCATGACAATTATTTTTTGATTGGTTTCCTCCTTTACAGTGTTAATTTTTTTAATGTCAAATGTGATGCTTTTGACATGCATAAAAAGTATTAATTTTTAAATTAATTTATTTATAGGCTTTCCTGCAGAGTTCAGCACTGTCAAGTCTGAATGCCCTTCAAAAGTTGCTAGGTGACACTGTCACTCCTCAGTCTGATGAGCAAATGAGAGCTCGTAATGTTGGTGCAGTGACTGCAGCCAAACATCCTGCTTTCGTTTTGACAGAGGCTTTTTTTCCTTTTGCAAATTATTGTAGGTTTGTTATGAACTGCAAGCAAGCTCCAATCATACTTTTCGCCAGTTGGAATTTAGTTCTAAACTAACTTGGTTCATAAAGTCAATGCAAATCTTTCCACGTTGTTCTCGTGGAAATCAGGGCAAATTCATGCATTCGCATGAGCAAGAATGTTCACAGACTGATCAAAAAAAAATAAAATTCACAGCTTTGAACCTGAACTGCATCTCTGGGAGACGGAGCGGGTTCCTGCAGTCCTGCCCGCGCCGCAGGGCAGCCCAGCGGGGCTGGAGGGCTCTGTGCTGCTTCCAGCAGCTGGGACCCAACAGCCAGTGTCAGACCTTCATGGCAGCATGGAAAAAAGCAGACTTCTTTTGAATTTCTCCCATAATCCTCCTTCCCCCCCCCCAAAAGAAACATTTCTTGATTCCTTTCCTCCCTGTTTGCAATAATAATGATGCTACATCGACTCAGAGTGTTCACAAGGTGTTTCTATTCCCTGGGCTTGGGCAGAAATGTGTTTCCAACCATTTCCCTGCAGGCAGGAACCCGTGGAGCTGGGAAATGCCTCTCAGGGGGACTCCTCTGCAGCAAAATGGTGAGTTTGGAACGGGTCTGTCATGGCCTTTCAAGGCTGGCCTGGCTTTCTCTAGCAACATTTTTGTGATCCCAGTTGGCACCGATTGGAAATGTGTTCCTGCGCAGGGTAAACAATGGCTTAAAGCAGCTGCTAATTAGCTCAGCTCTGTTCTGTTCTTGCTTTTCATGTCTGGATACCTCCTTCAGAAATAAGAAGCAGAAGGAAAACATCCAAGCAGAAGAATCAGAAGGCAAAGGAAAAGAAGTGGATGGGGATTGCCAGAGCAAAATTAATGAGAGACCTCATTTCACAAAGCTTATATAAAGCTGGGCTGCATCTGTGCAAGGAACAGTGACCCAGAAAGAGAAGCCTGTCAAAACGCAGAGCAAGGTGCAAACCTGGGCAGCCTCTCCCTGTGAGATGCAGCTGCACCCACAGCAGGGATCCCTCGGGCTCGGGAAGCCTCCAGCACCCACTGGGAGGTTGTGGCTGAGGGGGAGTCCAGAGAAAACCTGCTGTGGGCTGACCTTGCATTTGTCTGGGGGTAGCAAACCTCGTTTGATCAATTCCTCACAGCTAAACATGTATGTGCTTTATATATATGTGTGTGTGTGTGTGTATGTAAATAAATGCACTTAGCTTCTGGCCGAGATAAAACTCTCTGTAACACTGCTGCCCACCTGACTGCCTGATGAGAGCTGCCTTTCTGGAAAGCTTGGGATTGTTCCCAGCACAGGCGAGCAGGTAAAGATCTGTGTTTGCAGGTGCAGCAGGAAGTCATTCTTGCTGAAAGAAAAGTGAAATATAAAATGCCTCCTGGATGGCACTAAGCCCGATGGGGAGTATTTCTCATTATTTTACAATTCAAACCCTCAGTTAATGGGCATCTCCTTCTATGCGCATTCCCAGAAGAACAAGACCTTTGGTACCTTGCATGACAGGGCTGAAATTCTCACCTGGAATGCTCACTGCTTAATACCTGAAAAACAGGACTCTTCACAATTTTCCTGGAAGAGAGAGTGCTGGATCATTATTCCAGTTTGAGTGACACCCTTTGCTCACTTGTCTGTTGTCCTGATTGAAACTCAGAATTATTTAAAATAAAAACTTTGGTCTTTTCTATTAAGACCATCTCAGTAACAGCGAGCAGCTCATGCCCTGCTGGTCTCCAGGTATCAACACAGTGTTTCTTCTCTCCCCTACAGTTCAGACGAAGGGGATGAGGCATCATCTGCTGTCCCATCCCATCCCCTAAGCTTTCTCAGGTAGTGCCATCCCTTAGCAGTCAGGCCAATTCAAGTGTTTCCAAACCAGAAAGAACAGCTGTCAGACACCTCCCAGAACGGACTCAAGGGCTGTAATCAAGAAATCTTCTCGAAGAAGTTGTTCAAAGCAGGTGCTTATCACTCTTCATGAGACAGGGAAGGCAGTGAACTAGTCAATCTAATCTAATGGACAGGTGCAATCTGAGTATTTAGTGTCTCGTTAATATTGACTGGGAAGACAACGGGAAGACATTGGAATGCCATGGATGTCGGCTGCCAGTCTGGCGGGACGTGAGGCAGTGCTGAGAAATGTTTGTACTTGCACAAGAGGCTCATTCCAGTTTATTGTCCAAGGTGTTCACTATTGAAATTCATGTTTAAAATTTGCACTTTGTGAATCTGTTCCAATTTCCAGTTGAAATAATTGCTTTTAGTTCTCATAAGGTTAAAGGAGCAACCAGACAGCAGCAGGGATTTCTCCAGATAAATCTGGGTTCTCTCTACATTTGGCACCAATGTTTCCTGCCCTATTCTGGCTCCCCCACGTCTGCAGCATCCCAGTCACTGACAGCTTGAAGATTCTCATATCCCTTGTTCCAGGTAGAGGAAAAGGATTATTATTCCCACTTACAGACACGGAGAGACTGTTGCCACCTCTGCAGCAGCACTGGCAGCCCCTGGGGCTGCTGCAGCTGCCCGGGGCCAGACCCCGCTGGGGCAGGGGGCAGCTGTGCCTGGGGGCTGGAGGGGATCTATGAGCTTTGGTCTTGTGTAAGAAGGCACTTTCCAGGGCTATTAAGCCATTTGTTGCACAGTTGGGTCTAGAAAAGACACTTCCCAAGGTCCATTTTTCCTGGTTTAGCAGGATTTCGCTGCTGGCACCTGCACCTTTCTGACCCTGGGCCCTGTGTGCCGAGGGAAGAGCATCCTTGGGGGCTGGCTCAGGACAGCCTGGGGAGCCAGCAGGCGACTTCTTAACCTCAGGTTACTAATTAAAACTTGCCCTTGAGTCAGCTCCAAGTCAGGTAACAAAACAGAAGGCCCTGGAGAGGGATGGATGTTCAGTAAATAACAAGACCTGTAAGACCTTTCTGTTAGTGGCAGACAGAGTTGCAGTAAGAGCTTAAGTCTTACTGAAAATTGTTTAAAACCACTTATGTACACTTTATTTTTCAGAAATATGGTCGAGTTGTTAATTTTTCTCTTCCCAAGTATCTGATTATTTAGCACAGTTGAACCATTAGTGGCTTAACAAAGACAGAACTACACACAAGCTAATAACTGTTTTTACAATGAATTATCTGGTTTGCCTTTTGTGAGCTGAAACAATCTTTTGGATGCTGACAGACAATTGATTAGAGCTGGGCAGAGAGTATTAAGAAGACAAACTATTTCTTGAATGTGAGCATTTAGGGGATTCTGAATAATTTCCTATTCCTTGTCAATCTTTAAAAGGATTTTCACTTACCACTGAGCAGCAGATAACTGCTGACTTTGACTGTCTGCTCTTTATCAAACACAACTCATTGGCACTTTAACCTATTTTCTGTTGGTCTGGTTTTTTCTTTTTTTTAAGGTGATTGTATCTTTCCAGTAAGAGAATAAAACATTACTATATGCAACAAATAGAACATATCTAGGGACATACTTTCAACAAAATAGTTTTCAAAATGTTGATGTTTGTGGTCATTATCATGAAGGCTAATGATAGGAATAATAGGAAGCAATAGGTGCTGAAACTTCTACAATAAAAGAGCAACAAAGTGAATGTGAAGCTCTCATGGACTGGTATTTATATGCATCTATTATCCTAGTATTTGACTATGCAAATTCCATTTTGCTTCAAGACTCCTGCATTTTTATACCAAAAAGCATTATATGGAAAGCTGATGTTTTGAAAATGGTCTGAGCTCATATTAATTCTGCATCATGATAAAACTTTTGCCATGAGCCCCATGACTTAAGACATTGATCTTCCTATTTCAGATGATTTAGAAAAAGAAATCAATTTCTCTATATTGGGGTGATACAGAAATCCAGAGAATCTCGACTGTAGTGACAGTGATGAAGCCACTTTAATCAGAAAAAAAGGTGGAGATATCACACAGAAAACCCTCCTTAGTATGTGCAGACCCTATTTCTGTGCCATTGAGAGCAGCAGAGGCTCTGCCAGTGGCCTGGGGGGTGTGGGGTGCCCTCTCCAGCATGGCACCAACCCCTCCTTTCATGAGAGAATTCTGCTCTCTTTCAATCTGCCCTTCAAGTCTGGCATGTGCTGCTGAAATTGCTCTAATAAATTAGTGATTACTGATCCAAATATAAAAATGTAACTCCCTTCAGCAGAACCCAAAAATTATGTTCTCCAACAAAGAAGTCTGAATTTTCAAATGCTGTGATTAAAGATTCAGTTTCAGAAACACATAACAAATATAAACCAGAGAGCTCTTAGAGATGGGCTGTAGCTGATTTCCCTGCACAGCCTGTCTCGTAGCTCCTCTGGTTGCTAAGACACTGCCAGTACTGCCTTCCACTCTGTCTTTGGGGTCTGGAAAGCGACATCCTTTAGCCCCTGTACAGGTCTCCTCCGCGTGTTGGCCCCACGCCTTTACCTTCCCCCTTCTTTTGGAAGGACCGGTGGGCAGTGGAGGTGAGATTCTCCACACAGAGAGCCCCAGAGCTGCAGCTCCTCCACTGGAGCACTCCTACCTTCCAACCACTTACAATCTGGCCTGGGAGATGTGACTGCTTTATTTAGAAATTAACAGTTTTAAGGTTGTGTCGCACCAGGTAATGTAGATTCTTCTATAAATGCAAATAACTTCCCTGCCCTAAAAGATGCCAGAAAACCAGAGGGTTCTGATTTTCCAAGTTAACTTTCAAATTCTATGCTCAAATACCTGATTGTCTCAATCAAAATAATGTTAATGTCTAAAGGGTTTGTATTTTAGTGCTCTGCTATCAGTGTTGAACCATCATGAAGCCTCCAGGCTGCAAAAGTTATCTTCAGGATTTTATAAATGATGATGTCCATTTTCAGGAGAACCCAAGATGGAGTGATTGGAAAGAAGCTTGTTCTTTAAAGTTCATCGCTCTCGCCAAGCGTGATTAAACACTATATAATTTAACATTATTTGCTGATAGAAAATCAAAGCATTTGCCCCCAGCATGGTGACATTTACAGCAGTGGAGAGCGTTTGCACATTTTATGCTTATAATAACAGATGAGGTATGAAATGGATTCTGATAATGCTTTGAACACCATGGAAGTCTTGCCATTTATCACAGCATGTGAGCTTGCTCTGGATCCCTACCATTATTGGGACATATTTCTACACACCAGAAGTAAAGAAAAACTTTATTTTAACAACAGGTAGTGGGTGAAACTTCAAAAGTCCAGCAGGCACGTTCTCCTCAAGCAAGCCCCACTGCAGTGCTGATCTCATTTCTCACAGGCTTTGAGGGGGTTCTGGTTAATAAAGACCTGGGTAGACAAATAGCTGACGTGGACTGTCTGTGACCCCTCACTGCAAAGAGATCAGATTATCTCTTGGGATGCTCAACTGTTGTCCAGTTCTGTTACAGTATGATGTATCACAAATAACCAGTTATGTGAAGCAATCTCAAGAGATTGCAAATTATTGCAAGTTTTAAAGGAATGCAAGTCAAGGGCACACATGATGCCAGAATATTCTTCTTAAATAAGCTGCCTTCCAAATCAGAATTAGGATTTAAAATATTTATTTGGTGTGTGCTTGGACTCCATTATTGAAAAGTGCTGGAGAGTTAGAATCCCTTGGGCTCTAAATTTTAGCTCTGGGTTGTTTTTTTTTCATCTAAGAACTAATAGCTGCCAGCACTATTCTGGCTCTTTGATGTCTCTGGACTGTATTCCTTCCTTGCTGTGAAATTGGAGATTATGAAACGGAGCAAAGGATCTTAAGAACAGATTGCCATAATTTATATACATTCCAAATTTTTGGGAAATCACATTTGAATATTGACTGCATCAGCTCCTCTCAAAACAAGACTAAAATCAGGTTCATTTTAGCCTATTGTAGGTGCGTGGCCATTCTTACAGTCCCCTGTATGTAACTGAGAACATTCATGGATGCAAACTTTACTTGTTTTACTCATAAAACATGTTAGATGGACTCCTCTTAGCCCTGAGTGACCTCTCAGCAATCCTTGGAAGTAGTTTTAGACTTTTGTTTGAAAAGCTCCAGAAGGTCTTGGGCATGTTCACGTTCTTCCTTTATGATTCCAGTGCACTCCTGGTCTTGGTACTTATCAGTCCATCTCCCACTCCCCTCCACGTACCCAGGAACAGAAGGGAGAGTCTGCTCTGCTCTTCACATCTTGATTTATACCATGACATTCCTGGTCACCAGCTGCCTAAACACTGTGAAAGAGGATCCATTCAGACTGAACATATTTAGATGGTTGTTCTTCCTGGCAGAAGTCTTTAGAATTAAAGTATTAATAAAACAAGATAGGCACTAATACAATCTCAGTTGAATCCAGCTGATTTCAAATGAGCTGCATTGACCTGCCTGCAGCCTATTGATTTATATTTGTCCTTGTTTGAATAAACCCAATAAATATACAGGAGTTCCCATAATGATCTGTTTGAGGTTAAATAGAACCATGTTGGTAAAACAGGGAAGAATACAAGCATGCAAAAGGAAGGCACCGTCTGTGTTTAGACTCCTTTCCAATGTATTGGCTACGTACTGTAACTATTTTTACTGCTTCCTCTCCCAGTCCCACGAAGATCTTGGCTCAGCTTTGTGGTGTTGAACAGTAATGGCAAGAACAAAGCAGAAGCTAATGATCTGGTTTCAGTGAACTTCGGGTCAAAATTCAGCTTCTGTGGAGCCCAAACTTGACCCTTTAGTGATTTATGTTGATAATTTGTAGAGCTGTGCTCTCCTGGTGCAGAACACAATAACCACACAAGTCCTTCGGGCACTCCCGTGGAAAGAAACCTGCCAAGGATGGTGAGAGTGGGAGATCCCTCAGGAGCTGCACTGGGAATGGTGGGTGAATAACCCTTGCCTTCAATGCCTTCAGGCATCAGACAGCTGTCCCTCTGCTATTTTTTGAAAAATAGCGATCCAGCCTCTATTCAAGCTCAGTCTTGTTTGTGGGGATGAGAATAAGCAGGTGTTATATTAAAGAGCCAGGCAGCAAGTTCTGTTCACAGTTGTCTCATGTACTGATAATTGCAGCAAGTTCCAGTCACCGGCAATGTCAAAAGTACTTTATAGATCTTCAGTCCTACTTGGTTGTCTCTCAAAATCCCACCTTCTGTGATCATTACCTTCAAGAGTCTCTTGTTTCCACGTTTATATTTTTCCTCATCAGTGCTGCTTACAAGTACCTAATCATTCCACATCCTGCCTGCAGTCACCTTTCCCCTAAAGCAAATAGCTCTGCACTCATACACCATCTCAAACTGCAATCAAACAAATGAATTAAACATTGCAGCATCAGCCAACAAATGGCAAAATATATGCAATCCATCCTTGGGAAAAGTGGCTTCTGTGCTGGAGCACGATGCACAGCTATTTCCAAATACTTTTCAAGCTGGTTTTGTATTTCTGCAATATGTAAGGGAACAAACTGCATTCCTTCTTCTCTCCCATCTGGATTTTAGACTGCACAGTTGTTGGTGATTTCCAGCAGATCATCAGCTCTAGCTGTCAGAGACCACATCTCCAGCTTGTGTAAGACAGACGTGATCCGAGTATGGACACATGTACGCATTTCCTGCACCTTGTGTTAAAAACACCCAGAACAGCTCCCCTGTGCTGGGAACATGACGAGTGGCTCCCCACTGACCACTGCAAGCAGCCAGGGACTGCCAGCAGACCTGGAGGTCCCCCCTGCTCAGCTCTGTGTGAGATGCCACCTCCAGTTTGCCACGTGGGTATAGCTCTGTATGGCTCAAAGCACGGCTCTGTATGCAGTATCATTACAATAATATCATAGAGCAAAAGAATGCAGTACTTTCACAAAACCCCCTTTAATGTTAATGTTTTATAGTCCAAGTGTATGAAATGTGGAATATCACCAGAGAATACATTACAAAGTGAGACACCTGTTCTGTTGTGAAACATTTAGAATTAGAAATAATGGAACATGGATCTCGACAGTATTATTAAATACGTCTTGAAATAAATAAATAAAGCTACCTTGGAAATCCAGTTAGGTCTGAAGAACCCATTTAGTAAATACACTTCCCCTCTTTCAGATAAATTCCTTAAGGGACTTGCTGTCTTGCTGTAGGCTTGCTTTCACTGGAAAAAAGTCTTTTAACTCTCAATCCTGCTTCCCAAAAGGATTGACAGTCTCAGCTAATTTGCCTCAAGATCAAAGGGAAGTGCCTGTTCACCATCTTTTGAACACGAGCTGGTTCATGGTCAGTGCGTCCCCAGGAGCACAGAGAGGATCACACTGTTCACAGTGACTGTCCCAGCATCTGCCTCGAGCAGATGCCACCTGGGAGCAGATGTGTCAGGGAGAGCTTCAGGAAGCTCTGCAGCAGCTGCACTGCGGGGCCCAGGCCTTCCATGGGCTGCCTTTTGCTTCTGTTTATTCCAGCTTGCTCTCCCCTCAAGGATCAGGGATGGTTTCCCTCTATGCTGCAAACGCTCCAGGTAAATTCATCCTGGTCATCTCCCACACAATACAATGAACAGTTTGTAAGTCTAACTGTAGAATTATTTAAGGCAGCCATGCAAATTTGGATTCATTTTTCCTTTTAACTGAAACAGCTAATTTTGGTTAAAGCCTAGAATGACCTAGAAAGGGACTCTTCCACTTCTTTGATTCCCTGACATAGCAGGGCCTCCATCACTAAAGAGCCTTTAGGGGTTATTTTGCTGGAGAACCAAATCAATTCTTCCTTTACTCCCCTCCTTAAAAGGACCCTCCCTTAACTCTTTGCCATTTCGGAACCCAAGCCCAGCTGTCAGGGCAAAATGCATGGTAGAACAGAGCCTGTGATGGGGAAGCATGAAATTAATTCTTGGCTTTCAATTCAGGAATGCCTACGGGTCTTCCAGATTTGCTTAAACATAACCTGTCTGGCCCCTTGCCCATTCAGAGAAGTTTGTTACCTAGATTTTATGATAACCATTCCTACCAGACAGAGGAATAGCCTCTGGAATCATGAGTTTGCCGCTCATGGATGACAGGGAAAACCCCTCCTCCACCTCTGTTTTTGCCCTCTCAACACACCAAGTCATGACCATATTACATTTATTACTATAAAAACACTTCACATTTTGTAATAAAATGTGTAAGGAATTGACATATTTAAGTTCAAAGGAAATGGACCATTTAATATGAAAACATGGCTATGAATTGTGAAGGCTTGATCTTCAGTCCTGTCACCCCAGGTCCATTCCCACATCTGAGCAATCTCACACTCCATTAACAGTAGGCTCAGCTATGCCTAATTCCCTTCACTTTGCACATCATGCAAAAGATCTCTTTCTGAATTGTTGTGCAGCTGACACTTGATACTCCAACAACTGCAGTTCTACACATGCTCTGGCTAGCACAAGTCCCAGTGGCAGATATGCTGCTCAGTTTTGCCTGAGTTGCTTTAAAGTAAGAACTCGAAGACTCCAGTTCCAATAATTACTATGACACACAGAAGTTAAATTAGTATTTGCTAAATAGGTTATTAAACAGATCACACATTGTGATAGGTATTAAATAGCTAAATTAATACAACATGTATAAAAAAGGCTAAAAACCTACTTAAATCAGAACCAGTGGTAGATTCACAAAAGTACTGATGGCTTGAACTTAAAAGCAGTTAAGATTTTACCCCAAGTTGTGTCGAAAAACTTGGGAAATGGTCTTACTAGTCAACATTTCTATAAGAAATACCAAAGTCACCTTTCATTGCATTGCAATAAGTAGTGATGATGGTGACATCTTATGGTTTTTTCCCCTGCATCTTCTTGTCCTGAACTACCAAAAAGGGCGATCATATTATTCATGTTTTGGTCATTCTACACCATGTACTTACTACAATGTGATCAGTGGCCTTCATATAAGGCTTGTCAAAAAAGAATCTCCATTATTGAGTTCTCATCAACTACTGAATGTGACCAACTGTGGGGAGAAACACAACTTATATTTGATTGAATGCAGCAACACTACATTATAATAAAAAGAATGGAAGGAAGAAACTGAATTTCTAGATGAAAAATCAGGGACAGCTTTAGAATTCTAGGACATAAATCCTTGAATGTGACTTGTTTTATCTGTCCATCCTTGTATGTATGAAGAAGTAGACTCCACTTATCACTGAGTTATCCTGGCAGTTCTTGTAGTTCAGTATTTGTATTTTTCTTCTTTATAAAGTCATTTGTCCTTTTCTTACCAGTATCAGGTCAAACCACTACCTGCATAAAAATACTGAGCTTATTATTCAGGGAAAACAGGCTATAGACCTGACGTTATATGTATAAAGTCCATATATTAAAAGCTGAAACATTCTCTAGTGTCTTTCCATTTTTGTTATTCTTCAAGTACCTTCAGTACCCAGAGGCAACAATTTTTCCAGGCAGAACTGTAATTTTTGCATCAGTAAGGTTTTTTTAAGACTTTGATAGTAAAAATTAGGGTGGGATGTGCTGCTTTAAGACTTGGTTTAGTAAAGAATGGATTCTCCTTCTATTACCTCAGTAGCATAATAACATTGAAACCTCACGAGTACGATTGTTCCGTATTAATGGGGTGCAGAAGTATCTGTTGAAAGGAAGCAATTGTGCAATTGCCAGCAACTGTGTGATGCTCATGTGTCGTTCCTGGGATATGACAAAGCCAGGAAGGTCGAGAAGTCAGGGAATGGCAAACCCAGCCGACACCTGCACTTGGGAAAAGCTGCATGTTGGGGCTGGCACTGCACTGCTCCACGTGGCTCTCTCCACGTGCTCACAGTGTCACTGCGCTCACTGAGCGCCGGTGGCTCCCGTGGTAAAAGTTGTGGGCATTGTCCTTGGTCGCTTTGCCACCACCCTGCCCAGGAGTTGTTCCCCTGCTGGGTGCGAGGGGATTGTGGCCAGAGAAGGGTCCTGCTGAAGAGTCTGTAGCAGCAGATTCTTCCTCTGCCCACCTGTTATAGAAGTAGTAGCCTTCTTCGGGTGTGTGTTTCCCAAGAGGATTCACTTCATAGGCAGAAAGTGCCTGACCCTCTGTGTCCCCCTGGGACAGAGCTGCTGCTGCTGCTGGCTGTAGGAATGGGGACACACATAAGTGGCTGATGCTTTGGTCAAGGTCGTCATTAGATGCAGGTGATGCTACAGGTGCGCCAGAAGTAGCTTCTTTTCTTGATCTCAGTTTCTGGATTTCGAGATCCTGTTGTCCTTTAGGAAGTTTATCTATTTGCTGTGCTTTCAGAATCAGAGATGCTCCAAAGGTTCCTCTTAGAGCAAAAATAAAGAACCTGGTGAAAGGGGAAGAGAAAGGATTATTTTACCAGTCTCCTTCCATAATCTGCATCACATAACTCAAATCCAGGTGCTAATTTGCCATTGCTCTGCAGGCATCTGTAGACACCTTATACCTGGAAGATGGCTCCTGGATCTTCATGCATCATCTAACTATATACTTACCTTGACCTGTAGAGTCAACTATAAGTATATATGATCATTTACTTAGTATTTACAACTACTTGTTTGCTGACCAGTGAAGAAAGACTCAAAAAAGCTGACCAAGAGATGCAGTATTTGAAAAGCTTGAAATTATATTTATACTGCTAAAACAGGGTAAGGAAGGGATCTTAACTTGATAAATAACAAATTAAAAAAAATCTCACCTTTGGATTTGCTCAGAAAGCAGCAATAAAAAGTTGTCCTATTTGCCTTTTGCAGGATAGAGAACTTACATAACTATATATTGTGTTCAGGAGAGAGCACACACCCTCCCTGTCATGTCAGCTTTGTGTGAAAACCAAAGTCTCTTTCAAAGCATCTTTTTATTAGGATTTGACCTTTACCTAGATGGCCTCAACGTGTATTTTAAAACAAACATGGGGACTCTGTGACATTGCACTGAGAAAGCTGCTGTCTTCACATCCTCCTGCTAAATGTATGCATAAAGAGGGATAACAAGATTAGAAAGGCCAACAAGCCAGACTCAGTACAGAAGGGCTTTTAAGGCAATGGATTTCTCAGGCTTGCACAGGCAGCAGTGGATAAAGTCTCCGTGCTGTGCCTGTGCTCAGGCTGGTCAGACCCAGAGTCCCAGCTCTGGCTGGGCACCCAGCGCACAGCAGGGACAGCCCGGCTCTGCAGAGCTCTCCTCTGGGTCACACTGGCCTCCGCCCTTCCCCTCAGCCTGTCCTGGGTATTACTGTGCAAGCTGCAGGTGGACCAGACAGGAGGACAGAGAAGGGACGGAAAACTGTGCCTTCCATCCTGGGAACTGCTCTCACTTGCTCCTGCCCTTCCCACAGCCCTACAGGGTGTGAGACCCTGCCAGGTCTCTGCAGCTGTCCTGGCAGACCAGTCTGCCTTCCACAGCTGGAAAATACATCTGGTTTGCATGTTGAAACCCTCCAAGAGGCACAGAGCCTTCCCCTGCCAATGAAGAAACATGAAATTCTTCTTTCTTCTCAGGCTGGAGGGTTTGAGAACTCAGCGCTGTGCAGGTTGTGTCTGCAGAGAGCAGGGACAGATGTGAGGGGCAGATGTGCAGAGGGTGCCCTGCAAAGCACTGCCAGGAATCCAGGGAGAGCCTGGGAGAGCCTGGAGCAGGCAGGGCTGGGGCCAGACCCGCCCTGCTGTGGGGTCTCAGCCACAGCAGAAGGCAGGACTGAAGGAAGAGCTGAGGAGAGCAGGGGTTTCAGCCAAACCTCTTAGCCAGAAACCAGCACGTCAAGGCTCCAAGTGGCTCCTGGAGGAGGCAGGAGCAGGCAGAGTGCTGAGATGGACGACGGAACGGAACTGAGAGTTCAGTGTATTTTAGGACAGGGTGGTTTCACCACTCCTGTGGAGCCACAGCTCAGCTGTAGCAGGAACTGGAGGGGGAGCAGGCTGCGAATGGAGGACTCTGCAGAAAACAGTCTGCAGTACCTACGTGAAAAACAGTTCTCCAGCTTTGAAGGTATTAAGGTAAAATCCTTAAGTTCAGTAACCTGCGGGGGCAGCAAGATCTTAATTGTGCCGAATTCCCAAGATGGAGGTACGAGTTCTCTGGCCACGTGTTGGAGGCAGCTCTGAGTGCAAAGCTCAGGGTCAGAAATGACACTGTGAATGAGGCCTGACAGGAAAACAAAAGTCACACAGGAACAGAACAGCCTGGAAAAGGATGCCCTGCCTAGAAGACATGAGACCTTACTGAACTACGTGTCGCTTATTCGGATCTCAACTTATATAATGGAACATGAAGTCACAAGAGCATCTCAACTCAAATGGGGAAATAATAATAACAATTTGAAGAAAAAGGCTATCTTCTCTTGAAAGGTTCCTCTTCAGACAAAGTCAAGATTCTAATGCCTTGAAGCCCTTACAAAATCAGATACTAAAAATATTTTCCTGATTCTTGCAATACCAGTGTGCTGCACTACTTCATGGCAATTAGGATGAAAAGGAAACCACCAAGATCGTGAAACCAACCCGTTTCTCTCATTGTTCAAGCATAAATAAAGATTTTAAATAAATGGTGCAACTCGAACAAGGCATATCTGCTTAAAGAATTAAGGTATTAAAGACCAGAAGTCGTAAGGTTTCCATATACATATATGGGAACAGAATCATTATGTTTTTCAAACCATTTTTTTCAGCAACCTATCAAAATAAGTGTTCCTCTCCAAATATTATCCAGTCTCAGTTAAAATTATCTTTAAAATATTGGATTTGTTGCAGGGAGTAAAACTAAAATTCTGGATGCAGAAAACTGTTTCATATAGAAACATGTTCTTGAATATAACTTTTTAATGAACTGTAATGTACATAAAAACCAGAATATATTTTGTAACTCTGAAAGCATCTAGGAATATTCCAAAGACTTGCTTTCTAGTCTTGATCAACTCAACAACATTGTGTTCATGACAGTGAAGTTACTTAGCAGATTTGCACTGGTAAACTTTGAATCACCCCAGAAAGAAAGGTTTTCCTGATGGGAAAACAAGCAGTAGATATACAGTGACTTATCTAGGGTTATATAAGTGAATAAAGGAATGGTTTGTGAACTGGAAAGCTGAACCCAGGCATCTGACTTCCGCACTGAATTGTCCCTGTGCAACCCACGTGCCTGGCACATCACCCATCCACACACAGCTCTCTTGTCACTTCTCTCCAATGCCCACAGATCCCCACGAGCCGCACGGAGAGGAAAACATTCGCACCTTGGCAGGAGCGCGATGACTGGGGTGATGAGGCACAGCAGGTAGAAGGTAGGCTCTGTGAGCTGCCTCTCCATAATCCAGTAGGGGTTGGTGGGAGGGTTGCAGGCCAGGCACACGGCATTGTAGATCAGAGAGAAGCCGAGGTAGAACCCCACGCTGCAGATCATTGCCACCAGGTGGGACAGGGTCTGCAAGAAGGGCACAAAAGGACAGTGATCCTGCGAGACCCTGAGTCTGGCGTGAGAGGAGGAAAGAATTTATCCCGTAGTCCATTTGACTGAAGTGTGCAGTAGGAGAAATAGCCAGAAATTAACTTAGAAAACAGCAGTGAATGCAGTTCTCTAAGTAACACGTCCTCGTGTACTGCAGTATGCAAATACTGCCTCCTGTCCTGTCCAAAGGCAATGCAGAAACAAGTTCTGTTGCTGTGCACACGAAGGTGTTATCCCGGGGCTAATAACAAATTCGGGCACATTGTGACATCTCAGTGCATCTGTTACTTAGAATCCAGGCAAATGACTCTGAAAGGCAATGCCATGCCTGCACAGGATGCTGTGTTCACAAAGCCCGAGTCCTGCACACAGGACAGCTCAGACACGTACCCATGTTTTCATTTCCAGAGCCTGGTGCAAGAGAATGGTCAGGAGGGAGATGGTGTTGATGGGATTTCCAAAGGAAAACACATCTATGTCGGAGTCCTTGTACACCTAGAGAACAGGCAGAGGGAATGTGATGAACCCTGGCCATTCATAAGCGAATCTTCTACTTTTTAAGGAGAATGAGAATATTAATGAGCCTGTTACTTACCAAATAGGGGACAAAGAAGCAAACGAGGCTCTGATAGAAGGCATCCAGCATTGTAATAATAAAAGTTGACAGGTTGTATATCTGCAGGAGTTTATAGATAACAGTCATTAGGATGGGACACACATCTCTAGCCTGTCCTGCAGACATAATTGCTGCCTGTTTTGCTTCCTTTCAGACTGCTGATTATAGCTGACTGGTCTCTCTCCATGAGTGAATGCCTTGTGAGCAGCTGATTAAACCAAAGGCTTATCTCTGAACAGGCATTTTCTCTGTGTTAACTAAAGGTAGACCTTAGGAACATTAACAAGTCAACTCAGAGTCTTAAAAGCTGAATCTCATGAATGTTCCATCCCTTCCTAAAGCATCCCATTCCTCAAATTCTTCAAACAAAGCTTTTCCTAGAGCTATTGAATTGGTGAAAATTCCTTTCTTCCATTGAAACATCTATTTTGTGCCATTTTAATTTGACTACTTGTCATAGTTAAACTTATCTCATGACCTGTGGGGCCACAGCTCCCACGGGGTGGGGTTGCCACAGAAGGCTGGGCTCCTGTTTCAGTGCAGACAAAATGCCCAAGCAGCAACAACCACCTCTTCAAAATGCCAAATAACATATATACATCATATATATTTTAAATAAGACTCCTAAGAAAAGGGATGGAATGTCCTGTGGAGAATCCTCGAATTCTGCAGACCCTTGCCTAAGTTTTTCAAAACATCATTAAACACAATCTGAACCAGCAGCGTTCATCAGTACTAACTAAAAATCACAGTCCAGGGCAATGAAAGTAAGTGTAGGGAGAAAAAGGAGGAGTGGGAAGGATTCCCAACTACCCTGCAATTCTGTGATTTAAAACTAAGGCCACTTAAATTCTACTCAATATTGTTTTCATGATTTCCTATTAAAAATTTCAAGGCAATTTCAGAATAAGTGCTACTGTACTATATCTACATGCATGCCGAGGTATGTATGTCTGTATACGTGTGCTCCTTGGAAACAAGACGAGCAGCTAAAACATATTTCATGCATATTTTCAGAAGGTTACCAGTACTGACTTGTCAAATAAGTAAATAAACAGTTTATGCCTGGACCAGCCTAGACACCACACTGTGACAAAATCCTTTATGTATTGGCAGGTGTATCTCTGAACCTGAGAGCAGGAAAAAACGTCAGGTTGCTCATTGACTGAAAGGTTTGTGTTTTCTTGTCACTTTTTGCTGTAAACCCTTTAATGAGCTTTTCTTCAGTAGGCTGAGGCTGTTTGAAGCGCCAAATCTGAGCTGGGTTTAATCATGGACCAGTCAAACTATGTCACCCTCATCTCTTCCATTTTTTCTCCTGTTCTATTTATTTCTTCATATGGCTTCCCTGAGAACCTGTCTCTCCATACAGTGCATACACGCACACACACATTTGCTCCACTGTATCTTCTTCAATCAAAAACAGGGCTGATTCACTAGAATGTCCCTTATTATAATGCAGTATGCTGGGCTTGCTCCATATATTTAATGGCAGAAGGAACCTTCCCATTTACATCTTCTGACTGTGACCAAGCACCCAGCATCACTTCCAGGAAGCAACTTCAACCATATGTTCCAGCCCTTCTGACAGCTATAATTATGCCTTCTTTTAGTGGACATCCATAAACTAGACAAATGGATCACTCGGTTCCAAGGAAGTCTGAACTCTTTTCTTCCTTTCCTACTTCCCCCAAAACCTGTGGTCCTTTGGCTTATCAAGCAGATATTCCAGCAATCATGACATACCTCTGAATTTTTTCCATTCTTGTACAACTCAGGCAAACCCAGAAGTGTTTCTGCAGAAACATCTTTATCCAGGACTCCAAAGAGAATAGGGGGCACTGAGGTGAAGAAAAGGTTGAAGAAAATCATCTGCCAGTAATCGATCATGGTGCTGCCCGAGAAGCCGCAGAAGAACTGGTACCAGAAGAGCAGGTTGACGTAGCTCTGGGGGAAGCAAAGCCAAACACAGCGTCCTGTTACAGGCTGTGCTGCGCCTCTCTCTCCGCACCAGCAGGATCCCATCCTTCGTGCTGAGGGGATTTCATTTCATTTGGGGCTCTGGGAGTCACCAAGCTGCACTTTTCCCATGGCCTCTTCCTTTCCCCACCCTGTCCCCTGCTGGTACACCTGCCCCGGACCCTTCAGCTTGCAGCGCACAGCCGGTCTGTGTCTCTCCCAGTTGCACCAGCAGGTTCCTGTAGGACGCTGGTTACTAACGGAGCCCTTAGGAATGCACTGTTTGGGCCCTGCACCTCCTGCCATAAAGCAGCGTGTTTTAAGGGTCTGCTTCACAGCAATCCACTGGCATGGAGCTTTTTAAAAGCCATTAGGTTTCTTCATGAACATATCAGAGAATAATTAATCAAACTGTTTGCAGCTCTGAGCACCAGATTTTAGAATCCTTGTATAAACTGGTTGTCCGTGTGGAATCAGAGGCCTCCTGCTCCCCAGTGCTACTGGGGAGATAACAGAACAGCAGCGTCCCAGTCTGGAGAGTTATTTCACATTGCAAATAAATATCCTTTGAACTCTGAAAGGATGTCCAATCAGAAAAAGGAAAGTGTTCATTTCCATTTAACAGTGATAAGAAGTAATCCTTATTCAAAATTATTAACCCCCCCACAAAAACAGATACTTTGAATTCCAAGTAAATGGCCTTTCATGCTCAGAGTGTATTTCATGTCAAATGGACTTGTTTGCACAGTCTTGTAGAAACTGAATTAGTATCTTTTTTCCACTTTACTTTATACTTCAATGCACAGCTCATTTGCATATACATGAAATTTTTAATAAAAAAGCCAGGTATGATGGCATCATTACAGCAAGTGGCTCCTATAAAAATTCAGAGGTTTCGCAGGCTAGCAATTCTTAGTGCAGAGTCATCTTCTATATTCTAGCACTAATAATCTGATCTTCCTTATGCAAATTTTAGTTTGAGGCTCGTGGGTATTATTAATAAAGTTTCTTGAACTACCGTATAAAGTTACTAAGCTTTGAGTCCTTTTCCCTCTGGAATAATGCTATTTTAAAATATATTTAGAGCCCATATTTTCCTCAGTGCTTTATGCAGCACACTGCTAAGAAAGAAGTGACACACAATAAACTTGCAAAGTGAGAAAAGATGAACCATAGTTTCATAGAGAGTATGACCTGCAAAAAACAAAACCAGACAAAAAAACCCCAAACCCGAGCCCTGGAATTAACCCTTACCAGGATGACAAGATCTATAATTTTGATAATCTTACCACATTTTTGTAGAAAAAGTAAATCACCATCTTTGCCAGGCGAGCGTAACACCAATGTCCGTGCACAAGAAGCAGTTTTTTGAGATGTTTAAATCGGGATATTGCAAAGTCACTGGCCATCACAGCCTTTGTAAGAGGAAGAGAAGGTAACTTACAATATATCCTTTTCCCACTCAATATAACGGAAATGGACATCGAAATAATTTCCTACTATTGCATATTTCAGGAAAAGCCCCAAAGAACTAACCCTCAAGGAAATAGTTGGAACTTTCCCTCTCTGCAGAGCTCTCCATTTAAGGAACAGGAGGCAGGGGGATGTGCGGGAAAGAATTCAGGGCAGAAGACAGTGGAAAAGATTCCACAAACCCTGGAAATGCAGTAGCAGAGAGGATTCAGAAACCAGATGCGAAGCTAACACTGGACAGGCATCTGCTAATTTTCCAGGCTTATGAGCAAACACACATCTGTCCATGCATGCTAATTGTTGGCTCAAAATGCTCTTTTTTGGCTGGACCCATAATTATGAACTGCATGTTAATTTATGACAGTAATGATGCCAACTTGCATTCTTAAGGTGACACTGGAGAGCAGAGGGCTGCTGTGGAACTTGCTAAGCAACAAGAGACCACATGAAACAAGAGGAGGGGAACTAAACTGACAGGGTACCTGCATGCCTTCTTGGCCAGATATTCCAATCCCAACATCAGCTGCTTGAATCATACTTACATCATTGGCACCGTCACCTAGAGTGGAAGACAGGAGGGGACAACAGAAGTGTGAGAAAGGGATGCTTAATACATAGTGCCTTTATCAGAAGAAGAAAATAATCTCAGCTACGTTCATTATTTTGGCTGTTCTCCACTACCTGCATCTTAATTAGAATAACAGATACTGCACGCCAAGTATTCATGACCTCGGCTCTGACCTTGGTCCGAACACCCTCCCTCCTTCCCAGGAGACCCGGTGCCCAACACTGGGCCCAGCTAGGTGGTGGATGGACACCCTGACACCTGCTACCTCTGCCTCATTTTGTGTTTGTGCTTGGGGAGCTCCACATGCTCAGCAACACACTCTGCAGCCCCTGCTCCAGTTCTCCAAACCACAGGATGGATGGGATTGCAGAAGACAATGGAACAAGCCAATCCCAGGAGTTATTTTGCCCATTTCAACTCACAGCGATATGTTAAACACTGATAACCAAATTTCCAGAGAAGGAACAGCCATGGTTGCTGCTTGCAATGTGGAGGTTGTACATTAGGTTGGCTGGTAAAGCAAGGTAAATGAAGCAGAAGGCTGAAAGCCTATATTTTGAACTATAAGGCAAAGCAAACGACCTAAAATACAACAGACTCTTCCTTTTCTGTTTGGTCCCCAGAGGTGTATTTTTTATTTGGCAGTCACCCAAATCAATTTTGCAAAGATTTTAGTGGCATCACTTACTAAAAGTGGGGCAGAAAAGTCAAAGCATTTCACATTATTTGGAGGTAAAAGGCAAACGAGTCAGTGTTTAATACCACTCTGGGGATAACTCTGTTTTTACCAGCTGGGAAAATCCGACAGCAGAAGGGCTTTACAAAAAGACAAATTAGCGACTACTCTTGAGTGCTTTCCCGGCCTAAAGCAAGGACGTTCCAGAGGGAGCATGTACTTGTGTTTGTACTGATGTGCATGAAGGGGACTGCTGGGAGAGTCTGAATTTGGAGCACCTTCATCTTGTTTAAAGGGGGGCCAGATTTGCTTGGTGAAAGATGGAGGAGGACTTTCATATGTGTTTTGATCATTGAAAGATTATTCAATGCTATTTCCTCACTGTTATCTATCCAAGGCACAAAAAATGGTGTGTCCAATAAATTCCATACATTTCCATAACTCTTAAAGAAAGAACCTGCTTCCCCTTTGTCCTGCGAGGTCCAGAGTGGGGGTACCTATTGCCAGGGTCATCGCTCGGAGCCGCCTCCGGACCAGCCTGACCACCATGCTCTTCTGCAGGGGCGTGGAGCGGCAGCAGAGCACGGAGCGGCACAGCCTGGCCAGCGCCAGGAACTTCTCCTCCAGGCCCCCCTGCAGGATGAGGCTCAGTGTCCTCCCGTCGATCACCAGCCCGAACTCGGCGCTGGGGGCCTCGGGGGCTGACCAGGATGCCGGGATAATGCCAAGGAATTTCCGCTGCGGTTCGTCCGACTCGTAACTCTTCCTCACCTCTTCCAGGGTCAAGTTCAAGAGAGATTCACAAGTTTCCTGTGAGAAGACAGGAGTGGCTTTAGGACTGGTTATCTCCAGCTCCCCTTCCAGCACAGCCCCTTGCCAAGGGTTTGTATAATCGTGCCAGGGGGTTTAAGCCTGTGAGATAAACACCAGGGAAAACTGACTGGTCTGTCTGATTGGAGATTATTGCAAGGACGTCAGCAAATCCTTCCGTGGAAACACTGCACATTTCATCAGCCAGTTGACTGAAGGAAGGAATTACTTAAAAAGAAAATAAAATAATCTTTACATCAGGAGGACATATGTGCCTTTGGAATGCTGAGAGTTCAGAAATTAAAAAGACATTTTTTTTTTTAAGGAGATTGAAAAACCTGGTTCTTATATGAATGCTGTGAGATGATGCAGCATTTGCTTCCATCAGAAATAAACTGCAGTAGAGAAACAAGAGGTTCAGATATTCAAAATTATCCAGTAACTTTGAGAGTCTGGCCTTTCCTAGGTCACGTAGCAGGAGTGTGTCAGAGTCAGCAATAGAAATAAAACTTCCTACTTTCCAGCACTGTGTCTTAAAGACAAATAAAGTCCTTCTCTCTCCACAAATCTGCTTCATTTTAGTCCAATCTCCTTTCAGATGCAAACAACCAGAACTGACTTAATACGAAATACACACAGATTCAAGGGGAGCACTTTTGTCTCTCCAATACAGATCTTCTAAATTGACAAACCACTATCAGAGAAAACCCTGAATGATCTTAAAGTTATTTTGCTGCTGCTTAGTACTGAAAGTGCTCCTTCTGTGCATGGCACTGAATACCTGAGGAGTTAATCACTCCTTTTTCTACCTTTTCTGTCACCTTTACTGAGTGATGATTCAGTTTCAAAATGTTATTTTCACTTTATGTTGCATAAGGTACATGTGTAGGATGTTTGCAAGATTTAAATTACACTTAAGTGGGAGGTTCTGGAGTCAAATGTACCTCTGACATCTAATAAAAAGCCTGCACACTTAAAACCTCTAAAAAATATTGAAGCAGCATCATCTTTCTGTGAACAAACCAAAATTGTAGTGGAAATTCTTGGTTTGCTTTGGCTTGCCTTTTGAAATGAATCCCCCAAGCTGCCTACTTATGTTGCGTCTTCCTGGAGGATATTTCATTTGCAGTGTTGGATTGAGTTGCTGAAGCCACTTCGAGGGTTAAAACTTAAAACGAACAGGCTAAACTTGGTATGTGTTACGTGTGTTCCTCACTGCACTGGGAGCCTTTTTCAGAACGAGGGTCCGTCCTTGGTTTTGTTTTCAAAGAGAGGGAACTAAATCCTTTTGTGGAGCGACTCCAGTGCCTGCTGAACCACCAGGATTCCCACAAGCCCCCACATGTGCCCGGCTTGTGCCTGAGCCTGGATCCAGAGGGTGCCGTGGGTGAGTGGCCGTGTTTCCCGGAGCCAGGGTGGTCCTGCCTGCAGCATCACTTCACTGGCAGAAACCATCTTCTAATTTCCATCCTAAATTTATTCATTCTGCCTCCCGTTAAAGCAGATATGCGTATCAAATGAAATTACACATTGAAGCAAGGAAAGCATTCCGTGCCAAATTCCATATCATCTTTGTGTGTTTCCCTATTTCCATGACATTAAAAGAGACAGACATTTGCATAGGATTTTATTCTCGTTTGGAGAGCTACTAACTGCAGACAAAAGCAGTTAGAAAGTAGGCCATCTCACTGCTCCACACAATTGCCTATCACAAGGAAAACAGTCAGTATTTTAACTCTATATAATTAATCCTCACAATAGCTTTATAGAGAAGGGCGAGCTGGTCCTGGTGACCCCCCTTCTGTGGGGAGGAAAACAGGCAACCGAGACAGGTGCCGTGCCCAGTGTGGGAGGGAAGCCCTGCCTGCTCTCCCACCTCCTGCCAGCCCAGGGCAGGGCTGTCCTCACGGTGCTTCCTGGCCCTGCCCAGGGGACCATGAGTGATGCCGCAGGGAAGGGACAGAGCAGCACCAGGAAAGGGGCAGTGGCTGCTCAGGGAGCGCCCCAGGGGCTCCCAGGGCTCTGGGGGCAGCAAGAGGTCACCAGCAAGGAAATGCAAAAAGGGCAATCACACCTTTGGGACCCTGTGTTTGGGTTTAGAAATGGTCAGGGCTGACCTCTCCTTAGCAAATGGATCTGCTTTAACCATAATGCTGGACTCACTGTCCCCTGAGCCATCTCCAAAGCCGCCTGTCCCGCCCGGATGGCTGGAGGGATGAGCTGCAAGGCTCCGCACAGCAGTGGCCATTCTGCTTTCCTGGAATCAAGGCAGGGTTTTCCTGGTACCCTGCCTGTGTTGCTCCACAACCAGCAGAAGCCAAGGTGGCTTTTCTAAAGCCTTCGACTTTCCCCATCCATGATGGCACTTACCCTCTTCAGCAGCGAGGACTGTGTTTCTCTGCTCTGCTCAGATGGTTTCAGGAATAGCCATGGGTTGCACCACAGACTGCTCACCGTGTTCCAGTGAGTCACAGAAGTGACAGACGTGCCCTTGAAGTGATTATCCTCATTTGGGAGCGTGTTTGCTCTGCCTGCCCTTCTTGTTGCCCGTGGAAATTCAGGGACTATCTGTGCACATCAACCACTACGTGCGCCACCGTGGAATGCCAAGGAAGTGACTGTGTTTAACTGACCCACAAGAACTATGTTTACGTGTTCAAGGTGAAATGTCACTTACCCAAAAAGATACCGGATTAAATTGTTCGCTAATAAATTTCTGGCCAAGTCTAATCCTGTTAGGGAACGTGCAACTAGAAAGTTCTGAATTTAATTAAATCTCCACCTGTACACTTTTTCCTGGCTGACTCAAAGTACTTTCCAAATGTCTTCCAACAGATATCACCGAGGGTTAAAATATCATTGGAACCGAAATTTCCATTGTAAGGTGAAAATCCAGATATCAACATTATTAAGGAATTAGGCACTTAAACTGCATATTACGTTCTTTGTAAATGTAGTAATTCAGGTAATAGCTAGTGATTCAGGCAATTTTAAAGAAGAATATTTTCATTTGGAGAAATCAGTGTATTCTAATTGAATGAAACTCTACCTAAGTGTCTTGTATTTGAAGTCATCCTGTTCTGTGTGGTTTGCAGAGTTACTGGACTAATGCTATGTGGGTTTTTCTTGGCTGTTTTGTGTTGAATGTGCTCTAAAGCAAAACGGTGCCAAACTGCAAGACATGAAGAAAGGGCAAGGCAGCAAATTCTGTGCATCTTGTCTTTCCCTACTCACCTTATTTTCCGTGTTGATGGTGAAGACAGTGTCTCTCTGGTTGAGGAGTTTACAGGAGTATGCAATGTTCACTGCTGTTTCCTGTTTGTCTCCTGTCAACACCCAGACTTGTATGCCAGCTTCTCGAAGAGCCACAATAGTGTCAGGCACTCCGTCCTGCAGCCGATCCTCAATCCCTGTTGCTCCTGGGCAAAAGAAGAGAAACAGTTTTCTTTATTGGGAAATCACAGTGCTATTTTCTTGTTGAAGAAAAGCTCTTTGATTTCCAGTCATGCTCCTGAACTTATCAGGAGTTTAGCTAAGGTATCGGCCAGCAAATAAACACAGAGGCACAAGATCTGCATTTGGATTAAGGTCTGAATGTGTCAGCAGTCAAGTTCTGGCTCTTCATTTTGCTCACTGCTAGAACAATGAATTTAATTTCTTCTTAATAATCCAAAATGACAATGTGCTGGCAGAGGAATCACACCATATGCATATTTAAAGTACTGCATTAAGACCCATCAAAGCAAGCAGAAAAGATGAACTTTGAGTATTTAAATGAATGCTGTCCCTATTGTCAAGTTAGATGCTTCAGCCATCAAAGGGAGAAGAAACGGTACAGCACATTTTCGTTTTGAAAATGCACAAACCTAGGAGCAGATGCCAATGCTCATCCTGATGGTGTTGGTAAATCACCATCTGAAAGTTACAATGCTCTTTATCTCTTCCACTAGAGGTCAGTTTGAAGATGCTGTAACTGTGGTACATTAAAGATAGGTATCGATTTAAGCTAAAAGAACACTCTTTGCAAATTAAAGTATGAAAGCACACAGAGCCTCAAGAGCTGGCAAAGGTAACAGGTTCTGACAAGATCTACATTACCTCTTATGTGTTCTGCTCATGGCGTTTACCATTATTACTCTAATTTTTTAAATCACTGCAGAGATTATGAGAAGCCATAATGCTAATAGCTGGCAATCACAGAAAAGCAGGATAACGAAAGATGGGTGCAAATTGCATTCACAGAAAAATGAGGCTGAGGCAACTCCAAAAATAAAAGTCCTAAAGAACAAAATGTTTGGAAACAAAATAGAACAGAAAGCACTGAAGTGCTCTATCATTTAACAGAATGGTGTTGTCAGGCACAATAGTGCTGGATGATGCAGAAGTGTCAATGAACATGAGTTTTAACATTAAACAGCTGTTCATAAAGTGCAGAAAGCAAACACACCAATGCAGCCAGTGCAGGAACTCACTGGCAAAGCCCCTGTGTGTTTAAATTACTGGTTTTTAGAATACAGTTCAATTACCAAAATTCCCTTGGAATTTGTGCTCAAAACTGAAGTCAATTTATAGTTTTTTCTAGCTTTATCTCAGGACACAGATACATGATTGAACTGTGGAAATTTCATTATCTGCTGTGTCAGCTGAGCCACAGTACCAGCTGATGTGTGTTCTTTGCTCCTGGCACAGGAGAGTTTTGGTGCACTTTTTAAAGTTACTGCTGCTCAAAATGCATGGGGACTTTTGTAGATGCTGCCACTGCATTGTATCTCCCTGGCCTGGAGATTTCCAAACCTCAGAGGAAGACTCTTGGATATAAATTAGTATAAGCTGATGTTTCTCTGATTGCCAAGAATATCACAGGAGAGCCAGTGATACTTCACACAATGACAATTCTTATTTTAGCTACCCAGCAAGGTGAGTTTGGTCTCCAGATGCTGTGCTGTCTCCATTAACAGCTCCTCTCTGTTGTCCATTGCAGCTTCTGCCTCCCGACGAAAATTGGCCCATTTTTCAAAGTCATCTTCATTTAAGACCTGAATAACACAATTTAAACAGGGCTTATTTTAAATTTAAATAAGAGAGGAACACCAGCATTTGGGATCACAGAGGCTTGACTCCTATCCAAGCTGATAAAGTATCAGGTCATCTTTAAAATGACACAAACTTTTCCGAGAGAAAACTGCAAGAACTTGTCGTTTGTACTGTTTGTCTTCAGCTGAGCCTCAAAAATATGACCTGGAGAAACTCTTGATCAGAGCCCTTAGCTGGGCTCTGAACTGGAACACACAGTTTCTGAAGGTTGATCTACATTTCCCCAGAGCTTGATATGACCTATTTGTTGCACACAGACAACTTCTGTGTGACAGGATGACACTAAGATGCACTAACCCAGGCTGAGGGTAAGATTTTTGAAAGCTGAATGCTAAGCCAAACAAAAAAGGTTGGCTGCTCTGCAGACTTTCTGTTTCTAGCTTGGAAGCACTGTAGGGGAGGTCAGCTGGAGTCACCACCAGAGAAACAGAAACAAATGCTTTGAGACTGACTAAAAATCCATCATCTGGTCACAGGGAAGAAAAAGAGGGAAAAAAAACTGCAGACCGAGAAAAGAGAGGGACACAAAGCTGGGCTGCATCTGGCTGGTTCTCTGAAGCAGGAAGAATTATAACCATTATACTTTTCTCGTAAATCTGTTGACATGTACAGAAACAAGCTGCAAACAACCCCGGGCTGGGGCTCTCCCACCTTCTTAGCTATGCACAGGGTTCGCAGTCCTTCTCGGGCATAGTGCTCCAGATGCTTCTGTGTTCTTTCTTTTACTCTTTTCACTTTCTTCTCTGCATCACTGTCAGCTGTGAAACACAAAAAAGATTCCACATTTTAAGCACAGATCATTTCAGATCTAATGGCCTAAGGTTAAAAACCAGTGGGCATTAGAGAGTAGTGGGTTCCAGTGTAACAACAATTCTTTAAAAGCTCAAAACTGTTGCCTGTGCAGAAGCTGAAAGCACGTTAAAGATCTTTGTCTGCTTCAAGATAACATTACTTGCGAGTTTTTGTTTGTCTGTTTGTTTGTTTGTTATGTTATAGCACTCTTGCTGACAAGCTGAAAAGCAGTGGTCAGGCCCTCCTGACAGCATTACTGCAGAGTACACAATCCACACGGGTTAGCGCTGTCAGTGAATTTTAATTAGCCCATTCCACGTTCTAAGCACTACTGAGGTTAAATAAATACCTCAGTTCCGATCTGCAAGGATAACACTAGAGGAAGCTTATTCTTTTTTTATACTTCTAAATGCCTAGATATTTCATGCTGGAAGAGTACTGAATTCTTTTTTGTAGGAGACACAACAGAAATAGCTCCCTGGCTGATTACCTCGGGCAGAGTCTCGCAGCAGGTCCATTATAACAGAGTCAGCGCCTTTGGTGTAGACAACGATCTCCTTGGTCAGAGGGTGTCTCACCACCACAGACATCCTCTTCCTCACCGAGTCGAAGGGCAGAGCGCCGAGGATGTCGAAGGTGAGCAGCGTGCCCTGGGGCAGGCGCACCGTCACCTGCTCGGGGGTGCGCGACACCAGGCTGAAGCCGTAGGCGTGGGCGGCGTAGACCAGCGCCGCCTCGTCGGGGCTCTCCGCCTCGTAGCAGAAGGCTGGGGGCAGAGAGCTGCTGGTCACGGACTTAAACACCTCATCCAGGGAAGCGGTGCCCACATCTGCGCTGCCCTGGTGCCGCAGCTCCTCGCCCGCCCCGCTGGCACCGTCGTCGTCACCGCCGTCCTCGGGGCCCCTCGCGCCGAAACTTGCACCGAGGTCAGAACTGGACTGGGATGATGAAAAAGACTGACTAAGGCTGGCTAATTTCAGCCTTTGAAACATCTGATGAATCTTCTCCAGGGTGATTCCTGAAGGTTTAATTGGTGGTGGGACTGTGACCTAGAAATATGAGAAAACCTGTGGTTAAAAATAAATAAGTACGAACTACAAGATACTTCTCAAAGCTTCAATATGTTTTTCTGTATCTAAATGACAATAATTATAAAATTAACTTTCCCTCTCCCCCCACCCCGTTTAACTGTCCTGGGAGAATTCAGCAGAGGAGTTGTAGGTGAGTTGGCATCCACATTTCATGGTGATTTGTGCCTCTACCTCTGAAGCAGAGATGTAATCAAGCTCCTTGGAGCTCTGTCAATGGCCCGGCAGATGAGAGAAACCCAGTGTGCTCCACATACTTCTGACAGCATATATAATATAAAATCTAAATGAAAAGGTGCGGGTGCTGTGGTAGCCATAGCTATTCATCAACCACAGAAAGCCCTGTTCGGAAGGGATACACGGGCAGGGAAACAGGAGATATTACACAAAAGGTAAAAGAACGAGAGCAGAACTCCCCAAGCCCCCATTTTTCACCATTTCAGGTTTCACTGAACACTGCTCTGTGTTGTTACAGGGGAGCATAATCAATTTTCCTCATCTACTTGAAGTCAGATTACCCTTTGTCTTGGCTCGGTGGCTGTGGAGACCAGCACTGTATTGCAGATGGCAAGGGCAAGAAAGAAGTCAGTAAAGGATGTGGAAGTCTTCGAGTGAAGGAAGGGAGAGAGACTTTCAGTCTGCAGTGCAGACTCTCTCACTCTCCTCAGCAGCCTGCTGTCGGGAGTCACATCCTTCTCCTGCAGGAGAAAACACTCGGTGAGGACTATTCCCATTTCCTCTCGGCCTCAAGGAACAACTGGCAACTCGACAGACTTCTTGCCTCTTACTGAATTTACACCCAGGATTATGTAAGGCAAATGCCTTTTGTACTTAACATCCAGGGGAAAAAAGATGTATTTCTAAAAGCTGCATAACTAGGTAAATAGAAAGAAATGCATCTGGAAATAGAAGATGATTTCAAAATTTTGTTTCTTTTGAGATCTATTTAAAATCAAGAATAATCTATACTGTATCCCCGAACTTTGCAACTGCTGACTCCTGAATGAAAGGACATTCCAGATGGAAGTATCCTTGGAATCTCCCATCTCAGTGTGGAAGCTGATCATTATTTCAACAGAGAATATTTTGTGCTTATGATTTAGTTACAGCAACATCGCTTGTTTCCACAATAATTTCATTTTGCACCCAGAAAGAGAAGCTGTCTCAAGCTGTTCTTCCTCAGTTCTTACAATAAACAAACAAACAAACAAACAAACAGACAAACAAACAAATACATACATGTTCCTGATATGTTTCTGTAATTTTCCTACCACGCTCTTTCTAATCAAATCTAAATTTGCAAGCCAAACTACTTAAGAGTGCCATTTATCTACAAATGAATTTGATATAGGGCTGTGGGAGGGCTTTAATTTGATGCAGGACTATGTATTACTTTTAATGGAAATTTCATGTGAGCAGAATCTGGTTTGTATTTAATTCAGGGCCATATTTAACAAGGACTTCCAAATTTAAAAGACAACTTCTTGTGAGCCAACACTTTTGGATGCCTTCTTGAAGGAACCACCGAAGTTATTTAGGTGCTTTCCAGTTCATCTCAGCTCTCACCCTCTCCTTGTTCACCCTGGCACAGTTGTCCCAGGTTCTGTAAAAATACACCCCAAGTCCCCCAGGCAGCTCCGTGGCTGTGCTGAGCTGAATGTGCTGACTGCAACTCTGCTCGCCAAAGGCAGGGCTGGTTCTTAAACAATCCTCATAATTGCAAGAAACCCACTGCTGCTTTTGCAGCTCAGTTAAATCCAAGGCTGCAACAAGGCTCTGCACTTGCCCTGCTGTGGAAGGCTCTGGTTCTTCTGGCTCAGTGTTTTCATGCCTTTTCTGTGTCACAGACAGGGAAAAGCTTGTAGTCCTTTCTTCAGCAAACTAATACATGCTGAGGGTAGGCCTGATTTTTCAGTTATCACATCTCTCAAAAGGAATCAGAGGCTGAAAAGTTAAAGGTGCCATTTTTTAGAAAGCCTTTGACAACGCTGCATTGCAGCAGTTCCCGTGGGTACGTGGGACTGTGCCGACACTGCTGTGGACACACAGCAACCCCAGAGAGCTCAACTGGCCACGTGCAGGGAGCAACGCACGGGGGCAAACGGTTACGTGGGGAATTCTGGTCAATTCGAAACGTGAAAGATTAGAAACCCATTGTCCAACTACTCATCCCACTTCTTCATGCATTGCCACAATTAGAATGAACATCACAAACCCCAAATTGTTTCAAATGGATCTCAGCCTTCCCTATCCATCATCATCCCACCCAGTTTCTTTCACATCTATATCCTCAATATCTGTTTCTAGTTCACGCCACAAAAGGACAATACACGAGTGGATGTTTCACTTCAGCAACCTTCTGAACTCAGAATTTTCCTTTGGAAAAACCGGAAATTGTCAGGTCAGATGGGTCTCAGAGACAGGATTATCAAAACAAAATAACAGTAATAATAAAATCGATATTTATCAGAAGAATTTTTCTTTTTTTCATACTCAGTGAGAACAAGGCTGACCTGAATTTCCAGACTGAACATACAAAAACCCTTAAGCAAACAAAAAAGAAAACAAAATAAAACAGTACTAATGATAATGACCAACTAAATTTATCACCTATCAATGTTAGCAATTTTGTTAGTGAAAATGTGGATGCTATAAAATGGCTTGTGCCGTTCAGTTTTTAAGATTTCCTCATTAACTTGATAGCATTTCTGCTACTTGGTGGCATTAAAACCTGATGACACCAGGACAATGGAAATCTTAATGAAATGCTTCTAATAGCAGGGCAGTGCTTATTGGAACTATTAAATCCAGAAGGAAATGTGCTCTCACTGTCTTAATTCTTAAGAACCCCTCAAGGTAGAGGGAGCAAATGTTAATTGTCTATCTTGTTCCAGTGCTGAAAGATGGATTTTTCTGAAGCATCTTTGCCTGCTGACATCCACACAGGCCACAAACACTCCCTGTGCACCTGGGGAACTCAGGATGCTCCAAATCTGGGGCAAGGTACAAATGCATCAGACAAGGAGATTTAAGTTCCAAGAGGCAGGAACCACAGAGACAGAAAAATATACTATCCCCATTTTATTAATAGGGAATTGGCTTGGCAGGTAAAGAAGGATACTCCCATGTGTCATTTAAAGGACACCACCATACAGGACAGCCTCTGGGCAATACCTAATTGTCTCCTTTTTCACTACAGCTTCATATTTGCCATTGAGGTCAAACAATTTATCCAGATAGAGTGACACCTATGAGTCCATGACAGCAGCTTAATCTTCCTCTGCAAAGGAGATATTTGATACCAGTTCCTTTTACAGTGGGGAAAAAAAAGTTTATTTATAGAAGAAAATGAAGAGGCCTGGCAGTAAAAAATGTAATTGGGAAATATACTGACAAGAAATTTCTTTATCACACTTCAAAAGTCATGACCTATAAGAAGTTCTCAAAAGTCACAAGTCATGGGTTCTCAAGACTCCATGGAGATGTTCTCAGTATCTCATGAGGACTGGGCTGGAAAATCCTAGGATAGCATCTGACACAACTTCCATATTCCAAAACCAGGAGGAGTTCTGACTGGTATCTACTCTATGACAGAGAAATTGATTGAGGTGAGTAGGATCTTCTAATGAACAACAGCTGCAGAAAATTAAGTTCGGAGAATTTTGTGTTTATTAGACTTTCTTCTTTTCTAAAATCAAGATTCGGAAGCGTTTTCCAGGCCTTTAGTTTTAATTGGAATTCTAATTTTGAAAGTGTGTGACCTCCTCTTACTGTTCACAGAAGCCTTGTCTGCAATGCCTGTTAAAAGGGACGTCCAGGAAGAGAACCGTTTGACTGATGCTGCCGCGGTGGATTTGGGGCAGTGCCAGACCCAGCACCGGGCAGAGCCCGCGCCCCAGCTGAGCAGCCCCGGCTCTCCCCCCGTGTCCTGCTGCCATCCCACGTGCCAGCTCGGTACTCACGATGGGGCTGCTGAAGGCCACCTGGGACTGGCTGCTGTCACGGCGACCCACCGACCTGCTCCTCGCGTGGCCCTGGAACCGAGCCCTGGCGCTCTGGCACCTCCTCAGGGGTCTCATGGTGCTCTGCTTAGGGGGCACTGGCCTCTCCGCCTTCATGGGAGGAAGAGTGAAGAGCTGAAGCTTTGCAAAGTCCTCGTCGTCTAAGTCCAGCTCTCTGTGTGTCTCCAGGCGCCTGGCTGGAAGAGGGAAAGGAAACCTTACCTCTGATTCTGGGGTTGGTTTGGCACTGCTTGGGAGGAATCCCTCGATCTAAACCAGAGCCAGAACATCCTAAAAGCCCGCACCAGAAAAAGCTCACTGTCCACCGCAGCTCCTGGCAACTCCTGCTGTTTGTTATTGCAAGGAAACAAGAATGTGTTTCCAAGCAATCAGTCACTTTCTGCACTTGTGCTAACGCTTCGTCTCCTCAGCTGCATTGTGCAGTTGACTGGAACAGGAGAGTGCAATATGGTAACTCACAAACCTGCTAATGTTTTCAGTCACAGAACACAAACATCTCTGTGGCAGCTCTTTGCCAGTGTCATAAAATCCCTTCCCCCGTGGGCAGTGACCGAGGAGGGCCCTGAGCCAGCCCTGGGCTGCAGTGCCAGGAGCCTCAGCCAGCCTGCAGGGCGGGCTCTGCTCCGGGGACGGGCGCTGGGCTCCCCACATCACACACAGGTCCATGGCAATCACTTTTGGACCCACTGAGTTTAATTACCAACTCATAGCAGTTTGGGAGCTTATAAAATGTTGGCTGGTGAGAATTTAGAAATGAAAATGTTCTCTTTGCATGCTCGAGTGGGTATTGAATGCAGGGCAGAACCTGAGGTGGAAAACCTTTCCCATCTGACTCTGAATCTTTTAAAACACCTTCACTTTCCTGAATCTCTGTAACAGGAGCCCCTCACAAAATGGAGACAAATTCACAAAGCTCTACATTCAGTCAGAAAGCTCAGTAGATTTAAGTATTAGTATTTAAATTAATAACATTCAATTGTTCAGAGGGAAAAAAACCCCAAAGAATAAGAAGACATCTCTCACCATTTTCCTGATGGGAAAACTCAATTCCATTGACAGTACAGCGTCGAAATACCATTTTGTTTTCTGTTAGTGTCCCAGTTTTGTCTGAGAAGATGTACTGGATTTGTCCAAGATCTTCAGTAATATTTAGGGCACGGCACTGGATGGGCAAATCTGCTGCTTCATCATACAGGTCAATGTCGTTGTGAATTAAGAAGACTTGGCCCAGTTTGACCAACTCAATTGACACGTACAGAGAAATGGGGATGAGAGTCTGAAAGAGAGTTGAAATTCTCTGTGAGGGCTGAGACAAGTCAGCAATGCCCTGGCATGGTACACTGATGATTTCCAAAGAAATAGTCCTTCCCAGATACCTATTGTAGGACCAGTGAATAACAGTTCAGGGGGGAAAACATCCTGCACACAATAGAAATGCATAAACAGGGACAATAAGTGGCAATTTTAAGACAAAATTCCTGTAATACCAAGTCAAAGATGGGGCTTTCAGAGGATGGCCTTACAAAGCACGTTTTCTGGACAAAGGACTGTGCTTGCTCCTACCCTTCTGAAACTCTCAGAGGATGCACTGGCACAGACCAGCTCTTAGTGCAGCAAAGTTTCACAACCAATTACTTGGCACACACTTCCCACCCACGAGCCTCCTTGCCCTGAAACAGTAATGAACTCTTAAGATGCACAAATATTCTGTTTCAATAATGAGGATAATCCCCCAAGGAATCTCTGGGCAGCTCTGAAACTTATCTTCACATTTCACTCATAGTGAAGAAATTCTGTCCACTTAAATCTCAGCAGTGACATGAAGGAATCTGAAAAGTAAATGTGCTTTTTTCCCTCACCCAATAAAATGTTCTTCCCCAATTAGGCTTAATGAGACTCAGATATACAAGTATCCTGCTTCTCATTTAGCTTTCCTCCTAGACCAGCTGAACCATAGCTGGTTATTATTCCTCATTGGCAAAAATGACAATTTTTGTTTCACTGTTTCCCTGAGATGTTGAGTAGAGCTATTATTTTTGAATTCTGGATACAGGCAGGGGAAAAAAAAAAGCTGACATGTGAATGTAAACATCCTCTTTATTGCATCTGCTAGAGATTCTGGAGTTAAAGATATAATACATGTCTTTCCTAACTATATCCTTGTGGGTTTTCAAGTGCAACAAGGAAAAATCTGCAGTTAGAAAGAAAAAAAAACACAAAAAACAAGATACATGATTTCACACTTGGATGATTTGAAATGTTCCCAGCAATTTTTTCAAACAGGACGAAGAAGGTACTGCACAGCTATTAGTTAATATTAATTGTTCATTAGTGATTATATTTAATTTTGAATAGCTTCTTCCTTGGAGGTAACTGAGAGGTTTTTGTCCTTTACCTGCAGCAGAATTATCATCGTCAAGAATGTGTAGAAACCAGCGAGAACCGGAGCCAGAAAATTCCCGTTCCCATCTGGGACATCGTAGGGCGGGTGCTCGGAGAAGTTCCCAGTCCAAATGCCGTGTCCTGCGGGAACGAGGAACAGCACTGAAATGGGCTGAGCTGTGAGTGCCAGAGCCCTGCCACGTGCAGAGATGGACACCCTGATCACTGAGCAGGAAGAGCATTTCCAGAGGAACTCGTTCCCTGGGCACCCAGGGCTGTGTTCGCTCCCCTCTCCTTCAGCAGGAGGCCCTTGGGGCTCTTGGCTCTGCACAGACCCCTCTTCATTGCTTGTCTTGCTGCTGGAGGGCTCCATCTCTGCCACCTACCTCTTTTCACACCTCAGTGCTGAAGACACCTCTTCCTAACTGAAAGAAACTTTAGAACCTTTATACAGACAAAACTGAAATATTTCTTATCCTTCCTGACCATTCTTGATTTCAATGTGTCTTTGTTAGAGTTGATAAACCCCCTATAATTCAGTTTGGGCAGCTCATTTTTACATTCCCTTCCATTAAGTCACATCCCAAACTGCTTCTTGCCATGTCTTAAATACCAGTAGGCATTTGCTACAACAAAGCCTCTGTTTCAGCATTAATAACATCCCATCATGATTGCTTTACCACTTTTCATACTGTCCTTTTTGAAGCAAACCTTGCTCAAAGAGGTTACTAAATGTACAGTATCAGAAAGTTCCCACAGAGCCAAGGCAAACTGCTTGGTTTCCCTCTTTGCATCATTGCTCCGGGTGCCAAAAGCCTCCAGTAATCCCTTCCCATACTCAGCTCTGATCAGACTCCCATTAGCACCACAGAAACAAGCAGTTGTTTTGCAGCATCTGCCTACTAAAATACTGCCAGAGATATTCAAATTATTGCAGCAAGGTTTTCTGGCTGCTAGAGAGCACAGTCACATCTGAGCAAGGACAACTCTGCTCAACAAGTCACTCACTCGGATTTATCACTGTGTGCAAGAAAAATCCTGACAATGGACCCCCCAGTGATATTTCTTCCTAGAACCCGACACGCAGACACGGTTGCAAAGCAAGAACTCGCCGGAGGCCTCAGGACATTTTGGGTAGATGAAAGCTAATGGCTTTGTTACTGTTCTACGTGTTTCACTTAGACTAACAACCTTTTTTTTTTTCCCTAACACCAGCAGATAAATTGTTTTTCAAATGCTGATTTTTTTCATCTGAGACTCCTTTAAACCTTAAATTGAAGGACTTTATTACTTGAGGGCCCTTACACAACAGACAAAGACAAGTCTCTAAATCTACCTGACAGCAGCCAGGAACAAGGAAAATAAAGTCTCTCTCTCCCTCACACAGAGCTCAGTTGTCAAACTGAAATCCCATTTCGGTGCCAAAAGAGCCCACTGCAGCACGAAGCAGTAAAATTAAAGAAGTGATTAAGTCAGTTCAATTGTTCATCTGTTTTGGATGGCTCTCACTTCCAAAGGCATTACACTGAGCACTGACCGCGTGTCCCATCACAGACCTCCAGGGCAGGTGCAGGAAACCCGGCAGAAACACGTCATTTGACTTTGTCACTAAATCAGAGCAGCAGCACTGAGCAAGTTGTCACCGAGGCAAAATCCATTACAAAGGAAAGGGGCTCATGGGAGCCCCTGCTATCTCTTTAAAGCAGTGACCCATTCAAAAGACAATGGATTTGAAATCTGGCCCTTTCCTCAGAGTGACGAGATCCTTATTAATTCTGGCCTGCCTGGGACATGTTGCAACCAGAGCTGGAAGGAAGCCGGTGCTTACACACAGCGAGGACGAGGTTTGTGAGGCCAGCAATGGAGTGAACTGGAGTCAGCTGCTCCTGGTTGCTGTATTCAGGTGTGCTCACCCACAGGGGCCCCAGAAAACCCCAGGCTATTCCTACCTAAACAGGTACTCCACCTCCCAGCTGCTGTGAGGGGGCTCGTGAGAGGGAAGGTAACTGCGGAGACTGTAAGCTGGATGAACCGGTCACGTGCAGCTCATGGGTTCTAAACTGGGTGGCTCTGGCAAACATCACTCCCGAACGTATCAGAGGAAGATGCTACTGAAATGGAGGTAAAACGACATCGTTTCGCTGCTGCTGTTACACACGAGGACCTGAGCGGGCAGATCTCCGCTGGCAGTCCCCATCCCTCCCATGCAGCACCAAGTAGCTTTCACTGGCTTGCTTTACACACATTTAACCCTAGTGGAGATGGGTCCTACCTGAAACATTTATAACCATGGATGAGTTTTGTTCCATCTGAATTGCTCAAATTTGCCATTTTAACCCATCTACTGGAAAGACCAAGAAGCCTAAAGACCCCAAGGACATTCAGCTCTAGATCTCACCCGTGCCTGTAAGATCCATTTAACCACTCTCTGTAAACAGTAATGAAACAGAGGGCGGTCGTTGCCAGTGTTTCATACCCGCAGCTCCAACGAGGCACATCCCAAACAGGAGTCCCACGCACAAGAAAATGTCCCTGTTCATCCGGCGCTCGATCCGGCTGCGCTTGTAGCGAGGGCCGTTGTTGTTCAGCATGGCCTTGGTTTCATGCCCTTCAAAACACAAATGCGTGTCATTGTATTTGTGTTTTGTACTTTGGTTTGCTTTTTTTATAAAGTATTTCTCTCGCAAAATGAGAGCAGGATGACGGATGTTAACGTGGCTCCAGTTTTATTCAGAATGTTTATTGCCCGTCTTCCCATTTGACTGAATATATCAGAGACTAATATATCTATATATATCAGCAGATTTCAGCTGTCATGTACATTTTAGTGTCCCAATGACAGCAGATTTAGCATTACAATGTTTATATAAATATTCAAAAGCCAAATCTCCCTGAGAATAAAAGGAAAACAAACAATAATATTATATTTTTGTATTTTACAAACAAATTGCTAAACAGATTCCTGAAACCTACATTGGAATATATTTCAGCAGCTATTTAAAAGCCACTAGAGACATTTCATGTATTAACTTAGATAAAATTCAACAAGTCAGATTCAGCAGTGAAAGACACTAATGTTATTTAGCTTTCCACTCTGTGGTTGTAAAGCGCTAACAAAACAGTAGGATGAGAAATAAAAAAAACCCCATTCCTTAAACTTAGTGAATTAGAATTGAGCTGGTATATTTGTAATGGCAAAAGAGGAGTGCTGTAAGAAGTAGAGATTGTTTTTTCAATTCTATTAATATTATCTAAACTGTGGCTCCACAGTTGGGCTATCTGGACACCATCTGTTGCTATATTAAATGGTATCTTTTCTGTTTATTTCTACAGTCTTTTCCCCTGAAAATACAGACCCTTCAGACTTGTATCTAGTTTTCATTTGTACATGCACAATGTGTGTGAGAGGGACTGTTTTCCAAGCTGCCTTTCAGCTTTCTCTGGGGAAGTGATTTAAACCCAAAGCTGGAGGTCAGGTGCAATTCCATCGCAAACCAGTCCAGGTTTACATCCATGGTCATTAATTAAGGCAGAGAGCGAGAGAGGAAATTGCTCTGCAGCCTTATGTTCAGGACACTCACCCAAGAGCTGGGACTCCTGGCTTCCTCTTGCAATGAGCGTGTGACTATTTACACAGCTGGAGCTTTGTGGGCCAGCTTGCACCAGCAGTGCCCGTGCCCTGCCGCTCGTGCCCCTGGTGCTCTCCCCTCCGTGCTCGCGGCAGAGCTGCTGGGGCAGCAGGGTGGGCACTGCCTGGCAGGGCTGCCCAACACCCAGCTCTTCCCTTCTGGGAGCAAATGCTGAGCCACACAGAGCAGGAGGGCCCTGCTGCTCGCACCTCTGTGCCTCCAGCAGCTGGGGGAACCTTGCTCCTCGCTTTTCTCTTATGCCACGCTTGGTGCAATGTTTTGTGCTGAAAACAAAACAAGCCACAACCCACTAATCCCTCCCAGAAATTCCTGAAGGAAATGTCAATGGATTTATTTCAGGAAGGAAATATGAAGGGCTTTCTTTCCAAATTTCCTTTGCACTTCAGCTGACCACTTCTGTAATAGAGATATCACCTTGCAAGGAACAGAAAATCAGAAATATGAGGAATAAATTACTTTGTTCTCCTCTAATTCTCACAGTTTCCTACGCTGTGCAACACAGCCCCTCACCTACCACCTTACTAGTCCCTTGTCTCTCTATTTCTAGGTGCTGAAGGGCTAATCTAAAACTTCTTTCTTGAACTTTATTATGTGAAAAGCATATAATTCTTGCTGCTGTCCATATCACAATGAGAAAACTACATTGGCTGTCGCTCTGTAATGAGGTTTTTGTGCTTTAGTGCTACTGCTTTGTGTAGAACCGTTTGGGTGGCCATGAAGAGTATAACCATGCTCAGGTCAGAGGAGAACTGCACAGGCCAAGCAATTGTGCTAAGTGATGGTTGTGCTCTTCACAAAGGCTTCCATTAGAAATAAAGTCTGAGGAGTAATAGAGTTATAAAAATGGAAAATGTGCCCTCTTATAATGTGACTGATCTTGATTGCTCAGAAAAGGTCACCGACCATGATTAAAAGCCAGAGTATAATCTATGTCAAAGAACCCTAGAAATGAAGCTGGTACTGACTCAAGCCAGCCTAATTCTAGGGCACAAAGAATAAACTTTTATGCTGACATTAACAATCAGACGTCAGCTGGAAATTGAATTGAAGACTTAGAACAAAGCCACCATGTCTTGGGAACATCTTCAAAACTCCAACCTTTGGACCAGCAGCGTAAGCAACATAAATAGAGATCCACATGAGGATCTGTGGTGGTGGGCAAAGGAACATACTGGGAAATCTTAACTAAGCAGAAGAAAAATAGGAATTGCAACATGAGAAGGGAAGACGTGTTACTCCAATTCTGCAGGGAGTGATCCCTACTGAGATTTTTATATGGAGCAGTTACTTCCAAAAAATGGAGGGCTGAGTCTGACCCTGGCTCTCCTCCTCTCCGTGGCAGGCACCACCCTCACATGTGGTGTTCAGAGAGAACAATGAAAGACCCCGAAGACAAAGCTACTTTGGAAACATATGGGAGCTATAGACATTTAGATCCCAGTTCTGCAGGACTGAAATAAACAGCCAGTTGTCAGGCAACTTGTTCCAGGTTGGGACGATTAATCTGAGCTAAACGACTCTTGCAAAGACTGTGATTTCTATTTTCTCTTAGGTGGCTCAGCTTTGAACCCCTCGCTGCTGATTAGACAGAAAACAGGAAAGGTAAAAATCGCCAATGGCATTAATTGCTGTGTTTAACTTGACCTCTATTTAATCTGCAGAGAAGAGAGTAGCTGATACACCCTGTGTGGAGCAGAAGTGGGCACAGCTGGCAGAGCCAATGATAAATCATGCTCCCTGAGTCCAAGCAGTGGCAACACTCCAAAGGCAAAAGATGCTGAGAAACAGATGAGCTGACCCACTGCTGAACCTGGCACTGCTGCCTTTGATCTGGGCACTGACACTGCCTCCCTCGGCCCGTGTCTCTGCTGCAGGAATTCACGGCTGCATGGGCACACTGTGTCTGTGTCAGCACAAACCTGTGCTGCTGCTGCTGCTGCTGCTGCTGCCTTTCTGTCACCTCCAGCTGCTGCCTCCCTGCCTCCTGTGTGCTGGCACTGCCACGGATTAACTGCATGAATGACATTCGCACATGAAAGGCTGGGTTTTTGCTGGGTAGACCTTCAGCTCCACTAGTTCCCTCCCTGAGGAGCCAGTGAGACCTCCCTCAGGATAGCCAGGAGGGTTTACGACAGATGGAATTAGTATTGGAGCCAGAGCTGCAGAGCTGGGGGTTAAACTCACCACAGCAATTTTTTACTTGTCTGGATATTTTTGCAAGATATTTGACATGCACAAGGATACTGTCACTTGCCAGAGACCCAGTGCAAGACTTGATGGCTTTGGAGATGGATGAGTAATACCATTATGTGAAAAAAGTTATGTCATTTTCCTCTGCACTACCAGTTTTTAAAACAAAATATTGGATTATGGTGCAATGTTAGACTGTACTTATTTCTTTAGGGATACTTACAGTGGAATTCTCAGTTTACCTAAAAAGAACACACATCATACCTGCATATATAACAATTCCTACTGCGGCCTCAGTATTTCGGATTGTACATCCACGGAGCAAGAGGCTTTCAATATTAAAACCAACCCGTTCACGATTTGGCTGCTCCCTAGAAGAAAGAAAAATGAAATGAAGCAATTCCTTTTTCTGTTCTAATAGAGTGTTAAACAACATTTTTTTGTGCATGTCTGTTTAAATTGAAATCAAATAAAAGGCCCTGCTTTGCTTTTATTTCACCCAGCTTCAATGAAGACTCTGTCAAGAAGTTACAGAGAAGTCCAACTCTGTCTTTTATGGAGCACTTACATAGTGTGTGTGTCATGAGGTCAACACAGAGCAAGTTTGGCTTTCCCTTGGTACCTTATCTGGCAGATTCAGTATCTCATGGATGAAGCCAAGATACATTATGTGACTTCTTACAGACTTAGTTCTTTTGGAAAGCTGAGCAGGGCTTGCCTGCAGGTCGTGGTTCAGACAAGTGCATCTGCTCCTTGCAAGAGCCTCTGTCTCTCTGTCAGCCACCAAAGGGCTTCTCATCTCTGTGAACCTCAGTTCACTTGAGCAGGCTGAGATCTCTCTCTCATTCTCACCCTGGATGGAGGACTTTTCATCCTGGCTGAAGGTGTCCCATCACACTCCAGCAACTCCTGCTCACAGAACCACATGATGAAAACCATCAGGTCAGAGCTGCACCGGGCAGGCCGTTTGTTCCTTGCCTCTGAAAATGAGTGCACACACCTACCTGTGCCCGCAGTTTTTACTACACACTCTGGTAGGTTCCTCCTGAGATCTTTACCAAAGCCGAGGTTTTTTACTTCAGACACTCCTCCTTGTTTTGTTACGTAAATATCAGAGACAGAAAAGATTGATTTTTTTTCCAAGAATATGCATCTTTCACTCCTTTCTCTTTGACATTTGGCACTGCAGCTGCCAGAGAACAGCAGTGGCCCCCAGACAGAGGGCAGGGGTAGGAGCTGTCTCAGGGCTAAGTACAGCCCCAAGTCTAAGTGCAGCTGCACACGGTTACAGACCCTGAACTACACAAGCGCAAAGGTGTAGATGCCCACAACCTACACCTGGCAGAGTTGTTAAAAATAATGCCAGAAATCTGCAGAAATCTGCATTCAGCCTTGGTGAACTCTTTCAATAGAAGCCTGACCTTGAACAGAATTTGCTGTGGTCGGGCACGCCAGATGGCTGTCACTAAGTTCTTTCATATCATTTTTAGTGGAGATAGTACTGCTACTATTTTATAGCAAGGCAACAGAGCCTCAGTTAAGGGTTCTTGGAGAAAAAGGTAACCTGCTCCAAGTAATTAGTGTTTGCAAAACAGCTCAAATCTCAGCAGACCAAAGATGGGAACTCGACTAACTGTTAGCAAGTAATTTTCCCTGGTGAAGTCTTTCATTCCCCCCTGACGCAGCAGAAAAGGGCAGCTAATTCCATATTCCAGCAAGCAGGTGGGATAATAGGCATTAACCAAGGAGATTTCTGTTACAGACCTTCAGTAGAGTGGAAGATTTTGAAGCCAGCCCCAGGCCCTAAGGGTGTGTATCTGTGTGTGTTTTCTTGTGCCACATCCCCCACGTGCCCGTAAGCTCAGTGCTCCTGTGCTGCATTACTCAGGCTAATTGGAAGGATTGCTCCAGTTTCCATTGCACCGGCGGCGCCCGAAGCCAGCGGCCACAGCCAGCTATGGATACACACCCGACCTCTTGCTGCCTTTTAAGATGCTGCAGAGAGCAGGAATGGCACTGCTGTTAGAGGGCCCCGTTCTTCCAGGGCAGCAGCTCCGCACCAGATCAGACACGGCCAGTGCTAATGGGTGAGAACCCCCTGCTTTGCTCTGGTGGGATCTGGCCATTTGCAGCTGCTCCAGGTGCACCCTCTCACTGCTCCCTGCAGAGACATGAACTCCCGGCTTAGCCACGAGAAAACGGAACAAACCTGGGCCTTGGGTGGGGATCTGGCACAGCCGTGCAGGTAAATTATTGCATGGATTTGGTCTGGGGCACTAGGACAAATCTCTGGGGTAGGAATCAGCATGGACTGAGACCTACTCTCTGCAGAGCACCTTGGGAAACACCTGTCCTGTGCTGGAGGGTAAGAGAGTTTTAGGACATGAGCCATGTCCTTATAGTCCATGAATGGGCTTAAATCTGCTCAATTTGCTAGTATAGATTTCCTTGGTATGCCTGTGCCAGAATTATTTAATGAATAAACACTAAAAAAAAAAAAAGAAAAAAAGGGCACTTTTTATACTAATCTGTTGGTTCAACAGGGTTTTGCTTGTTTGCTTTTTCTAGGTTTCTGATAATAAGAAAATCTGGATTGTTTGTTAGATCTTGTTTGTTAGATCTCCCTTGGGCTGTAAATATGAAGAAACTAGAGCCATGGAGCTGGATACCTTTATACATTGGGAAGCATTTATATTTAAAATCTAGCCTAGTCTATCCATCAGGTCAAATGTGAATGAGCTGGTATCTAAATTTTGAAGAGATGTGAAGCCTTGTGAGAACAGCTTGTATGGAACAAGTGCAAACTCAGTGCCAGGCCTGGCTCTGCCTCACCTTGAAAAGGGAGTCCAGTCTATGTTTTCTGTTGACTTCTGAATCCAGGAAGAGACAATAGTGACAACCAGCAATTTCCCCAAAATACTTCCTTGCATCCAGTTCCCCCAAGGAAAATATTAAAGTTCAGATACCAGATGCATTTATGGATGACAAGTACTTACATGTAACCTTTGAACTTGTTGAGATCGTTGTTTGGCATTTCACAGATGATGGTGTTTTGGAAAAATTCGGGTTCAAACAAAGTATTCTGCAAGAGGAAACACACTGAGAATTAGTGTCAAATCCAATGGCTACTTGAAAGGTTAAACACTAAGAGAAGCTTAATTTAGACCATCAGCACTTGCCCTAGAAGAAGAGACAGAGTCCATTTAGCTCACTCAGCCTGAAGCAAACCTTCAGAGGGGCTGATTAAAGACTCAAGATTTTCCTCCCTTGGATTAACAACTGGCTAAATTAAATGAAGAAAGTGCTGTGTATTGGACAAAGCATCACAGATGACAATTAGAAAAACATCTGTCTTTATTTAAACTGAATATAACAAAGACAGTAAATTTAGATTACATATTAGGAGGAAATTCTCAGGGATCCAGGGACAGCCACAGCTTCTCTGGGCACCCTGTGCCAGGGCCTGCCCACCCTCACTGGGGAGAACTGCTTCTGAATATGTGATCTAAAACTACTCTCTGCCAGTTTCAAGCCTTTCCCTCTTGTCCCCTCACTCCACACTCTTGTAAATGGTCTCTCTCCATCTTCTTTGTGTCCCAGAGAACCAAGCCCAGGGCACAGGTATTTCCTCCGTGGTTAAAGAGTCTCGCTTTACAGACACAATTGCATCTGCTGTGTTTGGAAAGACTTACAAACGTAACAAGAACAACTCTCCTTAAATCATATTTTCATGTTTACTTCAGGGTTATTCAGCATGAGTCAAGAGAATATAGCAGTAAGGTATTTGTAAAATGGAAATGATATAATCAATGAAAAAAAATGGTGATTTTAAGCATTCAAATTGAATCTCAAAGTGATGTTGAACATATAACTATTTTTTATTTTAATGTACCTTGAGTTTCTATTAAACTGCTTATTATGCTCCCATACCAGATTCCACTCTTTAAATTTTTCCAACCCTGGCTGAGCTGCCAACCCTCCTGCCTAGACAGTGAGTGAGGTGCCTCGGCTCTGGGGAGGAGCGGGATCCCAAGGAGGAGCAGGGGCTCCCTGCAGCTCCCGTGCACAAACAGTGCCCTCAGGAGCAGGGGCTTTGCTGGGTGTGGTGGGCAGGGCAGGGCTGGGCTGGAGTTCCAGTGCTCCCAGTGCCCGGGCTGGTCTCAGCACTCACCTGACTGGGGAAGCCCATCACGACGCGCCGCTGTTTGAGGTTGGTCTCCCCGTCCAGGTTGGCCGTTTCCAGGTGGCAGATGCCGTTCTGGTCGGAGGAGTAGAGCAGCAGGATGTCTGCTGGGATGGTCTCGTTGCACTGCAGCTGCACGAAGTCCCCCACTCTCACATCCTGCCAGCGCCTCTCAACGTAAGCACGCTCCTCCCTGCGGCATTACAAACACGTCGTGGTGAAGGGGGACACTCTGGGGTCGTGGGGCTTCAGAGAGGGACATAAGGCATGGTGGCACATCGGCTCTTTTTTAAAAGGACACAGCACTAGAAATTACTGATTTGGACTTCACCATATGTCACATTCAAACCAAATCTTTAAATGGAATAAAATAACCAACTACCACTGAAGTGCTCTTTCGTTCCAGCATTGGCCCCATAATCTCCACAGCAAGAGACAGAACATAGTGCAGATTAGTGGAAGTATTTTGAAGTATCTTACTGAAGAAATTTAGACATGTCACCAGAACCTATTCATTGTTTCTGACTCTGTGTGTGTCTCCGATACTTTCCAACATCAGCATATAGAGCCTGAAAGAAGCAAAGAGAGGCCTCAGCTCCACTTGTTTCAGGTCTTTGCAGTTTGTAACTCTCAAGAGGTAACTACGAATCTTGAGCTCAGTGCACAGAAACAACTTCAAAAGGTAGAAGAGCTGAGGAATGACCCCTTAGTACTGAGCAAAATAATGCAACCAGACCCCAAGTTTAATAGAACAGTTAAAGTAAGAAATAAAGAGCTTGTAAATTTTTAAAAAAGAAACAAACAAAAAAACCCCCAAGAACAATAAAACAAACAAACAAACAAACAAACAAAAACAATTAAACCAGAAATAAAAAAAGAGAAGAAAAGAGCCTATGGCATTCAAGGAAAAGAGATTTACTGATTTGTCCATGACCCAGTGCTCAAAGGTTCAGCAAATAGCAGACTTTTTCTTGGCATTGCATTTTCAATAATTAATCCTTCAACTGCTCTTAACCATCTAAGCAAACCAAAAACTGCACAATGAGCTTTACAATTAGTTAATGGGAAAACTGCACTGGCAACAAAGGCTTGGTGCCTCTAACTCTTTGAGAGGAAATTACTTCTTCAATATGAATAATTGAATCATCTTATGCCTCGCTCTGTGAGAGGGAAAATGCTCACGATACTTTACCAGAGAGACAGGAAAAGGCCTTTTGTAGTGACTCAGAGCCTCAGTTTTGGGTAAGTTTTTAATCATCCCCACCTATTGCCTGAAGAACAGTGCCTTTCATTCAAGTGTTTGCAGCATGAGAAGGGGAGCGGTGAGAGAGCACATCGAGTGTTTTGCTGCAGTTCAAAGCACACGTCCAGGCACTGTTCAGCGCCAGGCCAAGGGCTGCTCCTGCCGTGCCACCCTCCTGGCCCTCTGCAACGCAGAGCCAGCCCAGGCAAGCCCTCCCGCCTGGCTCGTGGCCTTTAGACCATCAAGCCACAGCGACCCGCAAAGGCGATGCAAGCAGGTAAATTCTCTGCTTTTCCCAGTGGCATCCACTTTTTACTCAAAAAAGAACCCCTAGCCTAACTAGCTAAATCCCTCTAATGCTGTGAGGTCCTTACTAAATGACGGTGCCGTAGCATTATTTTTTCCTTCTTGCATTAATTTTTTTTCCTGAATTTTTTATTCTTCTCTCTTATCTTGTCTGACTCTACTCCCCTGAATGTCCTTTTTCTTTTGCTCAGCAACAGACATAAAGGACCACACTGAAGCACAGAAGTTTGTTGTAAATTAATTTGATGTTGCTCCACATTTAAAGAAAACCCCTCACGCTCAATTTCTATTTGAAAAGTATTAAGAAGGGGTATGTTGAACATTTACTGTTCTACAAGTAGATATGAAGTTAATACAGCAAATCAACTTACTATGAATCCTTCCCATGTCAAACACCTCCTTCACTTTGTTTGTTTAAAGCAGAAGAGAGAGCACAACATCAGTTTCGAGAGGGTGGGTGGCTCGCCCTGCCACCCTGGCCACGTGGCAGCCGAGTGTGGCTTGCACAGAGTCAGCTGTGGCTTCTGCCGGGCACTGCCCTCCCTGTACGTCAACTCGTGCGCAGTTCTGAGTTTACACGGCACGCTTCTGGTGCTCTCTGCCCATAAAATGCTACAGAAGGGCCTTGCCCAGCTGCTTATGCTGCAGATCAGCTGAAAGGAACCACGTTGGCCCAAATAAGCCACAGAAATCACAGATTTGGGACACAGTAGTTCCCTATGGAACACACATTACACATAAAGCTCCGGGGTTCTGCCCATGCTCTAATTACAGGGAGACGGTGAGTCAGAAAAACCAAATGACTTCTTCCAGATCAGAGGAAAAGCCTTACTGAGCACAGGCACGGGAGTTCAGGAACTGCCAGAATCCCAAACCTGCCTTCAGGTGGAGTGACTCTCCCTCTCTCTCAGGGAACATTTGGTTGGCACAGAAACACGTTTTCTGCTCCTGACAGGACTCTTCAGCTGGAGCCAAAAGATTAACAATTCCCTAGAGTACAAAGGTTTTCTACAACTTTGTAGAGAATTACCAGTGGATGAAAGGAACTAAAATACTTGAGGATGGAACCGGTGCAGCCCATGGCAGCACCAGCCCAGGTGTCCAGCGAGGTTTTTCAGATGAAGCAGTTTCCTTTCAGCAATCCCTGTCACTGGGAACTCTGCCCGTTTTCTGGTCAGTGATTAAAGTTCACAGCACAAGCTCTGGTTGCTAAACAAACAGAGGAGCTTCATAAATCCAAGATGGTCTGACGAGAAACACACAAAAAAGGCAACTGTGTTTAACCAATAAAATAAACATGATGATTTTCAAGAGGTGGGGATCTGGAAATCTGATTCTTACAGTATGTGACATCAGGGCTGTGGCACAACCAAGACACAATGTGAGACAAAAGCTCCTCAGTACCTTCTCTCCTTTCCCAGGCAATTCATCAACAGCACACTCAAAATGTGTTCCCCTGCTGTCCTGGGATAATGGGGAGCATGAAAAGGCCCCTCAGAGGACAGTGCCAAAGAAAAGAGGTGGTTCCCTTGAACAGCCAGAACTGTTATTGGACTCGTCAAGTCTGACCAGAAGACCTGAACTAAATAGACTTTATGAAGTCATTTCTGGGAAAAAAGGATTATAAAAACATCCTGCTGCCATTGGAGATTGTGGGGAAACTTGAATAAATTATTGATTTTGTGTCAACAATTTGATTTCTCATTCTTGGATTCAATAAAGATAAATTTCAAACAAAAACTGGATCAAAATGGATGGTGAATGGGAGCAAATAAAAATTATTTATTGTTGTTCTGCTCCCCAGAGGAAATTAAATAAAAGTAATTTTTCACATGCACTCCACAGCATATCTCTGTGTCCTGGATTGTCTTAGAGAAAGATCTACAGAACTCTCTATCACCTAAAAGCATTTAATCAGCCAATTAGAGTTCAATGAATCTTATTCCCTTGAAATCCTGCAGGCTCCATCTTAGCATCCTTTGTAGCTTGAAGTAAAGCTTGTTTTGCCTCCCTTTCACCTAAATTGCCACTAGGTCTTGACACCTAGAAAAATATATCAGTGTCATCAATAGACAAGCCCCAACATTTGTGTTCTAGTGCACGTAAATTCACTCAGATGCTGCATTTGAAAATGACCTCCTTCAAGCATCACCTGCTTCACAAAATGCTGATACTCTGAGCTCAGTTCTCCACACAACAGGGTGACTCACACAGGTTCTTACCCTTTACAGTCTAGCTCTGCAAATAGAAATCTCACACAGTTTTATGCTATCAAAGGTTACACCAGCTTCTATATGCAAAAACCCCACAAAATGTGTTCAAAGACCACTTTCTGGCCATGACCTCATGGGTAGGAGCTACTGCCACAGAACTTTAAAAAACTGACACCGAAGGAGCTGACTTAGCACTTGAGGAAGGAAGTAGACCAGACAGGAACTGGTTCTGAACCCTGTGCACAGGCAGGGCACAGCACAGCCTGGCTGGTGCTGTCCCTGGGCTGGAGGAACGGTCTGAGCAGGACGAGGTCCCTCGGTGTGAGTGGTGGCTCCTGCCATGAAACCACTGCAGGAGCTGGGAAGGTTGTTTTGTCACCTGGACATCAGCCCAGCAGCATCAGGGGTGTCCCTCAGCTGCAGCCAGTCCTGAACCAGCCCCAGCCTTTCCCCAGAGCCCCAAACTCTCCCAGGGTTTCCCACCCGGAGTGGGAGGTGTCCCTGCCCATGGCACACAGGGTTGGGACTGGATCATCTTTAAGGTCCCTCCCAACCCGTGACGTTCCACAATTTGGACTCTACATCGAGATAGCAATAGCACCTTTTAAAGATAATGGGAATGAAACTTTTCTAAAGTGTAATAAAGTATAAACACTTACATGGTTTTGGCATTCCAAATTCCTTAATGGTAGTAGCAGATCCTGTCTTTTTATGTGCTAAAACTGCCTATAGCTTTGCAATAAGGGAGTTCTTAGTGATAAAAGAAGCTCACATTCAACTTCTATAATCAGTTCAAGTTTATGTGAACTTTCAGTAAGTAGCAGAACTTTATAAATGTACTTGTGTTCATATGCAAGGTTTTGGATTTCTTTTAATTTGCCCTTGAAGAAATAAAATAGGACTAAAGAGCATGTTGAGAACACTTTCGCTTAGACTTTACTGGTTTCATTTTGTAAGTTATGGATTATTGCATTTAGGAAAATCTATTTTGTTTTTAATACTGCCTTCAACAAAATGCTATTGTTGCAATTCTTCCTAGCACCAGCTGGAACTAACAGGTAGCTCCAAGGTCACTCAATGTCCTTAGCATACATTAATCATTAGCATTAGTTTCTAAGGACTCTCATTAACTTTTGGAGTTTCTGGAATCCACAGTCTACATCAGATTTTTTGCTAGTCATATCCTTATGTGACCACATAGCTTAGAAACCTGCTTCTCTCCAGGTTTTAAAGGTATTTTAAAAATCCAGACAGTTAGGATGAAGCTTAATGCCACGAGGCCACGATTCTGCAGGTCTCTGAGCCAAACCCACACATTTTCATTTATTTGCCCTTAATGTTTAGTCATTAACTCCTGCTGCCATTGCTAAACCACCGCACCTTTTCTGGGAAGCGGCCTCAGAAGCCTTGGCAGGTGATAGATCTTGGAGAAAGCTCTGATAAAGCAATACACAAACCAGTGGCAGCATTAGTAATGGATTTATGGATGTTCCTCCACAGAGAGCAGGGATCCCACTGTGCCAAAGCACCGACTGACAACATCCGCTGCCCCGCTGCTCTTCGGCTTGCAGGACCTGCTGCCTGGGCCAGCTGAGACCGGGCATTTTTCCTTTGCATTTTTCAGTCCAGCACGTCCCTGTTTCTTCACCACATGATGACACACTCCCCACAGGACGAATTCTCGTTTTAATTTCTTCCCAGTTTTGGTAGCACTGGTTTCCAGCAGTGTCACTGTGACATAACACACTGGAGTGCACCCTTGGCTAAGAACACTTCCTCAGCTCCCTGGGAGTCTGGGGAACGCCTCAGCTTGCACAGGCTGAAGGCACTGCTGGGGCCTTCACTAAACCCCTCTGTTAATTCAGGTATCCACAGCTAAACTAGGCACAGAATCTCCACAGTACCTGAAGTTCACACACAAACGACAGGGCTGGCAGTGCAGAGCTGCCCATCGCCGGGGCAGTCCCTGCTGGAGAACATCATCACAGTCCTGTGGGACATCAGGCAAGGGGGGAATCTGCAACTGATCCAGTTTCGTGCTCTGTGGCTGTCCTAGGAATGCACAGAAGCCTTGATATTTTTATGTCTATGCCCAAGAAAATTGGTTGCAATTTTGCCTCAGGGAATGTGGTGAGATTTCAAGTGGGACACAGGCTTTAGGTTTTTTTGGTGTATAAAATGAACACACTAAAGCCTCCAGCAGGCTCCTAGTCTTTAAAGTTATGCTTTGCTGGAAAACAAAAACAATAAAGCAGAAAGAAAAGGCTCTTTAACAAGTGAAAACTCAGTGCTGCTGAACAAGACTTTAATTTAAAGTATTGGCAAGAAATCTTTTTGCTTACTGTGCCCTTGGCAGGATGGTATTTTCCTCTCATCCCACTTTCAACTTTATAAACTTTCAGGGTCACCCTGGGCTGAATGAACTGCATATGATGTTCCCAGGGTCCAGAGAAAAATTGTCTTCTCCCTCTCCTCTCCTCTCCTCTCCTCTCCTCTCCTCTCCTCTCCTCTCCTCTNTCTCCCCTCTCCTCCTTTTCTCCAGGATTTGACAGTAGGTCAGTTCCTGTTTCCAGGCCTGTTTCCCACCCTTCCCTGCTGCTTTCCAGAGCTCTATTGGTCCCTGCATCCCTGGCCAGCCCAGTCCCTCTCCCAGCCATGGGGAGTATCCAGGAGAGGTGCAGCCTCTCCTCCCTTCACAAAGCCGGGCTGGCCAGGAGCTCCCACAGAAAGGCAGCCTTTGCCTTTGCTACCCAGTTTCCTTAGGAAACCAAAGTATGCTGCACGTACAGGAGGCTGTAGGAAGGCAGAGCTCCATTGCTGGCACAACGAAAATTGCAACACAGACTTACAATACTTCCCTTGGCTGAAATACTTTAATTCTCTTTCGAAACAGTGAGTCCAGTTTAAGCCACTTTCAGCTTTTCGGCTGTTGGCAGTTCTGGTTTTGTGCAAGACAGCGATGAGTTCTTTGTTTTTATCTTCTCCCCACATCACTGCTGTAGGACTAACCCGGAGTTAGTGCTGATGCAAAAATCTTTACATGCTCTAAAGCCTTACAGTAAGCAGACAAAGAGTCACAGTGAAGGGCAGCCTGAATTTTTTTGTACCACAGGCATCAGCAGACCTACAGAGGAAGAGGAGATTGATCCTTGTAAGAACTGCTTGAAAACCACAGGGCCTGGAAGCATCACAGAGGAACTTTCTATTGAAAAAGTAATCAGGTTATCTTATTTAGGATGCCTGTTGGCTTATCTGCTTAACCAACAGCTCCACAGGATGATTCAAAGCATATAAAGTAGGCTGCTCTCAGTCACTGTCTCAGATGTCTGAGTTTAGGTGCTTCAAATTAAGCAACGGGAACAGCTGAAATAAAGTCAATGTTTTTGTGGCTGCTGCTGTGCCACCCAGAATTGTGCACAGTCCTTGCATTTGCATCTTAGTGTCTATTGAAACACTGAGAGAAAAAAGACAGCTAATTCTTCCAAAATGTGAATTTGGATGTAGAAACCTGTCTGGATGCTATGGAGTATTTACAGACCTTTATATAATCCTAGGGGTGTATCACATCCAAGTTATATATCAATTAGACATCAATTAGTTCCTTGAACATTATGGAACTTCAAGGAAATGAAATAAGAGCCTTTAGCAGCTGCTGCACTGACATTCACTTTCAGGGCTGCGTCTCACATTCCGTGCTGGCCTCTCTTAGTGAGCTGGTGACAAACCAGAGGATTCAGAGCAAAGGAACCACAGCAGGTTTGGAGGGACTGACTGACCAGAAAGATGAAAAGGGCAATCTATGTGCAGATCTCGACTCAAAGGTGTCTCAGTGCAGCAGAATGAACATGATAAAAATCACACATATTTGAAGATTATAATTAACTGCTATGTCTGGAGAATAACTAATTAAGGTAGCATGAAATCAGGTGACTTGGGAAATTTAAATGCAATTAAAGAGGGATAATAAAGCATAGTATCATGGGAAATGCTTTGACAATCCCATTTTGTAGTAATTGCAGCCCCCTCTTGCTTGGAATATTTAAAAGAGCCAAATTCTATTTTAAAGAACCCCAGAAGAAATGAGGCATTTAAACATAGGTCTGTATCATCTGCAATGCTTTTGTTCTCTCCTTTTGGTGTTGTGTGATCATTCTGACACCACAACAGTTTGTCTACAGAGAGGATGATTCCAAAAGTTTCGGTTCTGAAATTACAATCTCCAAAATCAGACATTAGAACTAAGTTATTGTATTTCCCCCAAACTCTCTAATGCCTATTAATTGTCTCCCGTTTTCTCAATTAAACTCTCCTTAAACACACTGCTGGAAGTGTCTTTCCCTTCCTTTGACCAGCAGACTGGATTTCTCATTGCAGCTGATCTCTGTGAAAAGAAAATGAGAAGATCTATCTTTACAGACCAGCCTATTTAATTTCAATTTCCCTTGCTCTGTGCTGAAAGAAGGCAAGTTACTGCATTTCCCTTTGTCTTCAAGAAAGTTTTGGAGAACAGTCAGCATTTGGAAAAGATTGGTCTGCCTTTGTACTTCTTTTGGAACATGAGCCAGAGTTCTTGTTATGGAAATCTTAAATAAGGACAACATGCACTCCAAGATTACTTCTTAAAATCTAAGTAATTTTTCATCTTAGGATGAAAAGATCAGTTGCTCTCTTAAGAATAACTTTTTGCTGCCACAAGATTAACAAAATTTGCAGTGTCCCAAAGAGACTTTCACCTGTGTTAAAAAATCACCTCCAGCAGATGATTCATAAGGAAGAAAATGAGAAGACATGATGCTCTTCCATGACTTTGCAGCTAGCAGGAAGAACAAGAAATATCAGCTTCCCAAAGCACTAGAGAAGCCTGATTAAAATTATTCATGACATAATAAGCTGGAATGAGTGATCTGATGGCAACTGTAATTACCCACGTTCTTTCCAGACAGGATGAATCCTACAGTCTGAAGCCCTTCTCATTTTCCTTTCCCTTACATCACCCTTTTGGGCCATAAGGCTTTGGTGAAAGACAGGATTCCAGACAAGATTTATTTGTAGATCAAAATCTTATTTTATGGGAAACCCAGTTTTAAGGCAGGCCCACGTCTTGTTTCTGCAGAACAAAGTACCCATGGCTATAACTTCAACCTGCATCTGGATGTACATTGTAATTCCATGATGGACATTTTTCCCTTTTACAAAACAAGTTTTGCTGTATTCCCTACTTCTCGTGTTCCCATGGTAAAAGGCTTTCAGATATAAATTAACGTGGTTGCTGTATGTAAGAGCAAATAACTAAGATTCCTACGCAGATTCATTCATTGGCACCTCCTGCCCCACCTATTCTCCTTCATGCTGGTTTTAACAAGTGTTAACAAATAATCCATTGCCTCACGGGCTAATGCAACACGAAGAATTGAAACATCCAACTAGATTGCAATCTCAAAGATAGGCAGAAGAGGCAGCTTTGCCACCTACCCAAAGAGCTACGATTATTGACAGTCTCCACTGTGGGAGAGAAGAAATCTTAAATGCACATTATTTAGAAACTTGTCAAGCGCCTTCTCCTTTGGGCAGGTTGGCTTGGAGAGCAGTGCAATTTTGTTTCTGACAAATCATTAGCTATATTTGGGGATAAGTTTAGCTCCTAAACAAGCAAATCCATTGTTTTCCTGTTCCACCAGCAGCATATAAAAACAAAAACCTGACAAACACACGCAAAAGAAACCAACAGAAATGCCAGGCGAAGCTGCACAGGATCCTGCCTGTGAAAGGTCCATCGCTGGAGATGGGAAGTTCCACACTCCTGACTCCCAGATGTGATGTTTTAACAGGGAGAACTCATTTGCTGCTTTGCTGAGAGAACAGTTTAGATACAATAAAACCTCATTTTCAACCTTAGGAAGGCGCTGAGAGCAAGAAGCGCTGAAGCCTTTGGAAGAAGCGAGCACGGGCACATCCAGTCAGTTCACTCAGAGACCACTAACAGAGGCACATATTACCACCTTCCATTTCTGGACTGCATTTTTACAGTGTGATTTTACATGTTACCCAGCAAAAAAAACCCCAAAACAACTGAAAGCTACAGTGCAGAGTATAAAATTAAATGCAGTTCAAAGAGCCAAGACTTTAAGAGGTTTCTTGGCATCTAAGAATGTAAACAAGTCCCATGACAGATCTTGCTCTGTGCTACCTTACATGGATAGAATTAAATCCTCTTGAAAATTTCTTAGAAATCCAGCTTCTTGTAGCTCCTTAAGCACCTATTTCTAGTGCAGTGCTTGTCTAGGAGGCCAACAGCCACACCAACATCATGAAAGGCAAACTTACCTTCCCAGTCTAAAAATGCCTAAAAAAATATATATATATATATATTTCCCTGTATCAGCACAAATACCAGGTGATAAATAGTGGTTATGAATTTTCCCCATTTCACTTAATCACTGGGATTTTCCAGCAGCTGGAAATTTCTTAGTTTTTTTAAACAAAAAGCCCCACCATTGACAAAAGATCTTGAGCATTATTTTAGAAATAAAAGCTGCCCCAAGCTCACCTGCTGTAAATGTAGCATCCCATGTGATTGATCTCTTTGTCTAATTTGTACCTCCTGAAGTCCTCCCAAGCATCTTTAATGGCCGTAATGGCCATTATAACGCAGATGGGGATCAGAGACACCTCTGGTTGGAAAGCATTCACCACTGGCACAAAATTCAGCAGTGCAATGAACACAAAATAAACGTTGGCAAGGCGGTGAAACTGCTCGTAGATATTTTTCGGGAGGAAGGTCAGGATGGTGTATTTTGTGGTCTTAATTTTATTGGAGTCGTAGTATCTGTTTGGGTTTTCCTTCCACTTCTTGCTTCCAAAAGGCAAATTGGAGATGATCACTCGTTTATTTTCATTTTTCTTCTTTCTCTTCTTTACTTTTCCTCTCTTCTCCAGCTCCTCATTTTGGACTTCAGTGTCTGGGGCACCACAGCGGCAGCAGGTTTCCTTGAAAAAATGTTTTTTCCATATCATTCTAGAGAAGCAGCCTGCAAGAATCTTCCTTGACATCTTGTTTTCCTCTCAAAAAGTAGCTTCAAGTTAGAAGAGTTCAATAGCCCAAACAAACTCCGCAGCAATGGAGAGAAGACTGAGGTGTCCAAAGCTCAGAGCTGCCACTCCTGCTCCAGCCTCCACCTCCCCAGGGCCAGGGCTCATCCTGACTCAGCCGCTCCAGCTCCCAGAGCTGCTGGGGAGGCTACACCTCACCTGGGGCAGGAGCATCCTGAATGGGTGGTTATTCCTGTTGGCAAACGCCCGGGGCTTCCCAGCATTGCCCTGGCATGGCCACGCTGCTCCCACGGTGTCTCTGCTCCAGCCAGGGCTGTGACAAAGCTCAGCACACACACACGGTTTCCACCATCCACCCCAGGACTGTCAGAATCACTTTATGGCCCTGGGAGTTGCCAGGAAGCTCAAAGGTAATGGGCTGAGCTGCACGTCCCAGATATCAACAAAAGATTGCTCCAAGCCTCAGTTCAGACTCCATTTCTCTTTTACTTCCTCTATTTGTTTTCATGATCATAACAAGGATTATTGAACAACACCCCCCGAACCAAGCAAACCTGTGATTTGGCAGTTTGGGGAATTACGCACAGACAAAAGCAGTGAAAGGCAGTGAACCTGGATTGTCCCTCAGCCCACTCCTTCTCCTCTGATAGACCCAAACCCTCCCTCTCTTATCCAGTTACTCCTTCCAGTCCCTCATTTCTCTCTCCCCTTTGATCCCTGTGCCTCTGACACGTAAGTATGTAATTCCAGGAGAGCCAATGGCACGTGTGCCAACCACAGTCACTTCTCCTCTACAGCCTGGGCTTCAGGGGAGGTGAAAAAAGGAAGAGACCCAAATATTTAAACTTCCTTTAAATGAAAACTCTTACCTAGTACATTCTATAGTGACAAGCTGAGCAGTCTCAAGTCAAGTTGGTGCCTGGACAAGAGAGTGATGAAATGCAAATGTTGCAATAAGAAGGGCACATGGACGTGTTTCTTCCTTGTGAGTCAGGACTGAGCAAACAGCTCCCTGCGGGTCTGTTCCATCCAGCGCCGGGCCGGTATCGATCCCTCTGCTCACTGCGAGCCTGAGAGATTGTTTTCCAGCTCCCAGTTAGGATTCACCTGGAATGTCCTTGACCATTACTTTTTTTGTTGGTGGCTTTTGTGTGAAACATCTTGAAATTTTTAAACAGCCCCAGTTATTCTTCCCAGACTTGGATAAGCTTCATTTTCCCTCCAAATCCTTTTGCTACCTGGAGAGGATGTTGTGTGAGTTGGCAAGCTGGTTTGAAAACTTGGAATGGAGACCTGCATATCAGCAAGCACTGCTGGGACCCGAAACAAAGCCCCAGTGAGGACGAGATCATCATGAGAAGATTTCAGTGAGATAAATAAGGCATTTTTAAAGGCAGAAAAAACTCTTTGAAAAGAGTTTTGCCAAACTTACAGTACTGCAAGAGGTCAGTGAGGGAATTACTGCACAACCAGATGAGCAGTTTCCACCACAACAAATGCAAGGAAAAATAACTGCTTTAGTTTACTTACTTGTCATATACCCTGGTTTTAGAGAAGTTTATTGTCTTGTCATATTGGTGTTTTCTGTAGTCTTCAGTACCATCCTTAATCATGCTGGCAAGCAGCACCACAACCAGAGGCAGCACTGTCACTGCCCCGTGGAAGATTTCCACTTGTGGGAACCAGTTCAGGAGCACCAGAAAGAAGAAGTAAAGATTACCCAGCCTGAAAAGGTAGAACACAAATTAAAAGTAGTTAGAAATTCGAATGGCTCCTTTCCTTAATGAACAACACCCATTTTGTGCCAAAGGAACATTCATCATTTCACTCCTCTACCCTCCTTTTCCTTTCTCCAGAATGAATGAATCAGTTGCTTAACAAGGATTGCTAATTACTTCCTTAGAGGAGCCTCTCTGTTTTCATACTATTATAGCTAACTCCATTTCCCCACATTCTAAAAACACTAGTTATCTCTAGGAGCTGCAAGGTCTTTAATGACTCCCACTGCCTCAGTCTTGAAAATAAACCCAAAATCAAACAAAAGCCAAAGAAACCTTAAAAAAACAAACCAGTGAATGAAATGTCCCCATCAGAAATCCACGAAGGATTCCACAAGTGGAAGGTCAAATTATGAATGTGTCAATCTAATATACAGAATGAAAACTTCAAGGCTAGAGATGAACATACAGCTTTCTTTTCTCTTTCTCATAATATTTCCCTGGGCATCTTTTTGACATGATCATTATTCTAGGGAGGTACATCATTTCAAACCAACGCTCAGACAGAAACCTGACCTAGTGCTTGCACATACACTTATGCAGTTATAGGCTGGTAGACATTAAAGAGATATCAAAACTGAGCTGCTGAAATCCACAGAATTTCATAGCTGTCTCAACACACCCAGTGAATCCTTTCGGTGCCCTTAAAAATCAGGAGTTTAAGAAACACAAACACAGAGGGATTTTTAAATAAAAAGTTGAAATTTTTACAAAGAACACTGTTCCAGCACTCAAACAGGCACGCTGGTCACAGCAGTGTCGGGCATTCCCAGTGTTTAGTTGTTTTAATCCTCCATTTCGGTGTCGACTGAGGGACATTTGCTTAAAATAATCATCCCCTTAATTTCAGTAGTGGCGACTGCACATGGCCCTTCTCCATCACCCTCAAACGCCACTGCTTCGGAAAGGGTTCTTAAATCTCACAGATCACTGAATCGGTTTTTTCTTTTTTTACCTGTGAAACTGTTCAAAAAGATTTTGGGGCAAAAACGTGAGCCACGTGTATTTTGTGGTCTGTATGCTGTTCTCAGAACACACGGTGGAAGCTTGTTTCCAGTCTTTCCACTGTCTCCCACTGCCAGGAAACACGACCCTCCCTTTGCTTAGGCCGAGTCTTGGTTTGTCGCTGCCAGAAGGCAGCAGTGGGGTGGATTCCGATGGAGCCTGGCACGGGCTCGGGGCTCCCGGTCGCTGCCAGCGGCACAAAGCGGAGTCCACAGACAGAGCCATTCCAGCAGGGGGGTCGGGCTGGAAGACAAATGCAGGGCAAGCACTGAAAAGCAATTCCCTTCTGGGGGAAAATGCACTTTGTGTCTGCGAGCAGAGGTTTAACCCCACAAACAACCCTCCTGCTCGGTTCAACCTTCGATTTCAGAACTTCGCGGAGAATGCACAGAATAAAAGATACAACAAAATCTTCACTATGGAAAGATCTATTTCTGTCTCAGGGGGAAAATAATCCAAAATCCATTTTCTGTGTGCTATAACAGCAAACTAACGTAGATAAAGACAATTTAACAGAGGTTAACAGATGGCTTTTCCATCATGAATTCTGTATCATTTTTCTCAGTCATAAAGTGCCACCAAATCTATTCAGGCATTTTTCTTCAAACGTCTGACTTTCTTACAATACCTTTCCTGTTCATTCTTACTTCTAAGGGGACTAGTTTGGGTGTTGAATCTTAATAGCTCAGACAACAAAGACCTGCAGCATCAGCTTAATCTCATTTACACTCACGTAACAGTTTTCCAGAGCCTCCAAAGAAATCCGGTTGGAGTGGAAAATGCCATTGTTCAGTGCAGCTGAACAGCAGCTCAGCACTTGTCAGAAATTATTCAGGTAAGCCATCCAGAGGAATAGCAAGGACAATTTCCCCTCTGTTGTTACATAATCATGGCAGCACAAACTTTCAGTGTCTCAGCGTCCAGTCTTCTGTGAAGTGTTGGTCATCTAATTCCATTTGTCCTCTTTCTTTCTATTCCATCACTGATGGATGTACTGAGGGCAGTTGCAACAGGGCAGTTTTCCCACCTGTAACTCCCACAATGTTTTCTAGGGAGAAACCACCAGTGCAATCCAGCCCAGGACAGGTGCTCTCCCCCCTTGTGTCATTACACATTTTTTTCCTTGCCACTTACACATGGATTAAAATATCCAGCTTCTATTAGCTAAAAAGAGTGCATCGTGCTGTTTCTGGAGGAGACACATTTTGCCTAAGCAGAAGCAGCTTTGTTGTGGTGCTCTGGAAAAGATCCTGTTGGGATAAGCCATGGGCTGGCCTGTCCCACGAGGGGGGTTTGCATATGCAACAAGTGCAATAAACACACCAGCACCGTGTTCACTGCAACAGCAGCTGTTAGCTCCACCTTCTAAAGCCAAAGGCCACAATTCATGTTTTGAAAATCCCTTCTATTTCCTTCTTCCTGCATTCAATCAGGGAATGAAACTGTGCCCATTGTTGAGATCAGTGCTGTGTTCCTGCCCTGAACTGCTGTGAAGTCGCTGTGCTGGTGATTCCACCTGCACTCTGACGAGCTTTCACAGGTAACCCTTGTCTGTAGCCATGACAGAAAACGGAAAACCAGAGAGAAACAGAATAAAGAGGTATTGCTTTTGTTGGGAGAAGAGCTGAAAGGCACAGTGGGTGTGCAGAGAGTCCTTTCCAAGTGTGGACTCAACATGTTCAGATGATTCTGCATATCACAGATAAACTACCCTATACTTACCTGTCTCAAGCTTTCTCAGGCGAGCCTATGCTTATTTTAGAATTATTTTATATGTATCATTCTATACTTGTAGGCATTCTTACACAAGCTGTGAACTTTCTTATTAAGAGACTTGGCAATAAAGAAACCAAATGGAAGTTAGCACTATGAACTCCAGCACGTAGTTGCCAGAATTTGTCATTTTTATCCCTAAATGCTTTATCTTCCATTTGCAAGTACTGCAATTGTAAGCCAGCAAAAGTATTTGGGAAATATTTCCCTTTACTGGAAGAGGGATGTTACAACTGATAGTAAGAGTTTTCCTCTTGCATCCTTGCGCTGGTGGTGCAAAAGCCCTTCTCGATTTTTCACAGGCAGCCTGTATGATTGGCATCCTCCCTGTGGCTGCTTCAGCAGCTCCAGCCCGAAGGAAACCTTGCCCCTCCTGTGGAAGGAGCAGAACTGCCCTGGAGCTGTGCTGCTGCTGTGGGAGCATTGGTTCTGACATAAACTTTACAAGCATTCTTTTCAAAGGCTCTCTCTCTTTTGAAGACTCTTGTATACAAATAGGTATTGTTGGCCATCAGAGAAAGCCTATCAGAAGGCAGCAATACAAAAACAATTTTTTCCCTTTCGGGGTTGTCTCATTCCTGCCAAACCACAGGCTCAGCTGCAGATCTCTGTATCCTACTCGAGGGGCTGGGGAAAGAAAACCTGTCTCTCCTGCATGTACACAAAAACTTTTACACAATCCTGCCTCGTGCTGTTTATTGAAGGCAATGATAGATCCCCATTAAAAGAAAAACAATCCTGCTCACAGGCGTATGTAAAAACAACTTCAGAAGGCAGCAGTACAAAGCAGTCTCTTTCAGAGCCATCAAAGAAAGACGAGGACCGTGTCTCCTTTTCCAGAGCTGGTTGGGTATTTCTGAACTTCGGGGCAAAATTTCAGACAGGGCGGAGCTTGTTTTGGAAAGGCAGTCCTGTGAGAAATGCAGCTCGAAGGTGCAGATGTGCATTAGCAGAACTACAGCTGGGTAAACCTGCTGTCTGCCCTTCTGCATCACCTGTCAGGCAAGAAGACATCAAGTAACACAAGTCCCCTCTAACATCTAATTCCATTATTCCATAATCTCTATTTTATTTCCTAATTGAAAGCGGCAGCAATTTTTCATCTGATGCCCATATGGTTGACGTGGCATCCACTTAAAAGAGCCATTCTGGGGAAGGTTTGGCTGGGGACATAAACATTACCAAATGAACTGAGTATTACAGAAATTCCAGCCACAAACTTCTTCATCTGCTTTCCAGTTACCTGCTAGAAAGGTCTTCCATGTTTTGGTGATACTATATAGAAACTCCTCCTCAGTCACAGTTGAGAGAAAATATTTTACGGGTTCTAAAATTATTAGCATCTCTCCATTGTTGGGAAAAGTCTTTAAGGATTTTAAAAGTATTAAATAATTTTGGGCCCAATTATCAATTTTCTTGTTGGTCCCCAAACAGTCTAAAACGAGTATTGGAGTAACAGAGTGCAATAAACGCTCCAAAACACAAATTAAGTGTGACTGCAGTAACTCAGCTTGAGCGGAGTAACTTCCAGGGCAGACACAACCCCGGTGGCCTCGGCCAGGCTCCGGGATAAGCCACCTGCACCCAGATCCTGGGAAGGAGAAAGCCCAGAGAGACAGGGAGGGGGGCAAGGCAGCACGGGGGGAGGCAAAGGGAGCTGAATCGCAGACCCTCTGGGCTGAACTCCTTTAACCAGCACAGGTTCCCCGGTACACTGACACATCCCGCCCAGTGTCCGTGTCCGTGGGCTCCGTGCCCAGCTGTCTTGTTTTCCCGACTGCAGCACAGCAGACACGTTCTCGTCACTGCAGGCTGGGGAAATACTCCCTTGTGCTCTCATCTGCCTATCCAGAACTCCTTTTTTGCTGTCGCAAAAGACACTAATATTTGCTTCCATCCAACGTGTGCCTCTGTCTCCAGCTCTCTGAGTCCTCCTGCACACTACTTAATTAGAAGACCATGTATTTCAAACTCCAGCAATGGCAGAAATTAGTTGCATTTTAGCCCAGAAATGAGGACGCCAAAATTAGAGCAATTGTCTGAATATTTTTTTTTGTTTGTTCCACTTAATATTCAAAATCAAAGTGAAGTGGCCTCTAAAAGACAATCTAATATTTATAGCGTGTATGATTATAAAGCACTTAGGATCAAAATTATGTTGCAGATGTTCATGTGGGAGCTCAGCAATGCTGAAAAATTCCAAAAGGAAGCAGAAAAATTGAAAATAAACTGGAAAGTGACCAGAAGATCCTTTATATGTAAAAACCTTTTATGCAACTATGTTTTTGTCAGAATGTGCTGACTCTAATTTCAGTTCTCCAAATCTGAATATTAAAGTGCCTCAAAGAGAATAGTTACTTATTTATGTGAATGGAAAGAGAAAAGAGAGAGGTTAAAAGGCTGCCAATTCACCAGGGCACAGCTCCACGTCAATCAAAGGGAAGGGAATCCATCAAGATCTAATCACACAACATTGCTGAGGGAACGATCAGGAACACCTGGGCTGGGGAACCAGGTGTGGGCACAGCACAGACTTGTCTGGTTCTGTGCACAGCAATTACGGTCACACATTGTTGGAAGAATGGCATGAAAATCCCTTCAGTCCAGAAAGTCACTCCTGGCAATGGGGAACCACAAGAAGAGCCCCAGGAGACCCGAGAGGACCATGTGAACCAGTGGAGGATGGACACGGGTTCAGATGCAGGGAGCTGATCTCCCCTTCCTGCTCACAGGTTTCCTTGGCCTTGAAGACCACCACAAATATAAGAATCTGAGCATGAAGTGCACAGTAACATGTACTTGTTAAATGCTCCTTGGAAGCATTAATTCCTTTTTTAAAACAGTAGCAAGATTCCCTTCAATCCTCTCTCTTTTTTTTTTTTTTAATCCCATACTGTCATCCTCCTCTAAGATAAGGTAATTGGGAAGCATATTTTTATATTTCAATAAACTAGAAAGATAAAATAGGATAATACAACAGAAACTATTTTATAAGACCACAAAAGAATGCAATACAAAAGTTCCCTTCTCAGCAGGGTATTTCCCCCCAAACCCGTGTTAATAAAACCTAAGAGACCAGAATTTACAATATGCCAGCTCATAGCCAGTTTTCCTAGAAAGGTTTATAACCCCCTCATTCTACCTGTAACTCATTTCCTCTGCAGTCTTCCTCGTTCCTCCTCCTGCCAGGTCACAAGGATGAAACGGTGACCTTAGGAAATGCCACGTGTCCCAGAGCAGGTGAGTTCCCTGGGCAGCAGCAGAGACAGGGCCAGGGGCTGAAGCTGCTCCACTCCCCCTGCACATCGTCACAGGTGCCTAAAGCTCCTTCAGCTGTTCTGGCTCTTTCTGAAGCGAGAATTCAAGGAGCTGTGGCCCCCAGGCAATGTCCCACAGAGTCACAGCGTGGCTGTGTTTGCACTGCAGGGTGACTCAAGCCAGGTCTTTTGGGAGGAACAGTGATTATTAAGTAATTTGGGGAAATGTCACGTCTTATTCCTGTAGAAAAACACACAAAGCAAGAGAAATTAACCCAGTCCCTTCAGAAACTATGTCTTTACACAGTATCAGCTGTACTACAGCGAGGCAGCAGAAGCAGGCACTCAAATATACATTAAAAAAGTGAGATCTAGGCAAATTTCCGAAGAATTACTTCCTTCCGTTCACTCAGGCTGCATTCAGAGAACATAGTGATTATATAGATATATCAGAACTATGAGGCAGAACTGGGCCAGACCTGGTGAAGCACCTCCTTGTTATTCAGCAGTGTAGTTATTGTACAAAATCGGGCAAGGCCAAAAGAAGGGGCTGGCAGGAGGCAGAGGGCTGTAATGCTCCATGCCGGCACCATTTGGGGCCCAAGAGAGACTGTTCCCCTCACTGAGCATCTCCTCGTGCTTCATGCAGAGTCTTCCTTGTCAGACTCTCTGGCAAGTTCAAACTTCCTCTCCCAATCTGTGTGCAAGCTCTGTTTCCACTAAGTCTATCACAAAATCTGTGAGAAGGAAATGAAGCACTGGCAAATTCTTAAGTCTATTCTGAAACCTCCTTTGAAACCTTAAGATAAAAAGCCAACTTATACCCCTGTCACCTTGAAGATTCCCTGGGCTTGCTTTTTTCTTGCTTTGCAACAAGACTTGTGCAGTCATTCATGTGAGTGCCAAATCACCATAATGAGCAATCAGTTGTCTGATTTCAACAGTGGGAGGCAGAGTGGAATCAAAGTGATGTCAGAACAGCAAATGTTGACTGAACCCAAAAGGAATGTAAGAAATCTAATTCCAGACCTGATCTTCACTTACATCTGGTTGCAACAATTGAGGCCGTATTATCATAACCTGTATTTCATCAATGGAAATGAGGAAATTTTAATTCTGTTCAAGATTGCTTAAGTCTAAAATGTGCCTTTAAAGCAGAATGATAAACATCAGACCACGAAAACATTCTGAAGAATGGCCTTTAAAGAAAAAAACAAACAAGCAAACACCTTTTCTGCTATTATTCTTTAATTTCTAAAATATCCAAGAATTTAAGACACTAAATTCTAACTCTAACTTATGAAAAGCTGTTTTGTACATCTGTTCTGAGGACTATTTGTTTGGTTGTAGAACTTTATACCATCATAAACACTGGCACAAATTTCAGGTTTTAATTACTATGTAATTCGGGAGCAGAACATGAAGCATTACAGGCACTCTGATGATTTGTAGCCAAGGTTTGTTTCAATAAAAACAGCAAATATTTTTTGCTTGCCTGTAAAGCAGGAGGGTGGCTGATTTCTGATGCAAATTGAAAGACTGGTTATTCAAAGTACTCCATTCACTTCATTATTGCCCCAACCAGATGGCATTCAAAGTCAAGCACAACAAAAAGCACTAGAGAGCAGAAAGGCTGCGTGAGGCTCATGTATAAATGACTTCACTTCTAGGCTGACTTATCGCATCCAAGAGTTTTGACTGAAATTGCATTAGGTCATGAAGCTGTTCTTGAGTCAAAGGAAGAAAGTTCTTATCATCCGCTTCTTGCCTGCACCGCTGACACAAGAGAGATCTGCAGCCAAGTCTTCCCAACAGATCGTGGAGTGTTCCCGCTGCTCCCACAGCGGGAGGAAGAGCTCCCGAGCACTGCATGCAGAGGTGCTGCTCCTGGCAGAGCCGTCTCCTGGGCTGTTACCACAGTCATTTCAAGCCAACCTTTCTGCTTTTAAAAGCCCCTGGTTGTAATTTGCATCTTCCTACTGAAGATGATGACAGCCTGCTCGTAGGGTGGCCCTTGACTCAGTCATCTTCCCCAGTTATTAGCTGAGCTGGGTTTGGCTCTGAACCTGGAGTGGATGATGGAAACCACAATTGTTTAACAGCTTTGCTTGGAACAGACAATACTCTGAGCCTGGGAAGCTGTCCCTCCAACTTCCTGCAGTTTTACTCCTTTGTTAGTTATCTTATGTAAGCCCAGCTGACCTGCTGTAAACGGCGGAACTTCCTTTACTCCAAATTCAGAGACAGATTCAATCCCTCAAATTGTGTTCCTTCTGCTTTTCTAGTTCTTAATTATTTTCTCTGACTGGAGCGTGGTGGGCGTTGATCTCGCTGCCCCTCTCCTTACATCAGATACAGGGAAGTTATAAATACCGGGGTATTTATACTGGGAGTGACATTCCCTCCAGTGAAGGTGCAACATTTGCAGGCTCTTTGTAATAACATTAACTGAGGACACTGCCTGAGTGGGTGAAGGTGAGAACACAACCACGGCAGTCTGGAGTTACTATTGCACCACTCTGAGCCAGAAGCTCCTGCACAGTGATTTTATTGCTTTTCTTGGCAGTTAAAGACAAAGTCTTTCGGCAAAATCATCTATTTCTGTATCTAGTACAGCATCTTTTCATTCATCAGTGCAGTGCAGAGCCCCAAGACATGGTTTGTTCCTGTATCATGTGAATTCTGCAAGAGAAGTTATTTGCAGGAGCAAGTTCCCCTTGGACAAAACCCATGAGTCACATTGGTCGATGGTGCCATTCCAGCCTAAGGAATCTGTAATATCTAAGCCACTTCTCCAGGGAGCCCCAGTGTGAAGGGCAGTGCCAACACTCCAAGAGCCTTGTTCACTAGAGCTAATTGTGCCCCTTTACCAGGGAGCTGCACTTCCCCTGGTAGGAGAAAAGTGAGCTTTCTTCCAGACTGAAGTGTCAGTGTTCCTAGTTCTGTAGCTGTCTGGGGCATGAGATTGCATAACCTGACACCCTATTAATGCTCACCAGTGCTTTTGTCAAATTGTCCCAATATTAAGTATGTGCTTGATGGAATTGTTGATTCAATAACATGGAGAAATAAAGTGGGAGTCTCTTCTAAAATATGTTTGTCAGTTCATAAAATACAGGTATATAGCATATACAGGCACATTCAGGGTGATTTCCTACAAAAATTTGAAAGGAACAAAACCAGAAGACTATCATACAGAAGTTCCACCTTCTCCTGAGAAGCAAACACCATTGCCAGCTGGTGGTGATGATTCTTGAGAGCAGAGGTCTGTCACACAGGACACTGCATATAGATGGTACCCAGAGAACAGCAGCACACATGCTAAGATTACAAAAGAAAGTGCATTTTAGTGACTTTTCAGTGGAGAGAGATGCAAAGGAGTGTGCACAACCCTAACTAATCACCCAGGACTCAGCTGACGTGGTAACCAGTGCCAGTGCCAATAAACAGGCAGAGTGCTCAAGTATAAAATGATTCCATACCAAATGATTTTGGCTCTAAATGACATAAAAACAGCCTAAGAAATAGTTTGCCACTTATTTTAAAGCCCTCTGTCTGTTTTGCAATCATTAACCAGGTAGTCATTGTAAAGATTTGATGATGGAAATGAATCGCCCATTTTGCAAATAGAAAAATGACTGTCAGTGTCACGGCAAGGACCAAAATTCAGGATCCAGTGTCCCAGCCTTGCACTCCATCCCAACAGGATTTCACACTAAACTATTGCCTGTAACAAACATAGAATTGAGCGGAATGTGTTGGGTTAAGCCACACCAGGGGAGTATTTTACAGTCACAGAGCCTGGCAAATTCACAGCTCTGATTTTAAGAGCACAACACTCTGAAGGCAAACAGCGGGCAGACAATGTGGATTCAGGCTCGATCTATAGTTTGGTTTCTATGTTTACAAGCTTTAGCTTTGCAGGCCACTCCCATTTTTAAAGACAGATTAACACATTAGTCTGCCCCAATTACACATGTAACAGCATTAAAGTAGGTCAGTGCCATTTATTAGAAATGAGTGTTTTAGTGCTAACAGTGTATTTATCTTGTTGCCCTTAGGGAAATATTGACAGATTTTAATGGAAAAAGAAGATACTTTTCTACTGACTTAGACTTTGAACACAAATTTATTAAAATCTTTCATTTTTTTAATGGACCCGGAAGGTGCCCTTGTTGAACTACTGGAACTAAAACTTCCTCTCTGAGCTATCCGGTGTAAGAAATAAAAAATACTACAAATCTTTCCTTTTGTACAGTGTACAAGAGTAGGAGTAGAATTAGACACACCTTTTATAAGCTGGCTAGCCGCTCCCAGCCCAGGTTTAGGGATTTTCCCTCTGCAGCACTGCAGGGATCGGCAGGGGCTGCTCGGAGGCGGCAGGTGACGGGCAGAGCCCATTGACCGTGAGCAGAACCGCCCGAGGAACGCTCAGAGCTGGCTCTGCTGACAGTATTTCCACACTCGGCCGGTGTCGGGCCCAAGTGAGGCACAGAGAGAGCGCAGAGAAGCGTTGAAGCAGCGAAGCATTTGTTTTGCAGCCTGCCCCGGCCGCTGCCCGCGCTTGGGTGCCGCAGCCGCGGTTACGGGCGGCTCGGCCATCGCTCGCTGCCGCACACGGCAGCCGGGCCACGACAGACGGCTCTCCCCGAGGGCCCCGTAAATCCCCAGGCAGAAATAACTGTGCGGCGCTTCCCAAACCCTTTCGTTTCACTCGTGGCCCGAAGGCCGTATTTCTGCCCGATAAATCTTCCCAGCTTCACCTACTGGTCAAAATGGAAGATGCGGCGCGTTGGCCAGTTCTGCTTTACCTCGTTATTACGGCCCTGCACGACATTAAACGGGGTAATCTGGTTGACAGGATGGCTGTGGCAGAAATACGCTCTCGGAGAACAAAGAAGTAACGTGGGAGGCTGAGCACAACGCTCCCCGTGCTCAAGTACAACCCCAATGGGCTGAGGAGGGCAGGAGGATAAACAAGTGGAAGAAACAAACCAAAGCAAATCTGGGCATAACCTGCAACCTGACTGAGACCTAACGCAGAGTGGGCTGGAATTAAATGACAGCAGTGTTGGAGCACTGGGCCACAACACAGCCCCGATAATACACAGTGAGAATGGGCAGCATAACACACACTGTTCCTTTCTTGCCGGATAATTTGCCCTGTCTGTAGCACAGTGACAATATTTGCCATTCCATACAGGTACTTTGATAATGCCAACATTAAAACGACCAGATGCCCCACATATTACAAGAACCACAGGCAAGTCAAACTCAGGGCTATTTTCTGGAAGCTGAACTGGCTTCAGTGCAGCTGTTCCATCACTGGGGGGCATTAGCTGAGCCCTCCACATTTTAAAATTAATAAATCCCTTAGCAGCTGTACCACAGCCCTAACTGCAGAACTGAGAGAGCCTGTGGGACACTGTGTGTGGTTATTCCATGTGTGTTTTGCAGATATGAAATGACTGATGCAAACTGTGGTAGGAGCCGGGGAGAACACTGCCACTGTCCTTTACAGTTTGTCGAAAGAAAAATTAAGAATATACCACATTTAAATTGAAGGTGAACCAATTTGTGTGCCAAGTGCATGACTTAAGTGCCCATAAAATATTTCAGGATATATTACATACAACAGAGTAGCTTTTCCAAAATAAGTGTAGATGCACCACTGACTTCACAACTCCTCTAACACTGCATTTTTCTGGACTTCCAGTATTTGTCACTGTTGAAGGGAAATCAGTTGTGCCTTTGAACTAAACTGCACTGTTAAGGGGCAGAGATGGCTCATAGCAAGAACAGGAGTGAAGAAAACCAGCTTTACTGCTCAGCTCTGCTGTAGATTCTGCTGCAACACCTCTCTCTGTAGCCTCGATGCAAAGGGAAATGTCAGCCTGTTCATCACGCCCCTTTTCCTTCCCCAGCAAGAAATTTTGAATCAACTAAGTAGAAATTCAGCCATTAATACCCCACCAGCCTTGTGAAAAGAGGCGGTCGGGCTCCGGAGAGAGGCCCAGGGCAGTGTGCCCTGAAAGCAGGGCTACGGTGCAGCTGCAGCTGTGACCTCTGCACTGGCTGCTCCAGCCAGGACACCTAAACCCTCCTGCCCTAAGCCAGGCTTTAGAAGCTGCACTGCTCAAGCAGAGCAAACTTGTTTGTTTTTCCAAAGCCTCAGAGCGTAAACACAACCCAGGTTACCGAAACATGGAACGTGGCGCTATTGGCAGCAATCACAGATCATTTTTTACTACAGATCTCCAAGGGGGAGGCTCATTATGGCGCTGTTTGCAAAAGCTGAGAGCAAGTTTGCAACTCTGCAACATGCTGCACAGGCTTTGATCCTCTTCTTTGCCAGTGAGGAACAGACTCTCCTAAATAGTTGGCTTTTTAATTTTTTATTTTATTTTTTGGAGAGTCTACAGGAGACAGGGTGGAAATGGCATCAAAACACATTTTCTGCAAGATTAATGTGAACTCAACCTTGTGCAGCTTAACATTTTTAATCACTCCTATGCATAAACCCTATGTGAGGAATAAAGTTAAAATGATGTGTTTACTGAATGGTGGCAAGCCTAAAAAAGCACCAACCAGATGAATGGATACTCAAGTGTCGGCTTAATTACAGTTAAATATAGGAGACCATGTATAATTTCAGCCTTCAATACCCGCACCTGGCACTACCCACTTCAGAGCTTCAGCACGCCCAGCATCAGCTCTCCCGTGGCCCTGGAAAGGGGAGAACGGGGTCCAGGCACCATGTGGATGGCCCAGCCACAGGGCTGACAAAATCTCCTACAGTCCTGACGAGGCTGGTACTGATCTCCTACTTCTGTGCTACCTGTGCCTGATGAGATGTTATGACTCAACATTATGGCCAGATTTTGGATGTGTGGAAGTTTCTGCAGGGGGGTCTCCAGTTCTGGAACAATCTCTTCGTATCACTGAATTTCAGGTCACTTTAAAAACTGGGGATACAGGCCAGTGATGCCCTTCACATAATGAAAAAATGATAAAAAAATCAAGAAAAAGGTAAGTAAGACTTATTGCCAAAACAGCAGAAAGTAACTGTATGAGAGAAGAACTTTGAAAAATTAATACTCCTAGGTAAACTAGAGGCAACTACTTGACAAGTACATAGTACAAGAAACATGTCAGTGGGGAGAGGGAGCTGGGCTGGGGCGTGCAGGAAAACCACATTTGTTACAAGGATCGGCGGTTTCTGGTGGGGACACCACAATACACACAAGGTCACCTCACTTGTCACTGAACGCAGTCACCTGTGGAGTGGAAGGTGGTTGCCAATTAAGAGCAAAGAGATATAATAATGATGGCTTTGAGCAGTGGATTTTGAAAAGCTGGAAGGGGAATTTTAGGTAGGCAGAATGTAATTATCCATTTGGAGTTCAGCCAGATACACACAACTCTGAAGTCTCCATTTGCTGCCAAGCTAAATAACACCACATCCCCACCATTTGCAGCGGCAGCACTGGCAGGCAGCTCCCAGATTAAGCACCAGGTACCTCGTGAGCTTTTTGCAGGATGGTGGACCAAACCCTGCTCTCTGTAAAGGAAAAAAGCCAGAAAAGTATCCAGAAAAGTACCAGGCAGCGTGACAAGCACTCTGTTACTTTGAAGTGAAGGGCCAAACCTTTTTCACACATTAGAGATTTAAAAAGTTATTTGGCATATCAGCTTTCTTGCAAGCAACTGCAGCCATCTGGCTTCCTTTCAAACCTCCCGCCCAGACAGCTCCTTTATTTATGCAGCCCCTGGGGAACCTCACACGTTCCTGTTCCTGACAGCTCCAGCAGACGGTACTTTCCCCTCTCTCTTCCATCTCTCCCTATCCGTGCTTTGACTCACAGTAGCTTTCTGTTTCCAGACACGCTGCTGAAGCTGGAAACAAGTGCCAACCGAATCAGATCTTTTCAACAAGACACACTCTAAACTACGTTCTCAGCACTTAACAGGCCATCTACAATCCTCTGGGCACATGCTCTCCGCCTGTTCCTGCATCCACTGGGCTCTCCACACGGTGCTGTTCATTTGAAGAGACAAGTGTGTTACCCATGTCAGCAGCACGGGTTGGAAAGCCCCCTGAGTGCGGCCACATCACTTCACCTCCTTAGCGCTGTGCTCTGGGATGCTCCTTTCAGCCAGTGCGTTCAAGCACAGTTTGAGAGAATAACGGAGTAGATGTAGAGCAAGTAAAACCCTCCCCAGATCCTGAACTGTTTTCCCTTCAGACTTACAAGGCAGAGCATACGTGATCTTTGCTGGTTTCTGAGCACCTTGTCTTTCAAGGAATGGTTGGAGCTTGAAGAGTAGTAGTGAAAACCAGAGATTCATAAGGGAAAACATACAATACACTGGGAGCACATTTCTTGCTATCAAGATTAGAATAATAGTTGGTTCGTTTATAAACACGTAAGATGTATGGATTCTCCCCTCCTGCTGCAGGGGATGAACCTGCTCTGAACCGAGAGCTTGAAAGGAAAGTCCTGTGAGGTTATGCCCAGAGCTGTGGAGCTCAGAGGCACAGAATAATCTGCACTAGAGAGGACCCCTAAAGATCCAACGCCCCACACCAGACAAGGGCCAATGTCAGAGGCAGAGCAGGTGTCTCGGGGTCTCACCCACTCTGCCTATCTCCAAGGACAGACGCACCACAGGTACTTCTTTGACAAATTCAGACATGCACACTAGATGTTGACAAGGGTACCAATTCTTCTACATGATTTCAATAGTTCTAGGGAGATACTCCCTGCCCAAATACCCATACTCATATTCTGATCTTCCCTTAGCCAAAAGGAAAGGTGAGAGTCTTGCAAAGGATGATTTGAGAGAACCTCTCCAAGATAATACAAGGAGCCTGTCTCTTCTAATTATTTCCTGCCTAGGGAAACAAGTCTACCATGTCAATGCTTTAAATTAGGCATCTACACTTAGCAGGTGTAAATATCCAGCAAAAACTAAATAGCAATTTCCTAATTATCATAAAAACCTTGGAAAAATAGCACCACCTACTATTACTGAGGCACTGTGGATGTCCAGAGCTTAGACTGATGAACATATTTAGAGATCTCCCCAATTTCCTACTGCCCTCTTTGCTTCAGTGAACCGAGCCACTCACGCAATACAAACTGCAGGTGTTGGGAGAGGTGGGCATGACCTGAAGGCTACAGTCTTTTATTCAAGTAACTTAAATATTTTGGGTTTTAGAGCCACTTCAAGTTATACAAGGTAGTAAAAAAAGGACAGAAGAAAGACTCATATACTCTTTCTTCTCTCTGCATTGTAGAATCCACTCATGCTCCAGAGAGGTACAGACTAAAGGGTAAACTTTTCTGCAGCCAGATTGTATTTTGTCTCTAGTGTGTTCTGGGTAGTGTGCCCTTAGTTTTAATTATCAGCTTATTACATGTTTTAGGGCTGTTAACCTAACTAGCTACCACACCAGAAGTGGGACACCTACTTTATTTCCAACACAAAGTAGTTAAGCTTTAGTAGAATGATTCAGAGCAGTTTTGTTGGACTCAAGACTTTAATCAATATTTCTCATTCAGGAAAGTATAATACTTGTTTTTATTCAAAAATTAGCTGCAACAACGTCTCTAACACAAATCCTTTGATAACATTTTCATTATGTTTAACTAAACCAAGAAACTGACTGCTAAACTTTTAAATATGAGTTTAATTGGAAGGTCAGTTACTGGACACATCCAAATTCAGATCAGGGTATGATCTCAGTAGGCTTGGAGGGCACTTCAGGTCTAACAAAACTAACAAAAAATGGTCAGCAAAATCCAGACTATGAACTTTAACTAAAAGCATGGCAGAAACGTGAGAGCTCTGTATGACAGCTCTGAGGTGGCCCATGTTCCACTGGAACACAGTTCTGTGCTGCTGGACAAACACAGGTGCCCCCCAGCCTGAGGAGAGGAGCCTGTGAGAGGTGCAGCCAGCCCAGCTCTGTCCCTCCTGGGCACAGAGTGTGTCCCAGGAGTTCCAAAGGGGGCTCAGAGCAAGAGCTTTCCAAGCTGCATCACAGGGCTGAGCTGCTCCTACGGGACTGGGAGTAAGGATAGGGATTAGAAGTGAAGCGAACTTCCCACTCACTCCCCAATAAGTGCCAAATAAATAGTTCAGGGGTTTAAAGCTGTTAGTTGACTGTCAGCAGACAAGAGCCACAGCTACACTCAGGCACATTAAATAAATTATTCAAATTACAGCAGTACAACTCTCATCCTTTCCTGGCAGAAATCCTTCCCCTTGCTCCTTGAACAACCCCAGCCAGTCAGGCAGAAAGCAGACATGGCCATCTTGGTGCAGTCTGTCCTTTGCCTCCTCACTGCCCACCACATCACTGATGGAAAGGAACCATCTCTTTAAGAGAGCCTGTGCTTAAAAGCTGTGATGGCAAAGTTGGTTGGAGGTTAAGGAGGGCAGGAAGCCATCAGGCAGTTATGCTACATAGTTTACTCAGAAGAACTGCTATCAAGTCTACTAAAACTAACAGTGTCCATGCCACTAAAAGACAAACAATAAATACAGAATGCTCTGCTGTGTGATTTTCTGCATCAATTATTCCAGCTGGAGTTTATTATTAGATTTTATTTAAAGGATGGCACAAGGGTTTGAACAGGCTAAGTTGAAAGGAAGCAAAGCATTATAGGACATTTTCATTTTCAGACTCCTGCTTGCAAAGCACTAAAATCTTTCAGCAGCCAACACTGCCAGAGAAGTTGGTTCAGATTTTTATGCGAGCTTTCAAATGGAAAGAAGGACTTGTAGCCAAGCAACACTTTTGAACAAAAACATTGCTAGTGGCTCTGCAAGAGAAAGCCCCCAAAGCACTACATTAGCACTTGCCATTCAGAGCCCCAGAGGTCAAATCTTGCTCAGGTCACTGTGAACGTGGCTGGACAGGAGCTCGTGTTGGAGTGCCCAGGGCACAGGAGTGTCTGGCACAGAACTGCAGCAGCATTTGGCAGGGTTGGCAGTCCGTGCTGGGGATGAGCTCCAGGTGTCACAGGTCAGCCCCAGAGCTGGCAGGAGCTCACCGGGCACCTGCAGGGCCATCCCTGGCTGCTGCACAGGTTGTGGTTTCAGCAGAACTTACTGCCAGACGTTCCAGGAGATCAGGAAACTATAAATGAAGCCTTATTTTCAAGTGTTCTTGGCAATGTGTGGCTCTTGCTGAGAACTCCTGGGCAGATTTGCAAGAGAGCCAGGATGGAGTCGCAAGACAATCTGTCACCTTCCCAAGGAAGATTTTCTGAAGCAATCTGTCCTACCTGAAGGTACTCACTGTCATTCACCTGACAGCAGCCCAGATGTGGCTAGAAGAAAGGGAAAGCAAAGAGGCTGAGTTTTCAGCGGTTCTAGGGCACAGGTTGCAGAAAAGTGACGCCCTGTGAGGGATTCTGCAGGATACTCTCTCTTCCGTTCACTGCAAAGAGAGCAGAGAGCTGAATAGAGATTAGAAACTAAGATACAGATTGGCAACAGCAGCTTCCCTGTCCTTTTCCTTTGTCCTCTATGAAACATGTGCTCCCTAAGAGTCCTTTCAGCTCTCAGGCTCTGCAGATGCAGAAGACCAGAGGAAGAAGGTGGTTCTGAGCAATGAAAGTGAGCTTGCAAACAGGCTGATCTTCAGAACTGCTGCCACTTCATTCTCCTGGGCATCTGTCAGTGAACTCATCCGTGTGACTCTGATGCACAGAACTTTTTTGCTCTGAAATGTGTTAACACAGTAATGGCCCTTTTAAGCAAAAATTCCATTGCACTTGCCTGTGTGTAAAGGAAGATGACAGCACTGACACCCATTTGGTTTTCTGACACGAAGGTTTGTGTCTCAGTGGATTTATGTCATACATGGACACTGTTCATCCTCCTGGGAAAAAAATATCTTTTTTCATGTTATGCAGTATGACTTTCCTCACGCTCTCCAACTGAAATAACTTGAAAGACACAATCACAGTTTTACAGATGCAGATGGAAAATGGCACTTAAAAACGCCAGGTTAAATGACAGATCAAGCAGCTGGGAGAGGCTGCAGATAAGAATGATTCACAGTTACAGTTCTCTTGATTTGTTTAGAGAAAAGGGATTTTATCCTTAAGTAGCAGATGGAAATCTTGTGAATTGAATTAGAAGAAAAATCTGAGGCTCTTTGTTCACTGCTTCCACTGTTTAAAAAATAAAGTATTTTAAAACCCACTTCATAATTCTCAGTCTTCATCTGTGAAACCCCCTTGTGAGACATCCTGCAGCAGAAAGAAGCAGCAATAACTTCAGGGTCTGTGTGTCTATTTGGCAGCCGGTTAGCTTGTCAACAAAGGGAGATTTACCATTAAGCTCTAACAGTGTGGCATATTCTGGCATAATTGTTGCATAATGATTTTCTTTGACTATTCCACAGGAAAAAACCAGCTTGTTTATAGCTAGTAATACTCTAGCCTCTATTTCAGACAAAAAAATGCCAAGGTAGGAACAAGATAAAGTCAAATTTAATTTAATGTTTCTCAGAACGGCTATCCATCTTTTCCACTCCCGGCAGACGTGGGATTTTTCGAGAGCCCCTCCTACCTCTCTTGTGTCCTGGTACAAGCCACAGCAGCACAACAGAGCGCAGCAGTGGGGACGGGGCTGCCTTTCCTATTTACCACACCTGGGACCTACCAAGACCGTGCCCTTTTAACCCTCAAACCTCCCGATAAATCGGCCTTGCAACACACTCCGAAGCCACTAAACTTCTCTTCCAAGGATTTTGTTGTAGCAGTAGGAGTATAGTCTCCAAGGTTACTGGGACATGAGTAATTTAGAAATTTCCAGCAGCTCACTGAGTTGCACAGAGATGTGTTCGCTGCAGGTGGAAGCAGAGCCACTGTGTGCACTGAGGGCAGGGGGAGTGCTCTGCAGAGCCAGCCCTGCCCGCGGCACAGCCTGGCCCAGGTGGGCTCCTGGGGGTCCTGCAGAACCCCCGAGGGCAGGGATGGAAGAGCCTTGGCAATGCCCGGGCCTGGGGCTCAGAGCATTTCTGAAAGTCCAGTCAGACCCAGAGGAGACACCCACGATGTCTTGTGTCCGTCGCACAGGACGCAATTTGCAATCAGATGCAGAAGCAAAGGGAACCAACTCCTTTAGATTCCAGTCATACCCAGCTCTCCTGTGAAAGGGAGCAATTGCTTGATCATTGTCTCTGATGCATGCAGTAAGGGCAGGCTTAAAGATGTTTTTTGACCTTTCCTATCTCCATAAAATACTTTAGGGTAGAGCCCAAACATCAGAATTCGTGTCTTTCTTCACTGGTACCAGAATGAGGCAGGTAAAGGTCTGATCTCAGTTACCCAGGCAACTGCAAACAGCACAGGCTGCTCATGCTCATCAGAACATTTTTTTAAAAACCATTCAATCCTGGAGTCTGCAGTGCTTCCAAGTAATTATATTCATATGGTGCATATATGCTGCAAAAATAGCCTCTTCATTTTCTGCCAGCCAAATTAACCATGAAAACGGACCCATTTAAGAATGTAATTATTACAGAGTAATTTGGCAAACTAGACAGGCAGTGTTACCTCAGCCTGGGCAGCCCTGGCTCCTGGGATTTCACTCGCCTGAGGCTGCTTTCAAAGAGCAAGACAGCTGGGAGCTGGGCAGGGAGGGCAGGTGGGCACGGAGACTTGGAATGGAAGGGGCTCTTCTCTGGGCTTCGGTTCTGCAAACAGACTGCTGCAGGTCTTCAGCAACAGCTCTGAAAATTATCAGTATTGCAATGGGGATGGGGTAACCGCTCCCACACTGGGAGCTGGGATCAAACACGCAGAGCTTAAGCAACCAGGGAAATGATCCAGCCAGCCCATCCAAACTGCACTTGGAGAGGGAGGGACTCACAAATGTAAAATGGGACGGTCAGTGCAGGTGAGGCACCACACCCAGCAACCATGTGAGGAAAATGTGTGCTTGGTTCCAGAAAGAAACCATATTTGCTGCTCTGGGCCCCAAGACACCGGTGCTGGAGAAGGTTCCACGGTCTGCTCTCCAGGAAGGCCACGTGCAGGTGTGTCCCTCCCACCTCAGTGCCCCTGTGCACGGAGCTGCTCTGGTTCGAGAGAGCACAGAGCACATTGCAGCTGTGCTGGGGGCTGCTGTGTCCTGCACAGAGCACTGTCCCCCCTGCTCAGGCCAGTGTCACCCCTGCACAGAGCACTGTCCCCCCTGCTCAGGCCAATGTCACCCCCACACAGACCAATGTCACCACTGTTGTTGCCTAAAATCGAGGAAAAAGCTCTTGAGACAACATTAGTATGGGCAGAGAGCACTACTGCACCGCATCATGGTAGTGATGCTCTCTTGAAGACACCTTCTATAACCTGAAGGTGACTGTGAAGAGACGAATGGATATCAATAATTAGAAAAGACTTCTAAAAGTTGTATGTTGATAACACATTTCTGTTCCTCTGTCATGAAAAGAAGCAATAAACATTAAGGCACAATGAGATCTATGAGCATGAATTCATTCTTCAGATGAGGCTTGAAAGATAGAAACATGGAAAGCTTTTATAGGCTATTTTTGGATGGCCCTAAAACAAGGACAAGGGTAGATTTGTAGCATTTTGAGGCAAAAAAAAAAGGACACCTCAAGAGATATAGTGGCAATAAGTCAATGTATATAAAGCAGGAAAACAAGAGTAGATAAAGCAGACAGAAAAAGTGAATAATAGCTGTGGGGAATGTTAGCCAGGGCACTGCCAACTGACTCTCCACGTTTTGTCTGTCATCTGGAGTGATTGTCACAGAAGTTGGTCACTATTATCTTGACTACAGATACTTTCTCTACAGGAGATTTATCAAGCTGGACATTTTAATGAAATACCTTTAGAAACAAAAAAGCTCTTTTTATTATTTTTCATAGAGAGATGATAACTTGATGAGGATATTTCAGTGTCTGACTGTTTTCTGATATAACACATGCATTAGCTGCAAAATCTTTCATATAAGAACAATTTATTAAAAGACATTAATATAGATCCATATGAAAACCTTTATGGTTTTTCAATGGAAAGAACCTGTCATTTCCTGTCAGATGTTCTCAGCTGGCAATTATTGTACCTGTATTTTTTTTGCCTTTCATGTATTATGAGCTAGGTGGAAAAAAGTCACATCAAAGAACAAATATAAAAATAGGTTTTAAAAGCCTTACAAAGGAGATGCTTTAGAATACACACCAGATGACATTCTAGTGTCCAAGCAAGGTAGAAGTCACTAAACCTTACATCTAGAGGAGGAAAAGAATGGCTCACTTTGCAGAGGAAGATGAAAGCCCCAGCTGTTAACGGGGGAAATAAGTAGCTGTTGCCGCCTGTATGGACACAGCGGCTCCAAACGAGTGCTGGAGGTGTTCCTGTGCGCTGGCCAAAACCTGCAGCTCTCTTTGCCACCTCTTTTCCACGAGCCCCGCGGTGCCTTTGGCACCGCTGTGAGTCCCACGGACCGCGTTTGCACAGAGCACTCGGGGTGGGTTCCGAGACTGGACGGTCCACGATGCCGAGGATGCTCTGCCTGCCCCTTGTGGGAGGAGCTGCCTGCAGCGTCCCCAGGCCACTGGCACTGGCCCGAGGTGGCTTTCGCCGGCCCAGCCGGTGCCCCCGGGCCAGGAGGGGGCAATTGCAGCTGCTTTGCTGCACACGGGAGCGCTCCCGTCTGCTCTGCTTGGCTGAGGTTAGAGCAGACGGGAATCAAGCCAGCTGTTTATACATTGAACTTCTGCATGTGCTGGGGGGATTTCTGCCCGCTCAAAAGAAGAAGAAATCTTTGATAAAATTAATATTATTTTTACTTTGGAATTAAATGTAGAATTTCACTCAACTGAAAAACAGAACTTGAAAAATTGATTGGTGGGGTCATCTGAGAAATTATTTCAACAGCAGAAAAATTTTAGAGTATAAAGATGTTTGCTCCAATTCAAAAACTGACGTACAGGCAGACCTTACATTTAGGATCGTGTACAGCATTGCCCATTCTCCAATAAACTAAACACCTGAATTTCTAGTCACATCCAACAATTCCAGCATCCAAAATTTTCACAGTCTTACAGCCAAACTGCATAAAACACAGTCCCACTGAAATGCCATCTTTAAGTCTCTCCAAGTCTCAAAGTTGGGTTCTTTAGCCAAGGAAACTGTACTACACTCTTTATGAAATGTTTTATTTATTTATGAAATGTTTGAATTGATTTAGAACCTCAGAAAATAAGAGGCTGCTAAACTTCTCATTTATTCCAGTCTGGCTTCGACTCATTTCTTTATGTGACATGAGCAATTCCTTTTGCTGAAGCCTCTGTTTAAAGGTTGTGACAGTTTGCACAGGACGTGATAGAACTTGTAATGTCATCACTGACAAGGCTACAACCTTCACTTGTTGACATCTTATCAAATAGTCTCATTCTTGTTCAAATCTTGGCCTGAGTTACTTAAAATGACACTTCTTGCATTGCCAGTGACTGAGTCAGCCAGTAATTGCTGCTCAAAATAATATAAATTCATAAAAATAAATTATAGGAGATAGTTATTTTTAACATGTTTGACTTGGTTCCTGAAATATCACTCAGTGACACAGAACAGCAACTCATGCAAGGGTGGAGCAGCTGGAAAGCTGGAGTGGATTTACTCCTGGGACCGACAGCACTGCAGGAACCTGTGCCCCCCCTGCTTATGTCCTCCCACCTGCACCCACACCTGCACAGCATCTACCAAAACAGGCCCTGTGCAGGTCAGGGATCTGCCAAACTGGCCAAACATCTGGAAACCTTGAACTGCTTTGTGAGGGACATGTGAGATGAGATGGCAAATTTCTGGTGTTAGTCAACCTAGTTTTCATTTGCCACCTGACCAGGATTTTAAAACTCGGCTTCAGAGGAGAATGAGTTCAACATCTTAACTTTCAAGTATCTTCTCTCCAAAGCACAAGCTTGCACATACACTGGTACACCCTGCATTACAGTCAGAGGTAGCACACGGATAAGAGAGACAAGCTGAATTTCTGTATCCGAAGGACCACGAATCCCAACCCAAAACCAGGTTTAGAGCTGCACAAAGTCCCTTATGTTGGCCAGTTACATAAATGAACTTTTCATTAGTGGCAGCCAGAGGTTCAGCACGTTCTCACGTCAGCACACAGCTTAGGTAAAGTCTCCTGTGCAGAAATCCCTGTCCCCCAGGCACTCAGGGGCTGGGCACTTCGGAGCTCCAGGAGCCCTGTGGTGAAAGCAGCGCGGGCTCACAGGAGCTGAAGGGAAGCAGAGACCATCAAAGCTGCTGGTGCTGCTGGAGCTGACACGGGTGACAAGGCTGCATTTAGTCTGGGAGAGCAGAGTCCCCTGGGGCAAGGCACAGGGACACTGACCATGCCAGTCTGGCCTTCGAGATGAAATGCCAAACATGTTAATAAAGTTGCTAAGCAGAGCTGATAGTTGGGAGTAAGAAGCTTAAAAACAAACAAACAAGAAACCCATCACAAAACCTCCCCAAACCCCAACAACATGGAGAGATCTGAATGATTAAGACATGAAAGATGAGCAAGGATTGACTTGCTTACTCTTCACACAGCCATTGATTTTTAATGTAATTTTTTAGCTCTGGGCACTCACTGCCAGCTCACTTGTTTTTCCAAAATAGTTCCAGTTCAATGGGAAGGAAAAGCAATGCATTTAGAATTAGAAGGCTGATTAATGTAATATGAAAAAAGGAGTAAGTGTCTAAGTTCAAGAGATGAATATTTCTGTCTGCCAGGTGATGGTGTGATCATGAAGAGAGGTGCCCTGGTGTTGTCAGTGCCTGTTCCCATGGGTGCTGCTGCCAGTAGCGGGAGGCTCAGACAGCACTGTGGTGTCTGCCCTGGGCTGTCTTTGGGAGCCCTTTCCCTGTTTTCATCCTGCCACAGGTTTGCATGTGACCTGCACCACTCTGTGATGCTTTTTAAACTACCCGTCTTGATTGCAAGATCTTTGGTGACTTCTTACTGCAAGTGTGTCACCAGGGTCTAATAACAAATATCTTTATTGCAACCTGTCCCTTAAAACTCTAGAATAAAACCTCCCAAACTTATCATTCACTGCTGAGCATCTGATCTGAATTTATCATGACCTGTAACAAGATTCCCCTTTTTCACTCATCTTCCTCTTTTCACTGATTATGAGATTATTTGTTTATGACAACTCTCAACAACCATTTGTTTCTGGACTACAGTTCTCATTCACTTCTGTGTTGAACATTTATCCATGCATGTTGTTCTGAAGTTATGGGAGTTATTTTTCAAGCTGATTTTAAACTTGGTTTTATCACACTTTATACTTGTCTGCCCTCTCTCTTGGAAGACTTCACATATACTAACATATGCTGCTGAATTAAGAAAATCTATTGGAAAAATCTTTATGCCATGAACCAGGTCAAGCCCCCGTGATATTTTTAAGGCAGTTTAACCTTTACTTGCATCGTTATCAAACTGAGATCCTGTGAAGCTGCAAGTCAAGGCAAAGGAAGACGTTCCTGTATCTTTGGTTGTCAATGCTGCTTCTCACTTTGTGCAAGAAGCAGCCTCTGTGTGCAAGACAAAACCCTCTCTGGGTCTGCATTGATGGCATAAAACTTTCTGCTCATGCCCTTCTCAGATGCCCAAGATGCAGATTTGCCATTTCATTCCTGGCACAGCAAGTCTCTCAGAGTCTTTCCAGTGCCAGCCAGAACATGAAGACAGCTTTTCCCACTACAAAGTTGCTGCCCGCAATTCCACCATCATTTATCTTTAATTAATATCCTGCCAGTGTAGACAGTGTTATGTTGCAATATCCAGAGCTCACAGAGTGCTTCCCTGTTTCTCAGTTACACATTACTTGCTTTGGCAACAATATACTGCATGTCTAGACCAAAGAACAGCTGTTTCTCTTAATTAATCAATTATTTAATCAATAAGTATGCGACGTGCCAAGAAGGAGTTTCATCTGCAAGCTGGACAAAATTCGCACAGTTTTCCTGAAACAATTCCTCCCTCGTGCCAGTGTGGCTCTGGCTGACAGAGCCTGGCCCGACACAGCCCGAGCCCAGTTCCGCACTGACAGACGGTGAGTCAAGGACCAAAGCAACAGAATGAGACTGATTTCAGTTTGCACTCGGACTCTGCCCCTGCTCTTGACAGACACATCCAGAGAAGGAGCTGAGTGACCTACTTAAAATTGCCCAATTAGCTGAGTGAATGACACAGGATGAAGAAAGTGGAAAAGAGCAATATTCTGGGGAGGGAGCTGTCAGGGACTCTGCTGGGACTGGGGAGCATCTCCCTACATGATGAGAGCAGACTGAAGTTTCTAGTCCTGTCATTCCTACTTCTTGTAATATAGAAAACTTAACTAGGCAGGTGAAAAGACGCATTAGTTAATACATTCAGAGTAATCTCAGCATCTCATCCTCTTGATGAAATGGCCAGATACTGAGAAAGAATATTTACTACTATGCCAGGTTTGGATAGAATGGCAGAGGTTGTACAGGGGACCAAACAAAAACTCCAACTTAAAAAAATAAAAAAAAAATGCAGTGTAGCCCCTCTTTTCTGCTATTAGATCTTCTGTAGCCAAAGAAAATTAGCAGCATGGGTGCCCTGTCACTCAGTCGTGCCTGGTGGTCAAGCAGCGTGGCAGGATTTCCTTATTACCAGGCACTAATGATGTCGCATTTATGTCTGTGATTAACTGTTATTACAGTGAAAGGCAGTTCAATATCTCACACTGATACTGTTGCCAAATGAGCAATTAAGAAGCAAGGTTTAGAGCGTTGCTTTTGACCAGCTGTAAAGGTAGATCATAACTAGTGGGATGATAATTCTTCAGTGAGGGACACGCTCTGCTCCCTCCAAACCTTTCCTCTGAGGTTTGCTTGGAAGTGATGTTGCTCAGGTAAAGCATTTTGTCCTGTTCCAGTCTCACTTTATTTTTTAACCCATAGAAATTTCTATATGCTGATGTTTTTGAGTCACCTCGCTTGCCCAATCATTTGAGGACAAGCTCATGGCATTACTGCAGTATGTGCTGTGTGGTTGGTTTTTGGTTTTTGTCTGTGAGTGGAATGGATCTTTTCTGGTAGAGATGCTGGAAACAAGAGAACTGGAAACCAAGTATAAATTACATGCTCTAATTTCTCCCAGATGATACAAAACTGTAACAGAGGCTATACATCTGATCTCCAGACACACTCTTTGGTGCCCTGCAGGTCCTCGTATGAGATGCCCAGAGGGGAACAAATAAACATTCACATTCCAGACCAGATATCAAGACCTAAATAAGCCCCTAACAGGGCTTTGGGCTCCCCGTCCCGGCCGCAATGTGTCAGGTTTTGCACTCCAGAAGGAAAGGGGTCCTGCAGCATCAGTGACACGGTTGCAGCATTTGCTGCAGCTGACATGGATGCATCCCTCCCTCGTGCTGCTGCGGGGTGACATCAGGGACTTCACCCCACAGCCTCGGGATCAGAGGTTGCAAAAAGGGAGCTGTGCTCTCTGAGGACAGTCAATACCTCAGAAGGGATGTGTAGTTTAAGAAGCAGAGAATGTAGCATTTCTGGGATTAAAATCAGTTTTTCTTCTTCCCTATACATAGTTAAAGCCTCTCTTACATTTTTTGTTTCAGCCCTTTCCTCATCCTGAAAGCAGCAGAACAATGACAAAAATGAGAACACATACATGTAACTTTAAATGGAAAAGCACTGACACAAAACACGGGTCTTGTTCCAAGAGAGAAATTTCTGGTAAGGGAGAGCAGCGGGGAATGACAGTCAGTCAGACATCCTGGAACGTGGAATTTCAACATTGCTATGGAAAATTGTTAATGTGATCCTTAACTTCCAGATTCTGCAGTGTCAAGGTTCATTCAGTACTTACAAAGGTTTAGGCATTCTTCTCAATATAAAGTCTGTGACTAAAACTAAGCTCCAGAGCAAACCAGATCATTACAGTCATTCTGAATGCTGAGTGAACTTTGCTGTCCTCTGAGTGTCTGATGTGAGATTCCTCAGGCACACCTTAGCCCAGCTGAGCTTGCTGTACAATGTATTTTTTTCATGGATATCCATTTCAATCCTTTGTAAGTCTTAAACATTATTAAAAACCAAGGTGGGTTTCAACAAAACCTTTTCCACTCTCAGATTTTAATATTGTCAAGATTATCCCTTTGTCCTTCAATCAATTATGAAAATTGTCAGGAGGGGAGAGTGTTATTTATGTAGTGAACAGCTTTTAAGTACACAGAACATATGTGCCAAACAAATTTTACAATACTTGTAAATACAATACATTCTGCACAATTGCTGTATCAAATTAAATCCCTGAAGTCCATCTGCAGACAAAGTCTCCAGGTACTTGGGGTTTCTTCATCTCAAATAGCCTGCAGGTGTGCAAATAAGCATTCACAGTCCGTCCCAGATGTCAGTGTCTAATTAAAACACGTAACTCTACAGGGCGTGCTCTTGATGCTCCCTGCGGAGCTCTGTGCAGCACTTTGCTGCTCTTCACTGTCAGTGTGGAACAAAAAGATGTATTGACAGAATCTGCTGAAACACAATTCAATTCCTAATAAATCAAATTCCACAGAGAAGCATTAAATTAGACCCAAAGATTGCCATTACTTTCCCAAGTACCAAAAGGGGCTAAAAGTTGTTTCTTTGTCTGTCTTGTCTCGTCTCGTTATGAAAAATGCAAGCCCAGTTAGTACTCAGCTCATGCACCTGGTTCAGGGGATAACCACTGCCATGGGCAGATGGACAAGAGGAAGCAGCATCAGCCTGAATCTTCCCCTTCTGATGGCCCAGTCCTGCAGAATTACCTAGCAGTGATGTTTTATGAAAACTCCAGTGCTCTCCCTCCACCCTTAATGCAGGAAATCTAATCACATTTCCCCCTAAGGCTGCATTCTACACTGGAGTCACAATTTATTCTTTATAAAAAAGCTTAGAAATACAAAGGTCTCTGGGCATGTGTTGAACACCGAAATGTGTAATAGCTTGTGGATACACAAGCTGGAATTTCCTTAAAATTCTAGAAATACCCCTTTTTTGTCTTCTAGAAAGAAATTCTTGCTCATAATACTCATGTTACTGAGAGTCGAAACCAGATAGCATGGAGCACAACAGTCTCACGTGTCAGTGTGGATATCAAAGACACCCCTACATCTAAGATCTTGTCTTTACAACATAAATAGCTGACAAAGAGACACACATGACTCTCCAAATACAGGTTAGATGCTGGGGGTGCTGGAGAGGAGCTACTTCACAACAGGACCTGGGCACCTGGGTATTCTACTTCCCCCCCCACCAGCCTTGCAAGTATCAAATCAGGATTTTCTACTTCTTTCACTTTAAACTACCTATAGAGATTAGTCAAAACACATTAAAACAAAAAGACTGATACATTTTTCACTTATTTTTGAGTTAGAACAATTTAACTACCTGGATTTCAGAGCTCATTTCTGTCACAGCCTGAGTCTCACGTTCGTGAGTGGGGAGGACACTCTTTACATAAGCATGACTTTTTTACCTGTACCAACATCTTTGTTTTAATCCTTTTTACTTCCACTTGGCTGAGAAATCATTATCACCACTACAGAAGGGCAAAAGACTGTTCTGTGAAGGAAATGACAAGCACCAAAGCCTATTCATTTTTGTCACAAGGAGGCTGTTTAACAGTTGGCTCCGTCAATAAAACCCACCCGTGAGACAGAGTCAATACAAGCTGCCGTTCTGGGGCTCCGTTTGCACGGCAGCAAACGGTGATGGGATCAGGAGGCACTGGCACGGTTTGCAACAGTGAGACTGAAAGCAATTAATCAAAGGACAATATGGTGGCACAGAGTGGATTCTGGCTACTCTCCACTATGAGCAAGAGTGCAGTTCGTAGAAATAATAACTAATTTCACAGGGTTTTTTTCCCCCCACACTGGAATGGAATTTTCCATCCCCTATTTACGCATCAAGTATCGGGTCAATGAGCATATGAGAAGTCTTCTTTTTTCCCCTTGGAAAATACACATGCAAATACAAAACTAAAGAACAGATTTCACATCAGCCAAAAATGAACACAAGCCCTTCTGCGCTCTTGTTACAAGGGCAATAATTCTACTGCACAAACAAATAAATAGTGACAAGTGGTGTCAGAATCTGCCACCGTGATTTGACTGGCAGAAGGTCTAGGCAGGCAAATCTAGAGTGCTCTGCAGCCAGCCTCTTAAAAACTGATTTCTTGCTTATAAATTAGAACCACAGGTCATTAAGCTTTCTGTGCTAAACATAAAGTTACCCAACTAGTCAACCAAAGCAATGAGCCATGAAGGACAAGTGAGATTATGTATTTTCCTAATTTCAGTTTGGAAAACAGCAGAACCCTTGCAGACCAGCAGTGCTTCTGTCCTGCAGAGATCTGCAGTCCTGCAGTACAGCCATAACATTCAAGGCAATATTGCCTTGGAAGTTCCTTGGAAAAGAAGCAGCTCCACCTTCTCTCTGCTAAAAAACGTTTCATCTGGTTTTTCCTGGCCCTCCCCAGTTCCCAGCACTGCTGTGCATTCCTGAAGGGCTGTGTGCCTGCTGCTGAGAGGGTCTGCAGCCTCCTGTGAGCCTTTCTGCAGCCCCTACAGTGTCCTTCCACACACGCTGCCCGCAGCTGCCCTGGGCTCCCTGTCTCTGCACTCCTTTGGTGAGTCAAACTTTGCTGCAGCTTCTCAGCAGGTTCCTTTCCTTTTAATTGCTTTCCCCATCCTGACATGACGACCTCGTTCCTATCCTCTCACTCAAGGGACATGCCCTGGGCATCTCTCAAAAAGACTTGAGCTCTTCTATTCCATATTGTAGTAAAAATCACTTTAACTGTCCAGTGATGCTTAAAACACACTTTGTAATTTTCTAAAATCCTATATCTACCATCACTTTCTCTAAGTGGAATTTCCAGGCGCACTATGAAATGGTTTTGAGGAACAAGCTTAATGCCAGATTTCTTCAGTGTGCCCCAGACCTTCCCAACGTTTTGTGGTTTTAGTGGTCAGCATCATTATTTTCCTCTCTTCTGACAAAAATATGTTAATTCACATTTAAAATATGATAGTTTAAAAATATTTTGTATTATTGATTTTTTCCCCCCAAAACACTTTTCTGGATGCATTCAATAATAATGCTCCAAATTCTATCCAGTCAGATATTCTAAATGAGGACATCTTGAGAGAGTATACAATTTATAGGCTTGTCTATTCTTTTTATCCTTCATCAACTCATGCTGAAAAGAGACCAAAATTTTTAAAAAGCTTGGAAAAACCCTGTGACAGAGGATCGTGGCAGAAATTCCTCGCTGTGGTAATTCACTTGGACAAGACAGGGAATAAAGTTTGCTTTCAGGCAACGTTTTTATGTGCAAGGTGTTCCAAAGTGATTTAGGGAGTACCAAGTTCTAAAGCAGCCTGGCAAAGCAGATACCATGAACCGAGAGGTACATCATACACTCAGAGAGGCCCCAGCATGTTTGGAAAATTAGGCATGGGAAACTAGCTGCAAAATTGGAAATGCTCAGGTTGAGATGGAAAATGAGGAGAAATAGCAGAGCATTACCAAGGGATTGCAGCAGGGTCTGCTGGATGAAGGATCATCCAAATGTCAGGAGAGGAACAGAAGAGGAACTTTTAGTTTTAATATTTGCCCGATTACTACATTACATTGACTGATAAGCCATATTCAACTGAAGCATCAGACCTTGAATAAATAGCATTAGGATTATAACATCAGCCTTGCAGGGATGCCAAGAGTTCATCACCCTCAGCCTGTCGTGGGAGAGCACAGGGAAACTGCTGCCTCCCTCCTGCCCACGCAGAAGCGACCCAGGAACGCTGCACGGAGCTCTGGGGCCAACCCACACGGAGCTCGCTCTTGCCAGAGAACGCTCATTGGAAATAAATAATAACCACGATAAAATACATATTGCCAAAAGTGGACTTGGGATTCTTCCCAGAGCCGCCACAGGGAGAGAGCAGTGTTGATACCTGGTGGCACATGCACATGCAGTCTCTGACACTGTTTTGAATCATGTCTTCTCTGCTAGACCTTGAAATATGAAAACAAGAACGTGCAGAGCCATAGGTGAGATGCGACCATACATTGTAGTTCCAAAACAAAGGTTATTCTTTTGAATAACCAATCCCAGAGATCTCTCCACGTCTGAAATCAGCAGCTCTCCAGAGGAATCCTGCTTGAAGGCCACACAGTGGCACAGAGCAGAGAGCAGGGTCTGCCTCCTGTCCAGGGACCCCAGACCCGTCCCCAGTGTCTTTGCCGAGCCCCCCTCAGCTCACCCAGAGCCTGGGATGCCACGCGGGAGCGCTGCCTCCACAGCCAGCTCCGCTCCCAGGGAATTCCCTGCGCCTTGAAAAGTGAGCCTGAAAATCAGTGCTAAAATGGGCATCATGCAGCAACAGGTTTAAGAGATTCTGAAAGTTATTTTTTCCAGTTTTAGGTAATCATTCCCAAATGCATGCTGTGCTATAGAAAGAAAATCTGCTAAAGTAAAAACAGAATAGCATTAAATAAGAAAATGTGATAAAACAGATAAAAACCCATTCACTCAAGTTCATTTTTGTAAAGGAAGAGAAATTTATATCTCAGCTTCCATAAATTGGACTTTCAGCATTTAAAAAACCCTTTCTTTGCTTATAATAAAGACATAGAAAAAGACTGTAAATGGAAAACTTTTCACAGGAGTGGAACTTTCTGTTCTGATCCAAGTGGTTGGAGCAGTGATTAAAACCTGCAGAGTTTCACAGCTGTAGCTGAAACAAGCCCCCAAATGTGAAGGTTATTTTATGGAGAGTAATTAATAATCTAAATGGATGTACAGGTCTCTCACTTCTTGATCTTTGTCATAAGGAATCAGTAATGAAAAGAGCATCGCTGATATCTTTTGTTGCAAAGTATTCTTCCCTCCTTGCAATCATTTATCATTCAGATAAAATAAGTGCAGGGGTTTTTAGCACCTCAAAGAGCAAATAAGTCAATTTGGAAAGAGCATTTCAGCTCTGTAAGAAGCAGCTTGTTAGAAACAGTCACTGCAACATATTTTTACTTAAACAATCAGGTCATTGATCCAGAAGTGTTTCTTAGATAATAACTTTTTTTTCCATTACTTGAGTTTTGTTAAGTGAAAATTAATCATAGAGTAATGGAGGTATTTAAAATATCTGTTTTTATTTACTGACACTAAATGCCAAATGCAACCTGTATTTTGTAAGAATTCACAGTAGTCATCGGGACAAAGACAAAACCTGTAGCTGATTTCCCGTGCTGAACTCCACGGGCAAACACTGAATTAAAATTAATTAAAAAAAAAGTTAACTTTCTTTTTTCCTTAAAAGATAAATAACTTTGAGTGTATTGCTCATGGTTAAGGCTACAGATATAAAAGGAAATGAACTCAGTGAAAAAGTAAGGTTTTCTAAGAAAACAAATGTCATTGTTAGGGTTCTAAACAGCATTGCCCCTTCACTATCACTGGAGAAGAGTTCTAAAACCTGTACAAAGACTCTAGGAAAGTTTGAATCTTCACTCTTTCTCAATAAGTCGGATCTTATTACTATAGTCTCAGATGATGAATATTTTGCGAATAGAATCTAAGTCAATGAATATTTCCCAGATAAAAAGCCAAGAAGTAGCAGCCTGTTCTTTTAGATCTGTATTGTGATTTAAGCACTCTTGTTCTGGGAGATACAAAGAAATACTCCTCAACTAGTCCCTCCCTTTTAGAATTAACTTTTGGTTGGGCAAGTGGCAGCAGTGAATTATCAGATGATTATGGCAGCCTGTCCCGTTCCTTTGGTAATTTATTTCCAGTTGAAAACGATTCCTTGTACAAGAGCACAGTCTCAAGGTGTCCTTTGCCTTCCCTTCCCCTCCTCCTGCAGGCAGCAGAGCCTGCAGCCCCAACGCCGAGCTCCTCGTGTGCCACGGTGGCTCTGAGCTTCGGCTGCTGGGTATTTCGGCTGCAGGAGCTCACTCAGCCCGCAGTCCCAGTGCCCTGATGTGACTCAGCTCCAAGGCTGTGTATCTGGTTAAAATGCTGAGCCCCGGCTAATGAGCCCCTTGGAGACAGGAGACAGAAGAGCTGCTCTGGGAGCTGCTGACAGGACAGCGCCGGTGCTGAGCAGGTGCAGCAGAGCCTGCCAGCGCCAGCACAGCAGCATTCCCTCCGGAGCCCGGCCGCTGCTTTCAGGGAGAAACCACCTCCCAAATCACACTGGTATTTGGGATCATCGTGCTCTCCTTTCTCAGCTCGGTTCTGACTGAAAACAACCGGCCAGTGCTGCGGTGGCAGCTCCGCACTGATGTCCCTGAGCTGTGCCCAGGTGCCCTCTCCTTGGCGCTGACCAGTGCACACACCTCCGGCCCCTCGTGGCACTGGCCCACAGCTCGGTCAGGACACTGCTCTGGGCCACCAGCCTTCCTGCTGACCCCTCTGCAGGGCAGCAACCCAAAGCTGAGCTCAGCACCTTCTGAAACTCCTGGAGCAAAATTCACTCACGCTCACCTGGCAAGCAAAACTGCAAAACTGGGTACAGCAGAGAGGGAAGCAGGCTGGGGGTTTAAATTTGGTCCAGGTCACTTGGTTGCTGTGGATAGCACTGAGAATCCAACTGGACCTCAAGAAATCTACCTGCTCCTGGAAGAGCATCTCAGGTAGCAAAGGCAGATGCTTCCCTTGTGCCAAACCACAGCAACTTCAACACTCACATTTCCTCAGGACAGTACAGAGACACTGACAGGAAAGGCCACACAGAAATAAACAGCTGCTAACTAAAACAGCAAGGAAAATAAAGCACCCAGTGCAAGAACTTTAGCTGTTATTTATTTGCTATTTTAGACCTGGGGTGTGCAAACCCACTAACCAGCTTGTGGAACAGTATGGCTTATCAAGATGTAAAGGCTGCTTTTCTAGTAAAGCCAATCCTTCCAATAATCCTCTGGGTCAGATCTCACTGCCAAAGACTTCTTTAATACTTTATTAAATGGACCAGTTTGCCTGCGATTGCTTTGGTCACTCTCAACAACATGCAGACAATAAGCACTGACAGCAGATCAGGACTAGGCTACTGCTACAGTACTGCTTTTCCTCAAACAGTCAAAACATGCAATTTCTTCTTCCAGATCCTGTGTCTCCTGGGATTATCAGGATACAAAGATACAAGAAAGGCAAAACATGCCTCTTTTCCCAAGTGGTTTTACTTTGACAGTACTTTCTACTTACCATTGCTTTTCTTGTATTCTCACTTTTTGTGTCTACATCAACTTAGTTAATTTGCTGGCACTATCACCCCACTGGTGGCAGAGCTGTCACATCACCTACACTTTTTTCTGAGGTCTGGGGAAATTGGTGGCTGTGCCAGCTGCCAGTCAAGCACAGCAGAGGGAGAGGGAAGGAGAAGGGATCACTGCAGGGAAGCCCTTCATGTTCCACTTTCTGTCCTGGGCAGGTCTGACACAGAAACAGGGAAAACAACTCAAAAAGACACCAAAGAACAGCAATTTTGAACCCACCTTGCAATGGGTGAACAGTTTAATTAATGCCTGTAAATAAATGAGAGCTTCTGACAAGACACCATGTAAGCACAAGGAGCAAATGAACAATGGCAAGTCAGCCAATAACTGTGATCCTGCAAAACTACAGTAACACCCACAGCATATGTATCTGTATGATTTATACACTTTAAGAACCAGTTAAGGTCAAATTTCCAGCGGTGAGTGCTATGGCTGTTCCCCAAACATGTTTGACAGCAGTGATTCACGTCCTCAGCTTTGACAGATGCTTACACAGTGTGCCAGTGGGCTAGTTAAGAGAGGAGAGGTGTGTGCACCTCATTTGGCTTTAATATTTGTAAGATCTGGCAACTCCCTAGCCCACCTGACTAGAGTGAAATGAGAGGGGAGTTTGGTCTGAAAGCACACACACAGGCCACAGCCTACTGGCCACACTGCCCAGAAAGCCCCAGAGCCCCCCAAACCTCTCTCTGGCTGATTAAATTCCAGACAAGGTAGAAAATTACTGTATTAGCTCTCTAGTCTCTGTGCTGGCTGGTTTTATAACCAATTCCTAGTAGACCTGCCTGAAAAGCCTTTTGGCAAAAAAATAACATAAATGAGTTTGAAAAAGGAATAATAAAGAGTACCCACCCACATTTTCCCTCACAGACAGCTGCTGTGGAAAGGCCACTCCTGAGGATCTCAGCACCTCACCTTCCAAAGGATGCTAATGAGGAAGAGCTTCACTACACAGGGGAAGGAGCAGAGGCAGAGGGATGGGCATAAGGAGGATGAGCTGGGAGAAACACCCCTGCCTGTCCCGAAGAACCAATTCAGGAAATGCTGCAAGTTTGCTGTCCAGTCCAACACAGACTATTTACAAGTTCTTTGCAAGACTCAAACCCACAAATTAATGTTCAATAACAGGCTGTAAAATTCTTTCAGTGTGACAGGAACATTAACACTGCCCAGTATATGCAAGTACTAATTTCCTGGATTTCTGCTCTTCAAACATACTTTTAACTATTCTAGGTTAAAATATGTATGCTGCATGCTCAGGCAAACCTCCAGCTGCATAGAAATGAAATATTACTGGAAGAGGTTGTTTACAAGAGCCAGCTGGAGCAGCTAATACATATTATAATATGCTAAGCTCTGATAGTCCCATATCAGTTGCAATTACTTAAAAATGCAGTAGCTCTAAGATTGAGGCAAATTAAATTCTCTCTATTCATGAAGTAACTAAAACAATGGGCAAGAAAATAAAAGAATATCAGTGGTAAAAGGTAACAATTGCTAACAGACTCTGCAGGCAGCAAAATATACTTGTTGACAGCACCGTGGAGAATGCTAAAGAAAACACCCGGTTTTCTTTAATTGCTTCTTACTTACATTGTTTGAGCCAGGCACATCAGTTCTATTAAAACACTGAAAACAACCTCCTTGGGTTTACTCATTACATAAAGTTTATTTCTAAACGAGACTCCAGGTGCCCAGCAAAGACTCTCCATTTTTCCCGAGATTTTCTCTGAGCATGGGGCAGAGAAGCACAAGCGCAGCCTGCAGAGAAAGGCAGCCCCAAGTGTGCACCTCCCAACTGGGCACACTCTCCCAAGATCATACATGAAAGAATTCCAAAGCTTATGGAAAGCAAGAACAGGGAGAAAGCATGGTGTTGATTGCTTTGCTCAGACTGGTGCTGCACAGAGCTCAAGGCAGGAATAACAGTGGTGAACAAAAGAACCCAGCACGTGCATTCTGCAAACGCAAGGGCCGTACTCTTTATTTACGTGCGTGCAGTACCTGCAAAACCTCACCCACCTCTGCCAGCCTTTGCAAACAGAATCCTGGATAATTTGCACTTTTGCAATTGGCATAGAGACTACTAAAAGCACGTTGCCACAGTGACTGAGATCATGTAGAGTTAGATAACCGCAAATTAGGGCACTTGCTTGAGGGATCTGCCTTGCAATAGCAGACGGAGGGAAAATCTGCCCAAGTGCAGAATAACTCAAGGGTGTTTGTAATGAGGTGTGGAAGGGCAGGAGGGCGAGCACTGGCTGCTGAACCTGAGCTTGAGGAAATGGGACCAGGCAATCCTAGAACAACATTATTTAAACATCAGTGCATCTCTGAAATAGGAAGAAAAAGTTCAACAGAAAATGGCACAAAAAGATAAATATGCATGCTTACTAACGAGCAGATAAAAGCTTACTCTTCAACAGAACCCAGAGATCTGCACCGTGCAATGTAATAACAGCAATCTGCCAAAATTAGCTTTGCTTCAGAACAGTGATGGGTAAAGGCACAACGGGGTGTAAGGGCTTGGTCTGTAAAATACAGGGGACGCAGAGAGATCTACAAAAGGATACAGCTATTAGAAACAATTAAATAATTTAGCAAACAGCCCTCAGGGTCAGGAAGTTTGGTAGCCTCTGCCCTACAGCTTCACAGAGTGCATTAGCTTCTGCTCGATACCTCAGAGGCTTAAATCCATACAGGATTTGCACAGCACTTTATCCACAAAAGATGGGAAGAACAAGCAGCTGAGCTGGTGGTCCAAATTAAGCCTCAGAAATACAAGAGTTCAAATATTGGTGTGTGTTCCTAGTCCACAGCCTCCTAATCCCCCTGAAATTACCATATAAATAAAGTGTCACTGTGGATTTTGTCAGCCATCCCTTGCAGGTAAACCCCATTACTGGTCACACTAATGGAAGATTGCAAATAGATAAGAAAAATGAAGAGGATTGAGTCTCCCACAACTTCGTGAGAAGTGTTCAAAATGAAGCTTTTAGAATTCTTATCTTAATGAGAACATTATTGCACAGATGAACAAAATACACAATTAATGTTCTCACCTTTCTGAAAGCAATGACTATGAGCCCTTAGAAGCTCTGCACACACAGCCAGGCCATACCCAAGCACAGGACTGGCAGAGATTGATTCCTCACCTTGTCTAATGGGCTGAGGATGCAGAAAATTAACAGGATCCTGCTCTGCCTGAGTTAGCAGCTTTTCTCTTTACTAGGAACAGAAAATGAGAAAGATTACACAGTACTTATTGTTATGTCATTCTTGCTAGGAAAAAATTAGAAGTAGTTTTCTCTGCTGGGGTAATTATTTCTATTGCATAAAAGCTTGCAATTTTTGTTTTGTTTGCTTGATAATTGTTTGTTTTCCTGATGCTTGCTTTATTTATTTAATTTCTAAAAGCTTTTTTAAAAGACTGGAATTAAGGAGGTCGTTGCTTTGGAGTGTGAAGGATGACTCAGGGTGCTCACAGAGGTAAATACAAACACATCACCGCTTGTCTCAGTGCACACCGGAGCCCTGCAATGAAATAGCTGAGGAAAAGGAGCACAAAGCTTGATGGTGCATCAGCACTGCCAACATGCCATCCACCCTTCTGAACTCGTGTTTTAGACTCTGTGAGCACTCCATATTTGCATTATTCTTTTCCTTGATCCATCTTTCAGAACTCGAATCAGCAGGAAACCTTTGAGGAACTCTGCTCTGAGCAGCACTGCCTGTGGCTGCCTCCCAGCACGGGGCTGGGGTCCCTCTGCAGCCTGGACATCAGCAGAGTCCCTTCCTCTCGGGTGGACCTGAAGCTGATACCCAGGTTTCCTCAGCACAGGTCTCCTCAGGGTACAGCAGTTTTTCTCCAGGGCATGAGCTTCCCTCCCAAACTGCTCCCCAAACCAGGTTTGCTTTAGAAATGAACCAGGCATAAAGCTCCCAGAAATTCCCAATGCAGTATTCTCTTGTTTTGTTAATAAAAGGATTACTTTTTTATTCCTGTCTCCTTGAGAATTCTTGCATTTTCATATTTAAACTTCTCTATTTCTCCCCTAAATCTCCCTGGAAAGAGCTCTTCTGCAGTCTCCCATGAAGAACCACCAATATTAGTATTCTGCTGCTAATTCAGCTCCTCTGCTCCCCAGCCACAGAGCAGAGTCCCCTAAAGTAATCATATTGTCTGCCATCCACAGCAATGAAGATAATCTTTTCTGAACCCCCTCATATATTGGCAGTCTGTGGTTTAATGGATTACTCTTTGGAGGAATTTAAGAATACATCTAAAGAGCAAAATAAAACTTTACCAGAAACAGCTTCAAAAGTCAGCAAGACCAGTACTTTATATCAAAACAGAAGTTTCTGTTTTTATGCTCCATTTCTTTCCAATGTGGATTACTTGTTTCTGTAAAAGTCTCTATTTTGCCTGTTCTAAAATCTGGGTGTTTTCAAAGCCCCTGGAAAAAATAAAAAGTCAAATAAGCAATTCATGTTAACGTTGGGGTTTTTTGGTATTACTGAATTCTGCAGTAATGTTTACTGTTTCGAGGGGAGTTTATAATTATGCAAATTGCTAAGCAGTCTGCATAATGCACAACATGTTTGGGTTCACTGCCTGGAAGCCGAAATACATTTCTCCAATGCTGCTTGTGTGCTTTGCAATTCAGTTTGCATTTCTCACGCTCCACTGCACTGTACCTGTCTCCAGCAGTACCCTTGTGTTTCTGAATTTACATGCAACCCCAGTACCTTTGCAGACATTTGGCTTTCAGAAATTACTTAAATAATTTATGTGTGCCAACTTAACATTTTGCAAAGCAAAGCAACATTTTGATAGCCCTGTAGTGCTGAAACCCAGTGAAGAGACTTGCAGCCTTTTCATCATAAGCTCAATTGTTTTCATCACAGTTAAACACAAACCTGCTCTAAGCTCTGTATGTGACATTTAAGTGGGTGTTGTTTTATTTTCCAAATCGAATTTTCATATATTGCTTTAAACACTTCACACCTCCCTCCTATCACAAATCTCCTGGCTGGATCACTCTCAGACTGTAGGATTAGACATCATTTTCACCTGCATGTGCAGGCAGTTCTGGGACTGGCTTTGCCACAACCCCCTGAATCCTACATCTTGCAGTGCTGTTCCTGAGTCAGGTTTCCCTGGCTCTGAGGAAAGATCAGCTCCTGGCTCAACACCCCAGACTGATGTGCTGAGCCCCAAAACACCCTCACTGAGTCCAGGGTTATCGCACAGGAAGGGGCTGGGGAGCAAAACCACAGAAGCAGCATCAAGTTAAGCCTGGAAGCAGCTGGAAAGTTCGAGTCTCTTCAACATCTGCTGCTCAGTGTGGTGGCAAGACAAGCACCCACCCTCTCCTGGGACTCATCTCTGCTGACCAGGGACTGGAGTTGCCTATTTTCATATTAACAACCTCTCAGAATCACAGCCAACACTGGCTTGTACCCCTTCTGCACCCATCTCCCTTGTGCTATAATGGCACAATTTTAGGAGGTGATTAATTAGACCCATTATTACCTTCAGCCCATCCTCAGAGCATGGGCCATGCTCTGCAAACTGACAGCCTTAAACCACAGGTCTTGACTCAGCTCTGGTTATGCTTTTATACGGTCTCTGTGGGACAGCAATGCTCAATTAACTTACATTACTGTCCACAAACTAATAGAGTTTTTATAGCTAGAAGAAATCTGTGACTTTTTTCCAAGCTCTCATGTCTGAGATCAGCTGAAAATGGCTTTTGTGCTGCTGGTACAGGCCTGTGGTGGGTTAGACCCAGCAAGGCTATACCAGCCTCGATTCTCCCTGTTCTCCCCACCAGTCAGTCTGAATCCACTCTGATTAAGCATTTCTGAAAGAGATAATATTCAATTCACATCCACCCTTTGAAAATAAAAGGAAATATTTGGGAAGATTTTTTTCCCACATTAGTTATTTTGTGTTTAAAGCCGAAAATGGATTTTATAATTTTCTAGTATCCACTTATTTTAAAAAAGGAATTTGTTTCAGCACTTTCTAAGCTCCCTTGTATAATTACACGAGAAATATAAAACATTCTTCCTCCAGGGAATAAGACAGCTCATGCAGTTAAGAAGAAATTTTCCTTAGAGACAGATAATTTCATAATTAGCCACAACAGGATTTCTTGTGGCTTCCAGCTATTATGGGAGAAAAGATATTTGACCGGTGTGACTCACTGGCCTCAAACAACATGCCCATCGCTGTGCTCTGGCTGGACAGGATGCAGAGGACAAGAGCCCTAGTGAGAACACACCCAGACCAGGAGCCAATTCCCACTGACTGTCACCCACCGGCTCAGGGCATCGTGAAGCCATCAAACACTGTTACATAGAAATATCTCCTACATTCATACTGTCCATTAATTTCAGACCCTGTCTCATGTTTTAGAACAATCCTGAAGAAATGAACACCTAAACCAGTCTGGTCAAGCAAATCGAGTGGCCTAGCACTGCACTCCAGAAGGGAAGAGCTGAAGCTTCCTAAGGAAAGGAAAAGCTCAGCAGCCAGCCACAGACCATGTCAAGGACCTCCAAAAGGGAGAGTCAAATGGAAAACAGATGAAAATTAACACAGCCAAGCTCTATATTTATTTAAGCCAATGACCACAACCTCTGTGCTTCCAAACAGCAAAAGGACTCCTCTGAAGGATCAGTTCCTGTGGCTGAGAGCTTGCAGGCTCCCAGCTCCCAGGGCTGGGGGAGCTGAACTAACACAGGGGCACGCTAGGGCTGCTATGCACAATCTGTGGATGTAAAGGCTGTGCTGTTATTTCTAACCCAAGTCTGCAAACAAAAATCAGAAGGGTTTGTGAGTGGCCTGGCCAGTTCTGCATTTTACTAAATAGAGAAATAAGAGTAACCCCCAAAGGAGGCCAGACTTGCACCACGTTGGAAATACTGTGAGTTAGGGGTAAGGGGAGCATGATTTCCTTAAGCAGTAAAAGGAGTGTTAACGCCATAATGCGTGTAAGGTGCTGTTTTAAAATGTTTACTATGAAGCTGTTAGAGCTGCAAATGTCATTGTTGTAAGTGAAGTGAAACCAGACAGTAGTTATTATTAAATAAATGCTATGGCTTTGAGTGATGCAAGTGTAGCTATCAGAGACACTTGTTTAGAAGTTATTGTTAAGAATCTAATCAGTGACAATCAGTTATAAGGACATATGCAAATGGAGCAAATTAACTGATGAAAATCATGTGCTTGAGAGCTTAGTCAAAAGGTAGAGAACTCATATTTGCAGTCCTTTTTCTCACCTCCAGAAACAGGTAGCTGCTAACATTTTACTGTGCTGGAATGTTATTCAGTGTTAATAACATACAGTAACGACCTATATTTATTTTTTTTCCTATTGTGAAAGGATAAAAGAGTTCCTAAAAGAGCCATAATAATTTTACATGGCTGTATACAGTAATGAGCCCAAATATATAACAAATATTTAACTAATTTCTTTTGAACAGGTAGCCAGCTGCACAGCAACTGTTCATTCCTCAAATGGTACTAACATTTGCTTCCTAGAGACTTATTAATTTCAAATGTCTGTATCTATGTTAAAATAGCTTTAAAGTGGTTCTTTTCCATTTCAGAAAAAGAGGAAAAAACATCCTTTCATTTTGCTGTCACATAGAAAGCTCTTTCGAGAAACATAGGAAATATCACAAACAAACAAAAAAAATAATTTCTGGATTGTTTAATAGGTGATCCTAAATTCTCTAAGACAAACACTACAAAAATAACTCTAGAATATCTTCCCCCCAGATAGATTTAAACAGATTTAAATAGAAATAGACTTTAACTTGTAACATATTTAAAAAAGAAAATGGCCAGAGAATACTCTTTTTTTTAATCAATCACTATGCTTGGATTTTTCATCACTAAAAAGCCTGAGAAAGATCCAATGAAAGTGTGACTACAGAAGGAACAGACATTTTTCATTAAACCTGGAGAACACGATATCTGCTTTATCTCTGCATACATTTCTATATTAGGTTTTGATTTCTTGATGGTATTCATAATGATTTGCAATTCTAATATCATTTTGCCTGGGATGAGAATCTGTAGCTATTTCAGGGGGTGAAGGGCTAATTCACATGCTGTTTATTGTGCCTTTGAGAGCAGCAGCAGCAGGACTGATCTCGCTCAGATTACCCACAGCTCCTGAAGGCAGCACTTGTGCATTATTGGCAAGCCCTGTCACAGCACCTGTGTTACGTCTCCGTTAGGGGCACCCACCACCCAAGTCATCTCACTGGCGTCAGAGGACCATTCTACTGCCTTGGCATCAGTAGGAGCCTGGCAGAGCACGGGCAGGGTGCCAGCTGTGGCCCCGGTGCCCGCGGGCAGCAGCCCCTCTGGCAGTGCCCCGAGCCAGGGGCTCACGGGGAGCAGACAAGGGAAACCATGGCAAGCTCCAATTTCCACATGTAAACCCTGCTGGGTTTTATGTTTCTCCGAGCTCTGACAGAAAACTCCCTACTGGCTGATTTCACACGTGCCTTCCCCCACCTGAATTCTGAACCAGCGTGTCCCGGGGGCCTCTCTGTCCTGTGCAAACCTGGGGCTGTCACATCTCCAAAAGGATCATCATCTGTACCTCAGCTCACAGCACAGACCTACAGCTTATAGTCATTTATCAGCCTGCCTGACATAGAGCAGGGAAGATTTGTACTTCTGGAGGAATAAATTTGCCTCCCTCGTGCCAATGCCTCCTGATGGAATGAGAAAAATTAAATAACCCTCCATAAGGCCTGGGCACGTGAAGTGACTTCTAGTCCAGAGGAAAGCAAACATACTGCCAATGTATACAAGGAATCCATGACAAAATATCCCTTATCAACGGGAAGGAGTTTCTTCCAATTCAGTTAGACACAACATTTACCTTTTTTATTAAGCAAAGATCATTTTCCTTGGATAGATGATTTGCAAAACTGACCTGCACTCTACGCACACTGCAATTAAACACCACGTATATGTCAACCAAATATTAAGCACTGTAGTAATGAGTCCCTGCCAAATGATACTTGCTCAAAGAAAGTTTCATTAGTTTTCAGTGAACAGAAAAAAAAGAAACACACGGGGCGGAGGGTGGGGGGAGATAAAATAAGGCAACAAACCAAAACCAACCAGAATCCTTCTGTCATGCATGTGAGCAGAGCTTGCAGTATGATTTAGCAAATCTGAGTATCTTTTTAGGCTTTGTATTATCTCATTAGACAGGAGTATAAACTAGAAACAAAGAACATATGAGCAATAAATAAGCAAGACAGTAAACATAAAAGATTCATTGGAGCAATTTATGTGCTCACAAACCTGTAGAGAAGGAAAGTTTCTCTTAACTGAAGAAACGCACAGCTCTAAAGGCATGTTAACATCCCTACCCGATTTATGTCCTCGTCTCCCAGTCAAACAGTTTTACATTTTCGCGTTGAATTTCAAAGACTGAGCCTGTATTGAACACGGAGAACAAGCACCTGCCAACGAGTTCATTAAAGGGGATCCCTGATGGCTTTTGCACCCCTTCTGTGCTAGCGAAAGGAAAGTGGAAGTGATAAAAATCTAAAACACGGGCAAAACATGTTTCCCTGTAGCTCAGCTCCAGGAACAACAGAGCTATGCCAGTCCCTGTGGCGACATCACCCATTCCGGCTGAGCTCTGCAGTTCCTCTGGAGCTCCCCACCAGCTGGGGCCCGGTGCCCACGCTCAGCACGGAGCTGGAGCCACCGCAGCTGCGCACAGCTGGAGCAGGGCTCCGCTGAGCCACGGCCTGGCCACGCAGCGCCCCAGGAAAGGGCTCCTCACGAGCTGCTTAAGGCACCTTGGCTCTCCAGGAAATTCTTCATATTTGTGTTAAAAGAAAGGCAGGACAGCAAAATCAATAGCAGAGGGAGCAGAAGGATAAATCCTGAGGCGCAGTGCAGCAGTAAATAAACGTGCAGCCCCACAGGCTGCCCGGGGCTGTCAGGCTGCAGTCCTGAACGAGGCTTTCAGTGCAGCAGTTCATTTTACTTAAGAAGTGAAGAGACCTAAAAATCAATGCATTTCTCAAAGAGGTCCTTCCACCCTTCATTAGATCCACTCAAGTTCTGCTCCAAGCGCCCAGAGGAGGAAGGGCAGCACACTGAGCCACCCAGGGTGCTCAGAGCTACCTCAGACATCATGTCTGGGGGCACTATTACAAAATGGATTTCTCCAAGTAAGACAAGAGGCTTCTTTGTATCCAAATGTATCTTTGAACACGTTATTTCTAAAACAAACACAAACCACCAAAACCAAACACAAACAAACAAAACCAGAGACAAAAGATGTTTCCTTCCACAGTTTTCCTTTCTCTTTGTTTCATTATGGTCATTTTGACCCTTCCTGTCACGGAACTGATGGGACACCTTGCCCAAGGGATTTTTTCCCCCAGTTAAATCAGACTCTGTGGTAAGAAACTCATTTGTGTCAACTCTTCAAACAGCTTCAAGCAGAAGAGTGAGGGGAAGAGCACAGAGAGCGTTTACTCTCTGCATTGCCTGTCCCAGTTGACTCCTTCCAGTGCTGAACACAGTCCTGGAGAACCTGCACAAAAGCTGAGTCTTGGCATCGTCATAAAACATTCAGTGTTATGATGATGTTAGGTATGAAGTTATTTCTTTCAGGAAAAAACCCCAAACGAAAATTGAAGTTTTGGAAACAAGGAATGTTTCTATCACTCAAGCACCGCAGAGTTACAAATGATACCCAAAGGCTCTCTGGTACCACTGGGCTAAAATACGTAACGTCCCAGTATATGGACACTAGATGGCAATGTTAGATTTTATTTAGTCATGTGATTGCGGAACGATCAAGTAGGATCTTCTAAGAAGAAAATCCTTTTCTGGTTATAAAGGAAGAGAGGACTCTTTGATCTGGCTAAGGAATAAGATCTGAACCTTCATGAGTAATCCATCTATAATCATGGAAAATCAGCAAAATACTTCTCCATAGGATACAAGCTATAGGTGATGTGGATGTGATCACTACATAGAAGAAAAAGAGGACATGTTGTGGTAAGAGCACAATGTGTAGTGAAACCATAAGACCTTATTCTTGTCTCATTTATGAACAGGTTCATTGCTTCAGAGTAAGAAAAAAAGGAAACGTAAATTTAACAGTCTTTTACCAAATCCTTTCCTTCTCTGTATTCCAGATATTGAGACATCTGAGGACACCAAGTTTCCCTCAGACATCATGAATTTCAGCTTAAATTTCACTCTAGTCTGGAGCAGCCAGCTCTGTTTCAGTAAGGAAAAGCAATTTTTGTACCTAGCACATACAAGTGCAAAGATGAAACATTTCTAGGGCTATTCCTGGGAGAGAGTTGAAGGAGAGATAGTACAGTTCTATAACATGCAGGAAGCCTAGATTTTTACCAAAACCTTCCTTTAAAATCGATTTCACAGATACTTTAGGCATGAGCCTGTCTCCCTGCACAGCAGGAAATGTGTGAAATAAAGGGTAACAGCAGCAACAACTGTTTTCCCTTTGCCTTCCTTTCAAGTAAGAGCGAGAGTCAGGCAGAAGTCCAGAGATCAGTTCCATTCCCTGGCTTTTAATCTGTCCTTGGTGCAAAACACCTTTTTATTCAAACCTATTTCCTGCTGAATGTTCAAAAGCCTCCTCAAATGTTGCATACATCTCTCCCTCCATTAGCAATCCTTGCCTACAGCAATGAACAGGAAGAAGAACAGCATTGTACAAATAAAATCAAGTGCTGTGGCTGTGCTGCACAGGGAGTGTCGAACAGGTGACCTCTCATGTTCTCTTCGGGAAATGTGCACCGATCTTGTAGGCAAACAGATTTCAGAAACGTTCCATAATTCAGTAATTGCTTTTGCTCATCATCACATTTGGGGAGAATTCCACTATTTAAAGAACATCCAAACCCAGTCCAACCAAAAAGCCATTTTCCTTCAGCTGCAATCATCCTTCTCTTCACAGGCTTTGATAAAAGCACGTGTGCAAGAGAGATTTAATGTACCAACAAACTCAGTCTTGTGACTGAGTGACATCAATGATTATTTTAGTGATTCTGACATCAGAGATAATTTTCCCAGAGAAAAAGAAGCCCAAGGTTAAATAATTTCAGAAAGAGGACAGGAGTACTGATTTAAATTTTACAACAAACTTCCCAATTTTCTTGCCTTGTGGTTTGCTGCTCTCTAACCTAAGAATAGCAATCCAATCCAATCTGTCTGGTAGGATGTTATGCTGCTGCCTTTCCAAAGCCACGGGGACAAAACTGCTTGGACGTTAATCTAATTATCTGGTGGGAACACCTTAGGCAGTGTGGTTAGAAAGAGGAAAACACAGCAGGAACTGCAATACAATTGCACCACTGAAACCAATCACAGATGTTTTCTACCTGTCTCAGCCAAATTAATCTGTCATCTCTCCTTCCAAGAGCTCCGTGATGGTTCAGGTTTTGACTTATTTCCCTAACTACAACTATAAAAGAAACACAACACGAAGAGAAGGAAACAGGAAAAACAGATTCAATTTTATTATAAAATTATATTTGAGATTCAAAAAGTGGCAGACAAACACTCTGCATTCAGAGCAACTTGGCCTTGGAAATGCAAATAAGTCACAACACTTGTAGGCTCCAATAGTCCCTATGCCCTGGTTAAAGGAGATAAATAAAGCTGAGAAGTACATTTCTATTAGCAGTTATGAGGCATAACTCTCCCATCTGATTATTTGTTATTTATTCCTTGTGCAGCAGTGCCTTGAGGTCTCAGTAAATTCCAGACTCCTTAGTACAAAAGAAGGGATAATTCTTGTCTACAAGAGGCAAAGCAAGTGATGAAGGGAGGCAGAAGCAGAACTTGTTTCATACAAAGTAGGGGAAAAGGGCACAAAAAGAGAGAGCAAAGAATTTGAGGAGTTACTTTTAACTATTGCAAAAGAACCCCAGAATTAATACAGACTTTCTTGGGACTTGATGCTGCTGGTTTTGGCCAGACAGAGCTCTGAGGGGCTGCGTAGGCTTTAGTTCTACCAGGGCAGCAAGTCTTTGGCATAAATAGAATGATGCAGCTTTTTTCAAAATGGTGAAGCGCAGCAGTAAAACGCATTAGAAAAACGCCACACGCTGCATGAAAGCTACTTTTTCCACACTGAAATATTGTCTGCGTGTCACAATGTCAGAAACATGCATCTAAACATCATCCAGGTTTTTCTAATACGTTCCATAACTCCCTAAATAGCTACAGTAATTCTCCCACTTTCATGATTCCCTGAAACTGAAGTGAAATCCAGAAAGGCTCAAAGCCTCAATTACCTTAGATCATTTCCCTAAAACAAAGACTGCAGAGCCAAGGGCCTCCCCAAAATATTAATTTTTAGTTATTTGTATAGCTTATGAGAAAGGATCAAACATTTTGATTGAAATCATTCCGATTTGAAATACACAGTCCGACAACCCCCATTATGGAAGAGCTTGGAAAGACTCAAAGGAAGTCTGTGGGTACATGAGAGTTTTGGCTTTATGTTCTGCAGAAGGACATTCTGTGCACAGATCAATAGGAACAGAAAAAGGCAATACCCCAAATACCACCTGCTGTTCTTTTGGAGAGAGAGCTCTGCTCTCGGCAGTCTGCCCAAGAAACAGCAAAAGATTTTGTCCAAATATAGATTGCATTACAGAACAGCTCTACAGCCTCGCTGCTTAAAGCAGAGCAGGAGTTTCGCCTCCAGGGCTGCCTCTGGTCTCCTCTCCGTGAGTTCAGGGACGGCACCACGCCCTGCACTGGTGGGAGCACATCAAAGCCTGCCTGGGCTTCATCTGGGGCAGTCAAGTGCCTCAGTTCCTGACACGATCATTCCTCTGGGATTTTCATTCAATGACGTGCCAAATAAGTCCTCATTAAGCTTCTTTCCAAAGCAGACATCAATAATATTATATACCACTGATTTAAAAAGCAGTTCAGCAGAAAAAATTCCAAGTAACAGAGCAAGGACCAAAGGTCTAAGTTGTCCTTCCAATTCAAAATCAAGGCATAAATCTTAGGGTGGTTTTTTCGGTCATTGTTGGAGGTTTTATTTATTTATTTTTAATGAAGGAAAGGTCTTAAAAACAAACAACACTAAACCCTAAAATAAATAAACCAAAAGCCAAACAAAATATGTTGATATCCCACTGATTAAGGCTACATCCCTCCTATGATGTGTACTTCCCTCGAAGATCTAGTGCTTACAATAAATCCTAGTTCCAGTGCTCATGTAGCTTTAAGAACTCAATACAAATGAGGGCATTTTTATAGGGAGTTTTTACTGAACCAACTGATGGAGCCAGGGAAAAAACTAGGTAAGATTTCAGGCACTTGTAAACGGAAGTGAAACGCAATATGATCATTCTGATGGTCAAAATAGCATAACATATTTATTAGCTTCTATTTCTCTTTTCATATGCATTCTTATTTTTACTATTTTATTACTCAGAGGATTAAATCTGGACGCTCGACTACTTTCATATCTTAGTTCTACTTGACAGATTAGAATAAGTTTCTAGGAGACTTTGATAATAAGAAGTCAAAAAAGTAAGAAGGAAAAAAATCCTGTGCAGATGACTGGAGTCACGGGCACTTCGACTACAATTGCAGCAGACCTTGGAGAGGGCTCTGGGGGCTCCTCCTGCTCTGCAGTGCATCCAAAAACTAGCCCCTGAAATATCTGCATTCAAGGCAGCTCGTAGGGCAGAATTCCTAAAGGGCATTGAAGTACCAGACAGTTTGATGAGGCTCTTTCAGTTCAAGGTCTCACCATTCAACAGACTCCTGTGAGAAAAACTCAAGTGGTTTTTATTCCTGATTACTGAGATAGTTCAGTCAGAGGGACTTCAAGGGTGCGTGTCGTGGTAGGAGAGCAGAGGAGGTACTGAAAAGCCAGGTGTGCAGGATGTTTCTGGGGGAGCAACAGCCTTTATTATGCTGCTTTGGGAGCTGCTGCTCTGCAGCTGCCTGTCTATAGTGATGCATTTTGCTGTCCTCGCTGTGCTACAGGCACAAGGTATGATATCCTGCTTTGTTCAGGTGACTCTCCCACCAACCCAAATGACCTTTGTAGGCACTGAGACTTTAGATTAAGGTATTTCTCTATAAAATGTACTGAAAAGTATTTAGAATTTAACATACCAGTGGCTTACCACAACAAATGCTTCCTGAACACCCCGTGCACAGACAAAATGTGTTTCCAAAAAGCTCTGAATCACCACGAAAGTAACACAGCTGAAAACAGCTTGTGAAAAAGCAGTGTGTTAAACACTAACTATTGAAAACATTAGCTGGTGTGCGCCAAACAAGAGCATTAAAAAACATCCCACTAAAAAAAAGTAAATTCCAAGAATACAGAAAATGAACCAGACATTTGCTAAATTTTCTGGCTACTAAATTAAAATCAGCTTTCCTGAAGGCACCACGTGCATTCCTGATGACAGCACTTTTCATGACAAATATTTTAAAATGTGGCATTAAGTGGCATCAGTGGAGATCCCAGAGCTCAGGCTAAGCTGAATTCTATTTAGCACAGGGAGCCCAGGGAGGGACAGAGGTTAAAGTCACTTTTCTGTGAGTGACCTCTGCTCACTTTGCAACACAGACGTGGCCAAGTCATACAACAGCCTTGAAAAGAAGTCAAACCAAACCAACAAAACTCCAGCCCAAAAAGTCCCACTTCACTCAGCGTCTGAAGTTGGCTCTACAGTTTCTGCAGGATTGCTTTCAATGGCCCAGTGCAAGGGCTGAGTCTGGAAGAGATGGGGCAGGGATAATGCCCAGCTCAGAACTGCATGTTTTTCTTTGCATTTTGAGATAAATGTTATTAATACGCTAAATACCAATTGATTATCCAAACCATTTATTCAGGATTAGGGAACATTAAAAACATACATCATGTGTAACCACCAATCAGCCACAAATTCAAACTTAATAAACTGGGATTTAATTGTATCTTGTTAAATTTAGCAGTCATCTTAATCATAATTAAAAGCATTTCCAAGATGCAATTTAAATCATTACCAAAACCTCTCGCCAGTCCATCTCCAAACCAAAAATAAAACCATCTGAAGTTGCTATTGATTTTTTGCCTCCTCCAAGCTGACTGCATTAATTTATACCCACTCGTGCCTCTGCCCAATGCCCACGATGAGCCTGTCAGCCAGAGGAGCTGTGCAGGGTGACAGCCAAGCCCGTAGAACGCACCGACCTTTCCCACAGCAATAATCGCTCTCCTGGCTGCTCCGATGGCTTTGGAGCCTCCCGAGTGCCCCAACACGTGCAGGAGAACTGGGACGTGGCTGCACGACGCCCCTGCGGGTTTGCAATGAGATCCTGCAAAAGGAGGCACGGAGCTCCCCCAAGGCAGCTGCAAGGAGGAGGACAAGGACCTCGGGTCTACAGAGCCTTTCCTGCCAGCGACAAAAGGCGGCGAGGGTCCGTCAGAGCCGGGCAGCAGGAGGCTCAGGTTTGCCCTGCTGTGTTTCCAGCAGAGGAGAGCAGGCAGAGCTTTCGGGTGGGGTGCTCCTGGGTGCTTGCTGCTGTCCCCAGGAACCATCTGAGCGCTGCTGACAACTACGGGAGCAGGGATGGGGCTGTGCAGAAACCACGGGGCTGAGGAGAGCTGGGCAACGCTGCCACAGGCCGTGGGGAGAGGCCACCACCGATAGCCCAACATGTGCTTTTCCAGAGCTCTGTGGATGTGCACCAGCATAATACCAGAAAGCACAGACATAATACTAACTCTGCTGAAATACACAAATGTCTGGGAAAAAAAATCAGATTTTCCTTTTACTTTGGTTCTAATAGTCCAAGATTTTACTTTTTTCCCCCATGTAACTCTGTTCCTCCAAATGGATAACGAGATAGTTTTTAACCACAGACTTGCCCCATTTTGTCTTACTGTTTTGAAAAATCTGTGGTTATAATTGACTCACAGATCAATTATCTAATACTTTTAAATAGTTTCTGAAAAAGGAGTGTGAATAATACCAAGTAATCAGGTACATAAATATGGCAAAAATCTGGTGCTACTCTAGTGAATTAATTAACTCAATGGGAAACAATAGATGTAAAGAAATGCTTTCTGTTTGCTCTTTGCATCTTCCTACTCAGACTGTAGAAGTTCCAGTCTTTGAGCTTTATTCTCTTACGGTTTAAATGAATTTTTTTCTGTTTCGAGCCTTTTTGCAGTTTGCTGTATTGTGGTATACATCTGTCTGTATCAGAGCTCTTTTAATACACCAGGGCTCATACTTCAGCCTGCAATCCTTTCAAGTCTCATTTATTGTTGTTCCACAGCCTCTGCTGCTCCAAATATAGTTTAATAAGCAACTAACTAGTTCACTCTCCCTGTCAGTCATGTATATACATTAGACACCGCCTGTGTTCAAGGACTACCCCTTTGGGAGCCCTGCTAATACTTCTCTCCAATTTAGAAGAGCTTTTCTGACAAGCAATTGCTTGTTGCCATTTTTTTAGCTGTCTTTATCCTCTGTACCCACTCTCCTGTCCTCCCTTGGCTGGCTGCAGCTTTCAGTTTAAGCAGAAGTCTGTGAAGTGGAACTTTTGCGAAGATTTGTCTCCAAATCCGTAAATTGAGCTGCACACAGGGCACTGGGAAGGCTCTTGCCAGGGCTGCAAAAGAAGCAGCCAGCAAACCTGGCTGGCAGGAGCCACTCTGCTGCTGCAGTGTTGCCTCTGGGGTCACTCTGGCTCCTTCCTCTGAGGTTAAGGGAAGAGATGAACCTTTCATCCCGTATTTCTAACAGGTGGAGAGAGATTCTGCTCTGGGTGACATCAAATTATCCATGTGGGAACTCCACAGATTTCAGAGATTTAGTGTCTCCAATGCCTTTCCCTTGCATAGAAGTCAAAGGTCAATATCTGGTGATACCGAGTTTAGCATTTAGCACAGTAGCAAACTAATAAGCCTCCTAAGTGGATCAGCGAGCCAGACTTTTCTTTAAAAAACTCACAAACCAAGCAACCAACAAAAAAAGGGACTCTAAGCTTAATCCAAGTCCTCTGCACGGAACAGGGGCACGACGTGCCCAGGATTTGTTGTGCAGAGAAGAGTACAGCTTGAGAATTTTGCCCTAAGGGACATGCAGGTCCCTTCACGTGTGGCTCCAGCCTCCAGCAGCAGCGCTGTAGTGGGAAGCAGTCAGACTCTTAGGAAGCCCGCAGCCAGCCAACCTTCATGACTATTTCCTGTCTCTGTGAGGACTCTAATGATTTGTAACCACATCTGCCGTCCCTTGTTCAGCTGTACATCTTTTCCATGGGCTCGGAGAACATCCCGAGTCTCTGGGAATGCTGAGCCCAGGTGCACAGGTAAAGATGCTGAAAATCGTTCCCCAAACTACCAAGCACTGAACTCACTTCTCTCTCTGGGCATCTTAGTGGCATCACCAGAAATTAATTGCATATTTACTACTGCTTTGCACAGAAGTCAATTGACATGGAAACAATAATTAAGGCAGCCAATGTGCCAACATCTGTGGAAGTGTTTCCAGCACTATTTCCCTGCATTGGGAGACATTTCAGCTCCTTCTCCCTGTGTGAAACCCTACAAGTATCCTTGGAGAAACAATATAAATACATCAGAGAGTGAAACGGCAGAAGATAAGAATAAAAATTAAACTGCTCTGGAAGTATAAGACCAATTCCTCCTTGCCTCTCATTTTGGATTCTGTGATGCAGTCACAGTCATGTTGCTTTAGGGTGAAGGAGAATAGAAACTGGATACAAGGAGAATATATCAAGCCATATTATATCTGACCAAGGAAACCAAAAATCAGGCCCAGACCTTACAAGCTAAGGTGCCCTTAATGCAACTGTTGCATAAAACTTCTTTTTCTTTTCCTCCAGGAAATTTGCATGCTAAATCCCCTTAATCCAAGGAATTAATACCCTTCACTTTGCATTCAGCAGTTGTCAGGAGAGAAAATACAAATCAATAAGAGGTCTCTGTGCCATTATCAAGTTTGTTGTTTCACCGAAAAGTTAATCAAATCAAGAGTGCCAGTGGAAGGCACATCTTAGCTGTTATCAATGGACAGATGGGGAACAAGGCTGATAAAATGAGAGGCAGCACCTCACTGGAAAAGGTGGGGGAGGTTCTCTATGTGCATTCTGATCTAAGTCCCCACTCCAGAGGGGTAAAGAAGTGCCCTCGATGAAGGAACAATGTGCAGATGTCCACCTCGGGCTGAGGTGAAGGACTAAGCACCGAAGTCCAGCCCGGGGTACAACATCCCCTTCAGTATAATGTGGTTAAAAATAGAAGTTGAAACTACACCTTGTGTTACAGTAAACAGCAACCAGGGAATATGCAGGAATGTGGCAAACAAGGACAGGGGGAGGGTGGGCTGTCAAGCAGCCACAGCACCTTCTAGGTGGGCTGCCCCTGACTCAAGGGTTCCAGCCGTGCCAGGGGCTCCTGCTCGGGAACATCAGCTGAAGAGGAACTGGTGGCTTTCCACATCTGCAAAGCCATTAGAAAAATCTCTGCAACAAGAAAATGCCACAGGCTTTTCTGGAGCCATTCGGAGTCCCTGTTCCACATTCTCCAAGGAAGTTTCACTGTAAGGTTCATTTTACAGCTTTCTATAGAGCTCTGACTTCCAATTTTTACTTTCCCCTTACCTCAGTAATTCATGAGCACACAGATCATTACCAAAAATCCTGCTTCAAGGCCCTAATAGAAAATCCCTACTGTGTTATGCATCATAAAGCAGATCATTTTTGCAAAGAAATCAGAGTAGAAATAGGTGGCTGTTAACTTTATTATAGAAACGGAGGTAAGAATCTCTCTGAATCCCACAACTTTTGGAGTATTGACAGAAATCAAATCTCCTTTGTCTATAGAAGATCTCCTGTGCACTCTTTCACAAAGCCTATTTTTTTCTAGATCTTTTTTCTACACCTTCTTTCATGCATCTCCAGCAGAAAATGAGCTGATTTAGTTCTTTCATATACTACAAGATGTGGAACCTGAAGAATTTTTCATCTAAACTCCCAAATGAAATACAAAAATCTAAGACCTTCATCAAGCCGGTAATTTGAGGGGAAAGGAGGTTTTCTGAAAAACTGTATTTTGAATGGAAAGAATATATGTTTCCCTCCTGCGAGGCTTTGAACAGATCATATTTATATTTGTGCCATTAATTAATTTCATTCTGTAGCTGCAGATGGAATTATTAAGTTTCAGTAAAGAATCCACTGCCTGGGAAACATCTATTTATTGAGTTGCTCACTTACTGGGTTTCCATCCTCTCCCTTCTGTCCATACTATTTATAACCAAGTGTCACACGGCTCATCCCTCGGCCCTCGTTAGTGCCCTCAGAGCCCACTTCCCACGAGCAGTCTCTCCTCCTCCTCCGTCCTGGACCAAGCAGCACAGAGATCATTAGTGATGCAGTATTTGGCTACATTACAGAAACTTTGTTGGACCACAAGCAGAAGCAATGACTGAAATTTTGTAAGACAGCAGAAGAAAAACTCATTTTACAGGATTTTCCCCTATTAATATGGAAAGTCATAAGCTCAGAGGACTCACAGTAAGCGTCTTAGCTTGTGTTAGTAGTTGAAAATGTTGGATATGCTCCATTATACCCATCAGTCTCTTTTCTCCTGTTTCTTAAATTTGTTCTGAGCTGTACATTTGTTTTTATAAATATGCCACTTACAAGCACAACCCTGCATTAAATGTCCCCTGACCTTGTAACTTTAACATAGAAAATGGATAGAAATCAAACTTTTTAATAAAAAAGAGAAGTTCCCCTTGAAACATCTGACCTCACCAGTCAATAGGCTCCGTAAGACAAATGAAACCAAAAGAAGTCCCCGGTGCCACAAGAGAGAATTGCCATAGCTTTGGTTTTGCACCAAGCATGACCAAAGAAAACCTCTCACACTGAGACATGAGTGGCATTGACAGCATCACACAAACATCATCCCTGCATCAGAACAAAGGTGCAAATATGACAACAGCATATTTTGCTGGAGGTCCTATATTGGCAACTGGCAAAATAATTGACAATAAGTTTAATGTCTCTTTATGGAAAAGAAGCATTAACATAACAAGAGTGATCTTGACCACAGCTCCATGGAGTAAGAGCCTGTCCTGTCTGCACTCCCCTTTCTCTCTCTGCTGTACAAATACCCCCTACAGAATTATATCTATTTATTCCCTAAAGATGCAGACACGTTTGATTGCATTTTTCACAGTGCTCACTTATTACTTGACATTTGCCTGGGAGTGGAAGACAAAACTCTTTCTTCATGCTGTAAGGTAAGGTGCAAACAATGCAGGAAGAAACGAGATGCAACACAGACCTGCTCTGCTGAGATTATTGATATGAGACATTAGAAACCAGTGTCACAAAAGACCAGGTGACACATCATCCAGTAGCATCAGTAGAGCCTTAAACTTGAAGGATAGGCCTAAAATACAAATTAATTTACCTCTGACCAAAGTGCAATGCCATGGAGCAGCACCAAGGCATTCATCATTTTCCAGTCTCTACTAACCTTTTTAACTCAGTACAGCTATGGATGCCAATTTTTGGAGGGCAGCACCCCTGTGTCATCACCCCAAACTCCCCAAAAGCAGACACAGCAGGGCAGACCAGCCCACCCAGACTGCAGCCTCTGCTGGGGACAAGGTGCACACACCATGTTGGAGGACGGGGCAGGTTTTCCCACCCTGTGCACATCAGTGAGTTCGGAGCTGTTACACTCCGATTCTTTTGTGTTTTGCACCTGATTTTATAAAGGAAGCCCCGCAGGATTAGAAATTCTTCAGATTCTTGAAACATGGAGTGTTTGCAAAACTCACTCTGCAGTGGGTACAAGACTTGTCTAGAAATAATGAACGGTTACTGATTTAGTAAGATGACAGGATCTGAGGAGCTGGGCTGGATTTATTTGCTTTGCCAGTCAGAAATCCCTAAGAGAAACTGCTAATCATGTGTAGGTGTGCCGTGCCAGACTGCTGCCTGTCTGAAGTACAAAGAAGCCCATCTTCCTGGGGAAATGGAATAAAAACACAGAAAATATCCTGAAAAATAAAATTAACTTAATTTGAAACAACTGTTTAAGTCCTAGAGTAGACAAATACTCATGAAAGCCCTGCTAACAAGCATTTATACCTGAAGAGAGTATCAGCCATTGGAACAAATGGTAAAGCTACAGTGAACAACAGCTGAGCACTGACAAGGTCCCCAGTTGTGACCATCCAGCCCTGAAATGCATCAGTCACATCTTTAACCCAGAAAAGACTTTAGTGAGAGACGAACATGTATTCAAGTGGAAGGGGAACGTCTGTGTTTCCTCCAGCTGCTTTGGCAGGTAGCAATCCCCAGCCCAGGTAGGCCAAGCCTTTGCTAGTGAGTGAGCGAGCTCGGGGGGAGGAGGAAGCGTGGGCTAAGCAGGGAGAGCAGGGTACAAACGAAGCAGCGTGTTTGCATCTTGTGTATCACCAGCAGTGGGCACGGGGCTGCCAGATGCCAGCAACAGCACACAGATGCTGGAAGGGAAAACTTGCCTCCGTTTGCTCCCTGGAGAATCTGAAGAAACCAGCTGTATTCAGGAAACACAGTGACAACCATTCCCTGTTCTACCGGGCTCCAAAGGATTTAGTACAGGAGATGACAGAACCTCTTCTAACATATTGCCAAACGAATTAATAAAAACAAAGAAAGGGCTAGAGCTGCACACCAGGCAGCAAGGCCCCCCAGACACACATCATGTCACTGGGATATGAAACACTAATAATGGGAAATCTGTATTACCCTTGCAGAAAGCAGTTTGTTTAACACAGCTGTTGCTCCACACACCGACTTTGGCTGGCTTGGGCAACATCACTGCGCCATAGCTGAGAGTCTATGACACTTCGAACTACGATGCCCTTTGTGGTGGGAAAACTGGCTCTCCAGTGAAAACATTTCCTCCTGTATCTCACTCACCAGCTGTGGAACAAGCAACCCCCCTACAGAAAACTGATTTAGGAATTGCAGTTGTTATATCGCAGGAAAACATTATCAAGGTTCATGTTTTCACTACTCTGTTATTTTCATTTTCACTCTACTTTACAGTTTGTCCCTTGCTTCTACTTTCCTGTTTTTTTCAGATTATGTCCCTAAATATCAGCTGCCAGCACTCCAACCTACTTACAGCCCATCCGGTGGGAAGCAATTGTTACAGATTCTCAACTTATCCCATCCAACACATAGCAGTACTTTAATACTTTTTCATCTAGAAATTACCACAGAATAAAAATCTTTACAACTATCTTCTGTTGTTTAACTAAATAGCTGTTGACCTGCTCCCAAACAAAATGTTGGCTGAGTTGTTTATTATGGTGGAATTTTAGCAAACCCTCTGGAACCCTGAAAATTAGATGTTTCTCTCTCTTCAGATGAGAAGCAGTGACAGAACAGTGAGGCTTTAACAAGTGTTATCAGTGACTGTAGAAAAATGCTGCAGCTCTTGGGTTGATCAGCTGGTTGCTCAGCAATTGGAGAACCTTGTTGCCTCAAGGTAAGCCAGTCTGAGAAGGAACTACAATCAAACCATAAATTCCACATGCCCTAATCCTGGAAGGGGCAAATTTATCTCTCCAGATACTGCAATTCAGGAATAGTATCTTAGATGTCTGCCCTTGCTCCAGCTGGTGCTTCTCACCCACCAGTGAAAGTAAAACTAGGAGGATGTATTTCTCTCTAGAGAGAAGCCTGAGCAATCCGTAGCAGTTCCCTGGGGTTCTCAGTGAGCGGGAGGTGCAAAGTGGGAGAGGGAAGGAGCTCAAACCTTTCATTTCCCCCCACATGTTAAAACTCAGTTCAGTGTCCTTTGGAGTGGAACATACACACGCTCTCAGATGATAGAAAATTAGTGAAAATCGTGACTATCCCGAGCTGGAACAGACACACAAGGATCACTGAGTCCAGCTCCTGGCCCTGCACAGGGCAGCCCTAAAATCACACCCTGCACCCGAGAGCATTGTCCAAACACTTCTTGAGCTTTGGCAGGCAAAATAAAAGATTTGGTAGCCAAATTTTATGGGGTAACAAATAAAATGAGAAATATTTACAAATTAGAACAAAAGCAGAATTTAAATTAGGTCATGTAAGTAAAAAGGAAAAAAAGGGCTGTCAGTTGAAGCGAGATGAAACATTCAAGTTGATGTATTATGGGTGATTATATTAACATTCTGAAGAGAAAACAAAAGATATGATTTGCCTAATTAGTAACTTAATATCACATTCGTTCATTCGTTAATGAACTAGAAGCACTACAGCCGTGGTTGCAATTTCATGACTTGAACACAGTGGAAGGTTAGACACAGCTCCATGATAAACCTCTCATCTGCAGAACCAGCTTTCGTAACTCAAAATGGTTCATATTTATCATTTCAATGGGAAATCTCCACCTTAAGGTTATAACAGTGAGCCAAATAACAGCTTTAAATAGATCCAAGTATATAATGTGAGAAAATAATGTATAAATAAAAGTCCACAAAAATGAAGACTTTTTAATGGCCTTGACCTCACATCCTCTCTCAGTGACAGGACAATTAATGTGCTGCTGCACAGACACCCCTCCAAACCTGATTTACTCTCTGCAGTGGAAGGATTAATATAACAGCAGTTTGCCAACTGTCTACTACAGCACGTCTAAAAGGGAGGAAGCTGCAGAACTGTTCTCCCACAGTGTACTCACCTCCCACCTGGGGAGTCAAAATGAGACTTCAACAGAATATGTCAAAATATCATCACTCCTGTCAAACACTGTGTGGAGAAAAGCAGAGACTTCAGGCACACTGTACGAACCCTAATTTACCTTGTTTTATTAAAATGCACAAAGTTGGGCTGAGAATATTTCACAACACAGAAACTGTTCTTCTCCCACGTGGCTTGTGATCTTTTATCTTTGAGAATTCATAGGTTTGTCCACCTCCCTTACCTACATTCCAAGCCTTTAAACCAAAGCAAACCCACAGCTAATATTTTTGTGGTTGAAGTCGAGAAGGTGAAAACCTTTTTTTACCCATGATTATTGCAGAGCTTCTTGTCGACTGTACATATTAAGGGGAGGGATCAGCAGGGAATCCAGAAAGGAGATTCCCCTAGGATAATAAAAACAGCTGACAATCAAACGCAGGGTAAATGGCTGTGACAGTATTGCCTTGAGCCCGCAGACAGGCTGAAACAACAGCCCCAAGGAAAATGGAACTTTTCATTCAGTCTTAAACTGCACCAGGGGAGGTTTAGATTGGACATTAGGAAGAATTTCCTCACAGAAAGGGTGAGTGAACATCAGAAGGGGCTGCCCAGGCAGGTGGTGGGGTCACTGTCCCTGCAGGTGTCTGGGGACAGGCTGCGTGCCGTGGTCTGCCTGACAAGGTGCTTTCAGCCCTAGGCTGGGCTCAGTCTCACAGGTGTTTTCCAACCCGAGTCTGTGATTCCATCTCTGCTTCTGAAGTAACACAAATTGAAATTAAGAGGTTTAACGCTTTTCACTGTACAAATCACTGCCACAAAAGGCATCCCGTGCACAGTTATGGAGCCAGCTGGCTCTGGGCAGGCTCTCTGCAAGCCCTGCGGGGCCTGACACAGTACAAAGCAGGAGTTAAAGCACGCTGGGACAAGACAGCCCGAGTCAAAAGTGCTGAAAATCCAATTCTCTCACACAGTTAAAAATGCTGAGTAGCCATGTTTCCAGTACGATATAGGTGGAAAAAGAAGTCAATTGTTAGGTCAAGCCTCGCATTTTTTCCCTCTAATTTCTTTAAGATTATTATAATCCAGTTTGTTTTGTGATATGGAATCCAACTCAGTGGCTGTGCCTCAAGGACACTTGAATGTAAAAGTAAAGGCTTTTCAAACTGATTTTTATGTGCATATTGTCTATTACTCCATAACCAAGGTCCATAAATCTCTAACTTGAAAGAATAATAGTTCTTATTGATTATATTTTGATCATGCAAGATAAAGCAAGTGGCAACAATAAATCACCTTTATGGATTACTTGTGTACATCGAGTGACTGGGATTAAATGCATGTTTCACATGTTTGCTGATGAATGTGATTTGTATGTAAGGATGTTGCCGTGGATAATCTGTTAATGGACTGTCACACAGAAATGGAAGAAACATTTTCAGTCATTTAAACCATCAGTCTTCTGTCTCAAGAGCAAACACTGGGAAATACTGCCACATAAATCATCTTATCACAGATCCTAAAACCAGAGTTTTACATTAACTTAATTAAAAGGCTGCAGGAAAACACCACTGAAATCTACTAAATGGAAGTAGATATACCAGCAGATTACCCATACCCACCTTAATTGTGCATACAACAGCTGCTCTGGGATACTCTGAGGAATTAAACTCTTAAATTACAATGATTTTGCAATCTACCTAGATTGTCTGAGTCACCCAGGAGATATCTGTAACTTGCTATGAAGAATAGCTTCTCACTGAATTCACTGATTTTGAAAATCATGCCAAGATATTGGGGACTTTTTCCCCACAAGCAGAACAACTTTGATCCTTTTCACTTTTCTGTGAATAAGAGATCATGCAAACCTCAGAAACAGAAGAGATACAGAAATTCCTCCTGCTTCTAGCTCTATTCCTGTTACTGCTGGAGCTACAGGATGAACAGGATTTGCAATAAACATTCAAAGGGGATTTGCTGAAATTCTGAGTTTTGGTGAAATGTCACAGCACTTGAGGCAGTAGCCCTGCCACTGCAGCAATGCAGAGTCACCCGGCCCAGCCCTCCCATCTGGCTCTCCCCTCTCCATTCCTCCTGCCCCCCCACCCTGCTCTTTCCTCGTGTTCATTTGCTCCATTAAGAGAAGGAAACACCGGGCTTTCCTTAGCCTGTGCTTTATGTGAGCCAACAGAACTTGATTCTTTAGTCCCCACAAAAACCCCCAGCATTTTATTCAGGAAAAGCAATAAAATAAGATTAAGGCCTCAGTTATGGGTTTTCTAAAAGTACTATTGTGGTTAAGTGACTATGCTTTTTTAACTAATCACTGCTGGTCAAAAGGAACTTGCGACATTTTGCATTAGTTTTTAGAATATTTAATACGTCAGAGAAATGCTTCTCCTATTTTCCCAAGAGAGGTGAAGGCAGAACCCAGAGCAGCAGCTGGATGGCTGAATTCACTCTGCAGCCACACACCATTTGCTCCTGAACTGCAATTCACACTGCAGCTACCAGTGGAACAAAATCTTGTCTGAAGGAGAGTTGGCTGTGCAATCCGATTATTTGATGTTGGGGGTGATATTTCTATTACATTACAGACCTCGGGGAACAATGACCTTATTATGGCAAGTCATGTCTGCACAGAACACTCCCGTTATCCTCTGTCTGGGAGGCTTGGAGGCACAGAGGCACCGGAGCACACGTGGGAAGGGCATTCTACAAGGTAGGAAAAGAGGGAAAATTGCCATCCCCCACATACACCTTCACCTGACAATTAAACTGGACTCTGTGGCAGAAGGAGAGATCAGGAATGTATGGACAGTCACCCAGAACATCAGGCAAACTGCAAGATCAGTCATGTCAGCTCTTGGCTCTAACCAGGACTCTCAGGCCCTTCAGAATATTGCTCAGGGCAAAATTTGATTTTGTCAAGACATGGAAAATGTAAGCTTAAAACCCAAACACCATCACCAAACCCAGATTTTCCATGCTTAGAAAGAACAGCACATTCAATAACTTCTAACCAGTGAAAACCAATTTCCTCTCCTGACAGCAATGACTATTAAAACTCCCCATCTCCTGACTCATTAAAATTCAAAGCAAGTGTGATAGGGCATTGGAAAAAGCCATTAGATGGTCACAGGGAAGAGCTTGCAATCCTGGAATAACAATTAAATCAAATCAATACAGAAATTAGAAGGAAAGGTTAGAAACTCCCAAAATTCACCCAGTGAGAAGTAGTTTATATTTTTAGCAAAATAAATCCTGATAAATGATCAGTAAGACTTCAATTAAAAGTCAATCTGAAGTCCTACAACTTCTTTTTAAAACACAGAGTTAATATAATGCCAATCTTCAGAAAGAATTGCAGCTGTTTGCTCTAGTTTGTAGTTAACCTCTGCACAGCTTTGAAACAGAGACAGCTCAAAGGCTGTGGACAGGGAAAGGAAAATCTGACAGAAGGAAACAAATGGACAAGATTAGATTATTTAAGAGCTGGTTTTTCCTAAAATATGCAACAGGAAAATTGTACTGCAATATTAAAGCCTGACAGAAGAATCAGTCGTGGTATGTTGGAAGGAACGCATTTGCTCTGAGAGCAGTCCTGGATGGGCTGGTTCTCCTCAGCACTGACACGGCCAGGCTGCGCTCAGGCTCAGGTGCAGGGGAGGCAGCCCCTCCCTGCCCGGGCACTGCTAGTTTTGGTTCCAGCTCAGCATCTCCGGACGCACCGAACCACTGCTCATCCCCTCACACAGAAACAGCAACTGTAAAACTCCATGCAAGAATTCAAAGCAGTTTCCCCCCTGGATGTCTCCCAACAAATTCTCATTATGTATCAAGACTGACAGGCAAAGCTTTGCAACATTCAAGGTAATTATCTGAACTTTCCCCTCAACAAATCAAATAAATACCAACTCCCTGCTCATGTTGCAGTCCTCCTCTCCCATTTATTTTCTCTTCGCTTGACAACAGAGAACGGTGTGATGCTTTTCTTTTTTCCCTCTCTGTGAAACAGGGCAATAAAATATGGGCAATGCACATGCACACCAGCAGATGACAGCCTGCTGTGGCTGTAAATTATTCGAGGAAAGAGCTGTTCTTACCGGTCTCCTGAAAGCATTTGACATACTGTTGGTACCTTGAAAACCAGAGAGCCACCATTGTGAGCAACGAGAATAAAGCATTTCCCATAATCTTTTCTACAGGGGACGACATTACTGAATAGATTCCTCGCCTCTCCACCCATACCATTTGCCTAAAGCATCACGACAGTGAATTAACAAACATCGTACTATTATCTCTGGTATAATGAAAGGTCACTGCTGAAAGTATCCTCTCTGCCATGCCTGCAGCCTTCTGGGAAGAGAATAAAAATCCTGAAGAAATGTCTCTTGCCATTTCTAAAGGTGTGAACAACCCCAAAAGGTCTGCTATTAAGAAAATAAGGACAACTGGTATTTCTAAGCCAAAGCCTCCAGGCAGGCCCCCACCTCCTGCACGTATCCTACCAAGAACAGGACATTTGAAAGAAATGAGCTTCTAAATCAGCAGTCTGCCACGTTAAGAGGAAGGACCATGTGTTCAGGTCAGGCTCTTCAAACGACTCTTGAGGAGCTCTTTGCTTTGAACAAATACATTTGTGCAAACACTGACATAAAGATATGCTGGCCAACTCTTTTTATTGCCACGAGGTCACTGAGAGGCAACACAGGAAAGGTGCCTGCAGGAGGAGTTCTCCCCCTGGCCAGCACAGGGACCGGTCGGGCAGCAGCAGGCTGGGATGACTCAGAGGCAACGGGTGTTACATGGGATGCGGCAGAAGGGAAGAGACGAAGCCACACGGACTGTACAGGGGTGTAGGGAGAGTGGGGGGTAGAAAAGGAAATTATGGAATGTATCACAGGGAAACTGTAAGCGTCTCCTCCCCTGACAAAGTTTTCTGTGGCATGGAAATAAACCATCCAGCTCTCTGAGCCTAACAATACCCACCACAGCTGCAGAACAACAGTGGACCAGAGAACAGCAAGATGTTTTACTTTCCTTATTAATGAGCTCTTCAAAGGACTTCAGCTTCTCTCACTCTTGAAGCTCCCGTTAAGCTTGGCAGACTGGGTTCTGGCTCTGTGTGTAACCGCGAGAGCTGGACTACCTTTAAAACCGGGCAAACACTGTCAGCACATTAAGCCTCAAGCTACATTTGCTTCACAGTCAGCAATGTTAGAAATTAATAACCCCTCACTAGCAAATTTTCTAGAAATGAGTGAGAAGTTGCACATATTCTGTGGTGTTAGTAGCTCAGGGATGGGGATGGGAGATGAGAATAGAAGCATGGCATTCGTGCAATTACTAAACACACAATGTGAAAAATGCTGTTAATGATCTTAACACTTAATGAGCACTGAGCAGTATGATATTAAAAGCATATTGTGGTTTTATTTCTATGTTTAAGTAACTGTTAATACAAATTACACTAGAAGTCCATTTTCAGCTTTCTGCAAGGCCTGTATGTCTGAAGTACTAAAACATCCCTGGCACCGTGCACTGAAAGGCACCCAAGAGTATAATTTTCATTACTATTTTCTTTATCTTATACTTTCAGCTTTCTAGCAGTAAAATATCTGCGGGACTTCTTACAAAGGCTGCATTGCTAACAAATTCCACATCTTCTGAGCTGCACTGTCCCCTGCATTGCCTTTTGCACTGTGGTACTTGGCAATGTGCTGTGATAACGTGGCCACAGGAACGATCCCAAAACCTCAAGAGCCCACAAAGTACAACACTGCAAAGCCCAGGGATGGCTCTCCTCATTAGTGAGAGCTCATTCCAGGCTAAAGGTATGAGGCACTGCTGTCCAAACAGTCACTGTGTGGGAAACCTGCAAGCCTCTGTCTACAACCTTTCAGATTAAAAAGGCTCAGGAAAAAAAAAAAAGAAAAAAAAGGGGAAAAAAAAAAAAGGAAAGCTGCCAAACCAAAACGAGCCTTGATTTCAGACACAAGCCATGAGTCATGTAGAAAGACACCCAGGACATTCACTGGTCACAGCCTGCTTTCTCATTGCACACCACTGTCATTTCATTTAGAAATAGGTCTTCGGTAGCATCAATTCAGTATTTCACATCGATCCATACAGAAAAAAACTTAAACAACAAACAACATTAAAAAAGGCAATGAAATCTGTTAACAAAACAGCTTTATAAAAAAAGTATAAAATAACGGGTAAATACACAAAACCAAACAATAACATTATCAGGGCTAGTCAGACAAATTTAAGGCCAAACATTTTGACACTGGATAAAAATGTTTTGCTTCTTTAACATTGTTTGTGAAAACAATGTACAAAAAGCAAAATATTTTGTTGCCGTCGGGTGAAATCTCAAGACATTACTTGAACGTGGCCGAGGTCCCAGGGGAAATGGAGGTGAGCATGGCAAGGGAAGAGGTGAGAGGTCTGAACAGGCAAAGCTGGAAAGTGCTCTGCACTTCATGCAGAACTGAAATCTAAAGCAATGGTTCTAATGCAAGTTTTGAAAACTTGGAGGGGATTTAAGGAATTTTTGCTGCTATTTAGCTGTCCAAGCCCCTCTCAAATTTAATTAGGAAGATTTGCTAGCAGCTATCCCTTTGGATTTCTGCCTCAGCTGAACTGGAACCAGGTGAGCTTGTGAAGGCAGCAGCAGAGAGCTCAGAGGAGGGCAAAGCATCACGTGTGGCCCTGCAGCAGGGCCCTGCTCTGAAACAAGGCTGAGAAGCCAGGGCAGATAGGAGCGGGCCATCATAAGTGGGCCAGGAGCAGTGGTTAATTAGAAGATAAGAAAAATGTATTAGTACAAGAAAAATGCTGAGCTCATAAAATTGAGTACATTTGACAAAAAACAATATTGGGGAGAATACCAAAGGTTACAGAAAGGGCAACTGCAATTTCCAGTCTTAACCATATCTATGTTTAAGATTTTAAAAGCATTTCTGAAGCTCCTTTACTTAAAATTGAAAACAAAAGGCTTCTGACAACTTCAAGCTATTTTATTATTCCTGATATGTGCTCTTTGCTTCTTTCCGTTCATATTTGGCTACCAAGGAAACCATAACCCTGCCTCTGTTCAAAATGGAAACTTTTCATCTGAAAACAGACAATCTCTTGGCTTATCTTCCCACCTCATCCCACAGAGACTGGCTTGGGCACCTGCACAGCTGCTTGGCAAAAGCATGCAGGTCACTGCAGGACTTACACACAGGATTTCAGTTGCTGCTACTGGAGATTTTCTGCTGTTCTGCCACCTTACGGAATGTGCTATTGTCAGTTTATTGATGGCCATTGCCATATAATCAAGGCAGACACAACAACTCAACCAGGTTTTTTATTCTTAATGGTTTTTAAAAGAGTTTTGATTTGTGCAAAACTGTGGGAACCTCACAGCAATTTTCTGTGTGTCCCCAGGCACCAACTAACCCCAGTGTCACTAAGAACTACCTTTTTGCTTTTATTTAGGAAAGGAGTGGGAGTCATCTGAAAGTCACCTACTCGCTAACTTTTGTTGACACAAGTAGTCATTTGTGATCATGTACAGCCACACTGGGCTGCCAATGCCAGTCAAAGTCAGCAAGACACAAGATTAATGCCTTTCATGGAGGCACAAGCTTTAGATATAGAGAATTCTTTAATAAAAAAAAAATAAACTAAGAAATGCACATTTACTTAGAAAGGAAAGCAGAGCTGGGCCATTTCAGCACAGGATTGTGAAAGAAGCTTAAAGTGTGTCCAAACCCCTCGGAATGTCAATGAGATTTGGGAAGCTCTATCCCTTCTGCATCCGTGGAAATTCTCAACTTATAAAACACTGGCTACAAGTCAAAATGATTGTGTTGAATTACATGTCTCTTGCTTTTATCTTTTGGGTCAATCCAAACCCCAAAGTGAAGCCAAATACGTGGCTTGGGAACCTGCAACAAGGAAAAACAGAGGACGTTTTCTAAATCCCTGTAAAGAGATTAGTAAAGCCCCACGTACTTGGCTGTAATCAGAGGGAGGAAATGCAAAGCCACGATATGAATTACACAGACCAATGGCTTTTGTTAAAAAACAGGAAAAATAACTCTTGGATGTTTCCCATGAAGGTGTAACCAGCTGCTGAACTTCAGCTGTTTGAATTCAAATGAAAAGCAACAACTACTAAGCAAAGACCCAGCACGTACCAAAACCAACTTCTGCAAACTCGGTCGTGCCCATGTTCTTTGGTTACACAATCTTTGTCCACCAACAGAAGGCGAGCAATGAGAACCAAACCAGCCCCCTCCCGTGTGAGCAGCATCCCAGCGGCCTGAGCTCTGCCAGGGCTGACAAGGGAACACGCTGCTTAAACCTTCCCTAACCCTTCAGCCTGGCCCCTTAGAAGAATGAAATTTAATCTTCTTTTCTTACACCTCTCTCCCTATAAACTAAGTTAAAATAATGGAATCATAGAAAAACAATCTAATTTTTATCTCTGCCTCTCCTGAATTTTGCTTTCGACAATATTACAGAACTAATGATGACGTTTATATTTAACTGACAGTACTTTTAAAGCCCATCATGGAATGGGACACTGTCCCACAGAATCCTTAACTGCAAAACCCCTCAATAATAGTTCAGAAATGGATCAATCAGCTGCAAACTAAGACCATGATTTTATCCACTTCAACTATTATTGGCTGTATGTAAAAAAAACAACTGACAATAAAACCTAAGAAACTAATCAACAAAATAAAGATGCAACCCCCAGCAGCCCTCAACCTTCTGCCTCCAAACCTAAGCTATGCATTTTCATATTTCAGGACCAGTTGCATTAAAAGATTTGGCAAGTGCTCCCACACACAGTAGCTACATTCAAATACCCTTACTGTGCCTGAAAATATTTATTTAATGATTACCTGTTTGTTTCAGTGAGATCCATTATGAAGTAAGGTGCCACTCAACACACACAGAGTAGCAATAAACCCAATATTTGCTTAGAATTTACACCAGGGCTTAAACCTGCAAATGTTTTATTCATGTTGCTCTCAAGGTATGTGCAGATAAGTGACTGGTGGATCTGTCAGCGCCCATTAGATGGGGACAGGCTCAGTCTGCTGGACAGTTCCCTCTCCAGAGAGCAGCTGTTTAAAGCACTGGGGGGCTGGCAGGGGCAGGCAGTGCTGTGGGAGCGGTGTCTGTGTCTGACACAAGGACATCTCCAGTCACACTCCAGGCTCAGGGTCAGCCAGTCACCTCCAAATACGGTGCGTGCAGCTCTGGAACACACAGCATTTCTGGTTCACTAATCTGTGGGGAAAAAACCCAACCAGTCCCAGAAGTCAGGACTTCCCTGCTAGCTTGAACTCTGTTTTACAAGAAGGAAAGTTTGCACAGCCTGCCTGTGGCCACCCTGCCTGCTGGATTAATCTTCTCTGGCTGTCTGCTCAGCAGCCTTTGTACTTGTGAGCAGCTTGTCAGCAGAGCCCCGGCTGCAGGGCTCACCGGTGGCTGCTGCCTGTGAGCTCTCAGCACAGGACTTCGGCGAAAGTTTCCTTAAAATATGGAATTCAGCCCAGGCTGGATGAATCCCTGTAAAACTCACTTGTAGAGAAAACAAACAGCCAGGTAAGGAAGGCTGGGAGAGGCTCATTAACTAAGGGGAGCACAGCACCAGCAGTCAGTGCTGCAGCTCCAGCCCCTCTGTTCCCTGGCTCTCCACACATTCCCACCGGGAGCACATTGGAATTCCAGGGAGAGCCAGCCAGCAATCAGCCAGCCAGCTCAGCTGTGCAGCTATCTCACTTCACAGGCAGCACGTACCTTTCCAGCAATATAAACAGAAGATTAATGAAGATGAGTGTCAGGGTGAATCAAGGCCCTGACCCAACAGGCTGTCGCTGCTTCTGCCTCTGCTTTTTGGCTCCGATCATTAAGCAGGGCAGGGGGCACCTTGTGAGGAGCATTTTCTAATCGGAACCTTTCAGGAGTTCCTCAAGACTACTAAACTTAATGCACTGGCTCCATCCCCAGTGCTGGGGAACCTTTAAATGGAAAGTTCACCAAGCAGTGCAAAAATCAGTGAACATTGCAGTTCCCCTGGAACAGTTCATACTCTGAAATTACGTAAGTGATCTGAATTGAGTGAGAACTACAACCCTTGGGAGCAATTTCCAGCAGCGCTAATGAGAGCACATTGAGTTCTTCGTGTCCAGAAACTGTCACTGTTTGCAGTAGTATTTGGAGCACATCTTGATGCTGACTCACAGATGTCAAGCATATTATATCACCTTTTGGTGGTTCTGTTTAGTCAGCTATAAAGTTCAGCATCTGGTTCCCATTTGGGAGTTTATTTATATAGAACACCTACTTATATTCTACACACAGAGAGATTAATTGTAAAGACACAGAGGACTGATGACTAAAAGCAGCATTAATGTGGATATATTCAGCTATATATACACAGGACCAGGGGATAAAAAAAGATCCAGCCAGGTTGAAAGGATTACTCAAGTGTTTCAAGTTATGATTTTGGGAGCCAGAATACTCAAGTTGTTAAATTATTCAGGACAGTCAGAGGGTAGATCTATCACTCCTTAATGCAGCTGAAAGTTTTTAAGGTGGCCTTCCAAGTTTGCTGAACAGTTTTAAGGGGTGTTTGCGCCACTCTGGTATCAGCACACACTCGAGGAGGGGCAGCGAGTGAGCTGACAGGGAAAGCAAAGCCGTGCTATTATTTCTGATTCACAAGGATCAGAGTTAACAAAAAGCCCTTTATTAAAAGACAACGCCAATACTGCTCAAGCACACACTCCCCTCGGTAGGAGGACTGGTTTCTGTTTCTCGCCACTGTGTCTCGAAAAGTATAAAACAGGTCCTGGTCCACCAATGCCCTCCTTGATCTAACAGCCTACACAAACCAGACTGCACTATGATATACCTTCAGCAATCAAAAAAGTAGAATGCCAACATTTACCCTTCGGTATCCTTCATTTTTCTTTCTGAGAATTTGTATGTAATATCTGACTTTGACAGGGACTATTGGCCTGGCAGGCTAGTGGCTCGGGCCACACGGGAGCGTGGGATGCCCTCGATGAGTCTGGGTTGCCGGAGCCTGAGCTCCCACTGTTCCGGGCAGGGCAGGGCAGGTCCGGGCAGGGCTCTGCCCCACCGAGCGGGGCTCTTGGCTTGGCATCTTTGGCAGCGCAATCCAGCCGCACCTTGGAACAGCTCAGGGTTCCTCCCTCCCCCTCTCCCCGCAGCGCTGGTGTGATGGGTATTTCAGACGTTTGCCACCAGAGGGAGATGACAAAATTCCACAAATGAAAAGAGACAGGAATTGACTAAGACAGCCAGACCCTTTTTTTTCCCCTCCTCTCTAGATGGCTGGAAACCAACTACATTTCACAGTACAGACTCAGCTCAATGTGCATGCCGTATGTGATGAACATTTAAACTTAATTTACTATTTTTTTCCTTCAGTAGAGCAAGAAGGAAAAAAGGATTTTACTATTACAAAACTTTTTAACCATTAACATTGGTTGCTTGCTCCTTTGCAAAAGGCAATTTCTGATTAATTGACATTCTGAGAGGCTGGTTTACTTCGTATATAGAACCATGTACAAGAAATTAAATTCTTCCTTCAAAAAAATGTTCAAGGCCTGTGGCCTGTGAGTTAAGTCAGAAAAGCCCAGAGAAAGTGGAATTTATTGGAGTCCTTTGCCCTTTTTGAAAGGGACAGTGACCATAAACGATGGCAGTGGCTGGGATTCAGCCCCAGAAAGCTCTGAGAGATCAGGGACCCCACCCAGAGCCAGATGTACAGACGGGCTCCAGAACTAAAGTGCACTGGAATACTCCAGGGTAAGCACAAATGAAAAGCTGAACTACACTGAACTTAGAAGTCTCTTTCAGCCTGGCTTGAAAAAAATCAAAGGGGCAATATGTATTTTGGAGTTTTTAAAAATAGAACTTCTGATGACAAAAGGCAGCTGCCAGTTTCCTCAGGGAAGAGAACTCACAGCAAAGCCCAGAGCAGCTTTTGGACAGCAGCCTGCAAATGTTCATGATTGGTATACCTCCAGCACAAGCCTCACACACAGCTCTCCCTTCTCCAAATCTTTGACATCTGTGCCTGTACAACGAGCTCCATTTGAGGGATCTGTTCTGCATATGCATTATCAATTATCTTTCTGAGAAAGTTGCTATGTTTTTATAAGCAGAGCCAGTTTTTAACAGAATCACCCTTTTAATTAGAACAATTAGCTCCACTAAACCTTTTTTTTTTTTAGTCTAATTGAGTAACAAGGCAAAGAACATAATGTGGTGGATTCCTGAGCAGTAACAGCAATAAAAATAGAGAACAATGAAATGGATAGTTCACACCCCATGAAGCAACATAACAATGAAGTCTGTTAATGAAAGCATCTTTCTTCAGCATTTATCCCTTTCACTTCTGAAGTGGTTCTTTTCCTTCAAGAGAAGCAACTGAAAACTTCTCTGCTTATATTATTAACCAAAATTGCTCTGCCCCCAAACATGGTTTTTCCTTGAACATTTGGAGGAAAACCACCATCAGAACGGCTGTTTGGGAGTCCCCACTGCCACCCAGGGTCCTTACTGTCTAGAGCCTTGATCCTATTTGGCATCCACTTGGAAAGATTCCTCTCTACTGTGAGGAACCCAATCCCATTATGAGCTGGGCTTTGCCTTTTAGGCACACACCACGTTCTCCACTGATAAGAAAGGAGCATTCCTAAATTTCTGGGCTGTTCAGATTCTCTGAAGAACTGTTTCATACAGGAAGCTGAGATTTCATCTAGGCGTGGCTTTGGAGTCCCTAAGAAAACAGTTACCAATTCTTTTCTTTTAGTAACCACTGAGAATGGCTATTACAAGAGAGCTTAGCATATCCCTAAGTGTTTTACATTGAAACAAAGGGAATTTGATTTCACTGAAGGCAAAATCTAACCTATTACTGGCAGTTTTATTTTCCTCCCTGAACCAGCAGTTGTTTCAGTGGAGGGAAATGAATGAGAAAGTCGTAGAACAAAATATTAAGTGCATTCCACTGCCATTGGTGGCCTTGCCTACCAGAGAAGCACGTTCAGAGCTACTGGGGAAGTGCAGGGGGATGCTGAGGTCACAGCACAAGGGAGGGCACGGGGTCCCTGGGCAGAGGGTCAGCTCTGCCCTGGCTCAGTGCCCACCTGCCCAGCACGGGTTCACCTCCTGCTCCAGGGCTGCATTTCTAATTAAGTGCTGCTCGCAATCAGCCAGCAGAAGGTTTCCAACAACACCCTCTATTATGCACAGAGACAACCATTAAAACACTGCTTGCTAACAAGTGGAGCGTTAATCATGGCTTCATTAAAGCTTTTTTTTCCCCCTGTATAAGATAAAATTATGGAAACCAGAATAAGAGATGGAACATAATTAAACTTTTTAATAAATCCATGGTGGTTCACTTCAAGGAAAGACTGAATTCCCTTAATGACTTGCAATTCCATGCTGTAGGTAGTGAATAAACTGTACATTTGTGAAGAATTACAGAGTGACTGAGAAGGAAAAAGTTGGCTCTTTTCATCTCTACAGCCAAACACAGTGATAGACTTAATCTGCCTTTTGATTAAGTCTGACCTTGAAGCTTGCCTTCTTAGGAACACTGCAAGTCATTTTTGAATAAACTGAGATTGCAATTAAAAAAAAAAAAGAAAACAGAACAAATTACTGTGGCTTGCATTACAGATTTTCTCAAACAATTCAAATATTTGTTTAAAAAAATTAACTGCATTTCGGCTATTTGTTAAAGCAACTAATTAGTCATCACATCACATTCACCTAATTACCAATTGTTCATTTTCAACAGTTAAGTTTGAACTAAATATCAGAATTTTCATTGAGCTGTCTGCCAAATCAGACATCACATTAAAGCTCACAGAGCCGGAGGAGGAGGCTCTCACTGCGTCCTCACAGACATTCCTTGGGCAGAGCTCTCCCTTGGCAGCACAGGCTGGGGAAATACAAGGCAGAAGCTCCATAATAGAAAATATATAATTTTATAGTTTCAAATAACTGTAGATTTTCTATTGCATTTGTAAACCTGCTACATATTAATCTCAATGAAGCAATTTATCAGTTCCTGCAAACCAGGATTTTGAGGGTTGTGGAGCAAGATGGTGAAATTTAAACAGAAGATTTTAAAACAAGTCAAAACAGTCACAGCGGATAAAGTTATCTATATATTTATTATTAGGAGGTTAAGAACATATGGAAGGATTCCAGCTCCTAGAGGCAGCTTGGCTATTTCCTGATTTTTTTTAAACTTCCGGGAAATTTTTAGATAGAAACAGGTAGCAAGGTAAAATCAGCTGTGAAAGATTTCCAAGCACAGTACAACTACTAAATCAAAACTAAAGATGGCATATTATGATACAGATCTAATTTAAATAATAATTTTCTGTTTGAAACAACACTTTGCAATTTAACTCAAAAATATACCCTGATGATACAGCAGAAATATAAACCAAAAACATTTGGTTGAGCCTATGTATGTTTGCATCAATTTTTATATATTAATTTCTCAATATTTTCTGCCCCACTTCAGGATTATGAAAATATTTCACCTTGTGATACTGACCCAGCTCATCTTAAAGTGACTTCCAGGTGACAAGCTCTGGGCCAGACCCGTCCCCTGGCCAGGAGGGCACAGCTGGGAAGAAGAGTGTTCTGGCAAGGCTGGCTCCGGAACAGCTCCCGGTGCCCCTGCCAGACCCAGGTGAATGAGGAAGCAGCAGAGCAGCACAGAAGGAGGCAGGAGATGGAAAGAGGCAGAGCCAGCCCGGCCCCTGCCCAGCTGCCAGGGCAGTGCCGCTCAGTGCAAACACACACAGCCCAAACCAGCCGTGGGGTTACAAACATCGCTCCTCTGATGGCCTTGTGAGCAGCCACAGGCAAAGGTTTCATGGGGATATTCTCTGCATGCAAACCTGAACAAATCAGTGCTAAAATTACTGAGTAGTTCTAGTTTTATGAATTACTAGGCTTACTTAGGAATTACGAGTCTTTAAATTGCTTGTTAATATGCCCAGTGAAAGTATAACCTCTTGCAAAGCATAACCCAAGAGAACTTACAAGTGTTACCTGTAATGACCTGCTCTGTACATTGCCTAAACTTTAAAGAGATACCTATTTTTGATTGTAGTCGAAAGCTGGCAGATTTTTAAATGAAAAAAATCCAGTATCAGTGGCAGATTAAAAATGATGCAGGAAGCAATTTAAGGCAAACATAATGAACTACAGTCTCTAAGAAGAAAACGGAAATCAAGAACTAAATTATTAAAAAGTTAATCCTATCTCAGAAGTCTAAACTCCTGTAGTTTACAACTTCATATCTCACATATACATAAAGAACTACAATGTTCTTGTAATAAAACTTGTTTTGGTATAAACTCATCCCAGAACTCTCCAGTTCCACAGTCTCCAGACTCAGCTCAATGCAGAATCTGAGCAGTGTGGTCGATCTGTCATTGAGCTTCCACAAAGTAATATGGGAGGCAAACCCCAACACCATCACCTACATGAAAATAGACCATATTTATGGATCATTCAGGGCTCCAGATCAGACTAACTACCAGCCCAAACCAGGCACTACTGCAAGTACCACAGTCATGGAATTCACTGTATTAACAGGCTGCATCCAAGCTGCAGAGAACCACCAGGGATTTGTCAGAATAAAACTGAACCTCAAAAGCAACAGCCACAGCATAGGGAAAAGAAAGTAGAAATGGAAGCCAAGGATCTGACCTCTCAGAGCAGAGCCTTGTTAAAGGGAGCTTACTTTGGGATCCACTTTAGGTTAAACCCAGCTAGCAGTGTAATTTATAAGCTTAAGTACTCTGAAATATCCTATCAAGATGTCCTGGCTAAAGTCAGCTCTGAATCTTCCTGCAGTTTGGAAACTCTCTAAAGGGACGTTATAGAGTCCTGCTTGATTTTTCTTGTTGTTTTAATGAGCTTTGATATGCACAAAATCAAGCACATGGTTTTGTTATAACAGCAACCGTCACAAGTACAAAAGCAGCCTTTTGCCAACAAGCCAATTTCGAACATTGCATAAATAAAGGCTAATTGTGTTGGGTTTCATTTAACTTTGCACTTCTGTTGAAATTACTGCCCTGCCTCCCTCAAGGAGGTGACTACATCAATTCACACTGATGGAGAATCCATCATCATCTAACAGACCTGCCAGTGCTGTCACACTGAAACAGCATCTTTTCGTTCTGCAAACGCACAAGAGCACAAAGAGCAACTTGGCCTAAGAAACAATTCTCCAAGACATTCTGCAAATGGCTGGTTTGACAAAACATAATTTATGCCTGAAGGAGCAGAGGGCAAATGAATTTCCATCCAATACTTTTAAACAACAGTTGAAAAAAATAGAATGCTACTTCACGTTTATTTTTATGAAAAAAAGCCAATAGAGAAAACACGAAACATCGAACAACAAAGAAAACCACCCCCGAATCACCTAGAATAAATCATAAAAAAATCCAAGCCCAAAACAAAAGTGTGTTTCACAAACTAATCAGAATAAAAGTAAATTTCCCACTGACTTCTGGGTTTGCTTTTGTTACTGGTTTTCCCCTCTCAGTAACCGGTGGCAGCAAACATAGCTCTCATCTTTCCAAAGGCATTTCCACTCAACCGTCTCTGTTCCACCAAAAAACCTGCGTTAATATAGACCAATCAAAGCATCAGTTTGTGCTAAAATCTGGACAGGAGGCAGTTTCTAGCATTGAGATAGAATTTCTTTGTACTGTGCTGTGAGCTTCTTTGTACAAAGAGCTCTTATAGACCTTATAAAATTCTTCTGACATTCTCTGCAATGTTAACAAAAGTTGTGCTCATTTTAGAGGGAGCTGAAGAGAGAACAAATGACTTGCTCAAGTAAAGCGCAACATTGGCAAGAGTCCAGCAGTCCAGGTTCTTGTCTCCTCTTATAGCCATGACCTCTTTGGAGACTTGTCAAATTAAGAAAAACTTTCCTAGCCCAGAAAACATGGACCTTAGCAGAGAGTGAGTGAAGAGAAGTGTGGGAGGGAACCAGAGCGGGCACACCCTGAGAGTCAGCAGGAGCAGGCTGGTGGGTCGGTGTATGGGGGCTCAGCTGGGGCTGCTGGGGAACACGCACCCCCTGCACGTGGTGCCGCAGCAGCCCGGGACGAGGAGGGGCATTTGCAACCCCCACGGTTTATGTGGGGCATTCTGCAACCAGGGCAGATTTTCCCTGAAAGACAACACTGTGTAAGGAAGATGAGATTTGAGACCCCTGGGTTTAACTTTTTGGAGTGGCTTTCAGCAACAAGGGTACTTCTAAGAACAACACTGTTTAGAAGGATTGTCTCAAAGGAGCACAACTCACTAGTTTTGCCTTTCCTTTCATGCACCAGCTCAATTACTTGGGAATTAATGTGTTAGCCTGCAAGTTTGAAGGGGTGAACCACAGAGATTTTGAAATCCACTGATTAAGCAAAGAAAACACCATTACCAAAAACACTTGTGTTTAAACGCTCTAAAAGTGTGACTCAAAAATTAACCCAGAAACTGGAATTCACAATGGCTGCTGAAATTGGTATGCCAATGCTCTCCAATTACCCCAGTCAATTTTCCTGCTAATCACTAGCTGCTAATAAGGGCAAAGCAGAAAACTAATTTTTGCTTTTAGACCCACACATCTACTGTTTAAGCTCCGAGATCCACAGAAGTTCTATTACCAAGGAAAGATCAGAAAATCATTAGAGTATGTTGGACTGTCTTTTAACACTCCTCAGTTATTTACTTGTTTCCCTGTTTTCATAATTGCTTGAAATCAAGCAGATCACACCGCTAAAACCCATCCTGGAGATAAACAGGCATCAGGGTTTGGTTCAGATCACCCACACGACCACTGATGCACGTGTTCACTTTCTCAGTCCCACAGATCAGGGGCCCTGGGAGGGTCAAGCGCTCCAGAAACCTGTGCTGGTGCTGCCGGGCTGCGGGCTCTGGGAGGAGCTCTGTCTGTCACTGGTGCAGCTCAGCCCCTACATTTTCCTTGAGCCTTTGTCACTCCCGTACCCACGCAGTGTGTGCGCACACAAAAACAAATCCCCGTTTGGCTGTGCCTTCATCTGTAATGGAAACAAATTGGATCTCTCAGAGCAGGGAGCTGCCGACAACAAAGCCTTCCCAGTCAGGGACGTGACTGTTCAGTAACAAACATATTGACAGCAGCGTAGGCACCAAAGTAACTTAGAGGTAGGAACCATCTATCCCTGAAATAACACTTCAGAGAAACACTAAAAACTGCCTTAAAGAAATACAAGTACAGAGAGAAGCTTTCTGTATTTAAATAACATGCGAGTTCTTCGTTAAGGCTCCTTCAGTGTCCCTTAGGTTACAGCCAGTGACTATCAATCAGGTGCAGCAACTGCTTAGAGAACAAGGGTGTGAGAAAAGGGGCCAGTCTGAACGTGCCTTTAAAACTCAACCACTCTTGTTCAAGCGAAGATAAAATGCTGTTCTCTAGAAATCACCCTAAGGTCAAATTATTTTGTCCAAATTAATCCCAAGAGTTCATTTCACTGCAAATGCACGAGAATTGAATGTACCTACCGGGTCCAGTGAAGTAAATAAGAATATTTCAACCTGACCTAAGCAGGCATTAGAGAAAGCTGACAGCATTTAAATACTGAGTGGAGAACTTCATCTCCATATCAATTACATGGAGATAATCTATTGTTATGACAGGTATTTGGGGTTGTTTTAGTTTATTTTGCTTGTTCAATTTTTTCCCAAAGTCTTAAAAAAAAATCAATTACAGCCAAGTATAAGAGCATAAAACTCCTATGTGAAACAAGCGTGCAGAAGTTTATTCCTCTAAAACTGCTAGGCCATATTCTGTTACTTTTCATACAGCCTTAAGTCAGAAATCATTCCAGTGAGCCTTTAAGGAATTCCTTGGTTTTAAGGGATTCAACAGAACATTATACACCTTAGAGGCCCAACCTACAACATTTTATAGATAATTGTATTCCTACCACACATGTTTATCCAAAGAGCTTAAAAAACACTGAAATGTATTATTCTCTGAAAATTGGCAGAAACTGAGAGCAATTTCTATAAAGTTGAACAGAATACTCAACGGAGAGTTGATGCTATGGCAGAGAACAGACAAAGGCTGACATTGCCACAGAGCATAAAATAAACGCACCACAATTGCTGAGCAAGTCTCAATGAGCAGAACTTTCATACCAGGGGCTTTGTGTCACGAGGACACAGCAGTTCTGGTTCAGAGTGGAAGGTCCCAGATCGTGTTTTCATACTCTAACCACTGTCATGTTTTGCTTTCCTGTCCCATAAACTTCTGTGGTTTTTCTTAAATGAGTTTTAATCATCTGATTTTTATCCACTTAAAAAGTATCATATCTTGTTTTCCTGGCCTTGGTCAGGTAGATTGTAACAGGATATTAATTTTTGGATAATCCTTTATTTTTCCTCAAAACCAGCATACAAATAGGGGAACTGAAACTTGCTCAATATAGTCTTAATTATCCACTCATTTAAGGAAATTCTTATTCAGGTTCCCTGATAACACTCAGAAATCTTCTCCTCTTTTTCACCAAGAAAAGGTGCTGATCACCTACATACACTATAATCTAAAATTCTGAAAATCTAGCTTTAAAAATCCTGGAACCAATTTTCAGGAAAGATGGAATTCCTTGTGAAATGCTGATAATTGGTACTTTCTTGTTTGGTGCACACCCCTGCACTGCTTTGTGAAGTAGCATTTCTCAACTGCAATCCTTTTGAAAGACATGGTGCATCAAAGCCACCTTGCAAATACAGCCAATTATTTCTGTGTAAGTGCAGATACACCAGTCATAGACTTTGGGCATTTGCATATTCAGCTGAATATTAACAACTAATGAATATTTGTAAACCAGTTCAGTTCTGAAGAAGCAAGCTTACCTGGGAGAACTACAGCAGTTTTGATTCTCTTTTCAACATTAAACAGGGACTGAAAAACCCCCCAGGGTCTTAAATGTTGGGCTATGGCACTTACAAACTGTACTATCATTCTTCTCTCTCCATGCTGCTTCTCTGTCCTATGGCTTTGTGCATAAACTCAGCTTTTTGTCAGAAAAGCAACTTCTTGCTACAGCAGTGAAACAAAAGATAGCTCTGATCTTTTCCTGTTACTCTCAGCCCAATGTCTTTGCCCTGACAAACTTCTATTAATATTTTTTATTATTTCTCTAAGGAAAAAACAGAAAAAATCATTAATACATGGCTTGTTGTGTAAGAGCATCTGTGACACACAAATGAAGAAACAGGCGCTTTCAGAATAGAGTAAGTTACACTTGTTTGCCTTTGGTTAATTTATTAAAAAGTTGCTTAGTTCCTGTGCTAAGAAGCCAAGGTGAAAAGCAGTCGGTGTAAATTGCACTTACAGGAAAGGATTTGTGTTACCCAAATTGGTTCTGGGCGTCTGGAGCTGACTGGGGGCCTGGAAGGACTAACAAAAAATAAACCGTCTTAACCAGGCTGCAGGTCACAGCTTCGAGATCTGCTCTGCAACTGGAAATCAACCTTCCCACCTACAAATAGTGAGCAAACTGCCTCTGCCTCTCACCTGGGAAGATTTTCATCTTAAACTGTTGAAATGCTAAAGGCAAGTGAGAGTGTCAGGGGTAACCAGCAGAATCAGAGATCTTCATTCCTCAGCCTTAAGCTGGTTTTAAGGTAGGGATTTTAAACTTCTAAATCCATTTATTCAATTCCAATTGAATTCAAAAGGGTAGAGTTAATACCAGTAAGCTGAAAGCTAGATATGTCCTGAAACCCATACAAATGTACTCTGGGTGAAAAACTTGGAATTTATGAACCAAAAAAATATATTACCAAATCTATAATAATACATGTATTTAAAAGATCCATAATACAAAAAAAAAACTAACAAAAAATAAAAAGAGAGAAAGCCAGACCAAACCAAAACAAAGTACTTCCCATCTAATACTTACTTTATGGAGAAATCTAAAGAAGGCTTTTCCAAAATCAATGCTAAGTGTTAATTAGCAAGAAATTATTTAATGGACAAGATGTGCAAAGACTCCCGCGGGAGATAACCCCTAACACAACAGAACTGAGTGCTCACACAGAGGACACTGCTGGCATGAAGAGACAGAATTCCTAGACATTTTCCTTAGGTATTACGTGCAGAGGAAACCATCCTGCCAGAACCTGGAATGATTTCAGGCTCTGGTGGGGCCACAGCAGGGACAGCACAACTCTGGTTTGGGGCCACCACGCATGTGAGAGGTGCAGAACTTCTCCCACCAGCTGCCTCCGTTTTCTCCACCATAAAATGAAAGGCTTGTTCAACAGATTCCTGGGGAAATCTGGGAGCATAACAGACCTCAAGTTAGTCAGTCTTTATGCTAAAAGGGCAAAGGGGAATTTCCATCATTTCCAGGGTTGCCTGAAATCCAGAAGATGGGAAGAGCCACAGTTTGTCATTTAGCAATAATGAGAATGGAAAGCATTCAGGTCTGTGGTTAACAGTGGGATCTGTGTACCCTTCACATCATTTGCAAAACACACTGAGGACCAGGTCTGTGAAAACATGATGCCAAGATATAAAAATCTAGAAAAAGGAGACTTAAGAGAAACAATTGTCACCATAATACATAGCCTTGTTTGTCTTACTTTCCCTGAATACTCTTAATACTCTTAAAAACTTTTCTTAGGTGCTGTTGGACAACCACATGAGGTTGGAGGGAGGACCTCAAGCCAAACAGCACCTCTTGACATTTGCTGAGTGACTAGAGACTGATTTGCTACTCTTTCCCCATACGTTCTGCGTTGGGTTGGCACAGTCCCCCACGCACACTGTGCCTAGCAGAATCACAGTGCCATGCATAATAGCTTACACTTTCTAGCAGGCTCCGATTTTTACCTACCAGGAAAATCCTCATCTACACATTTAGCAGGTTGAGACATGGCCCCTTCCTCTGCCAACAGCCCAGCCTAGAGCAGCCCAGGTGTCTGAGAGAACAGTCTGTAACAACCTGGGAGCAGCTGGGTGACTTCAGTGGGGCCTTCCTGCCTCTCTGGAACAGGAGCCAGACCGAGAACACAGCCCCGTCCCAGCCTTAAGGCACCTCCATAGCCATGTCTTGTAGAAGGGAAGAGAAGCCAAGTAATGGCACCGCTTTCTGTCTGAAAGTAGAGCCCGGGGTGGATCCCACTAGTGGGAGCGTTACTGTCAGGACATCACTTTGGTACAGTGGAACTCTCCCAGCTCTGCATCTGCACTGTCTGAACAACACAAAAAGTTCCAGCCAAAACAACCCAGCAAACGTGGTTTGAGCTCCAGTGATCGTTGTCTCTTAAATAGCAAGTGGATTAAAATCAAGCTATAGAGAGTGGGAAACCTTTGTAAGCCTAAAATCATGCAGAAATTTTACTTGGAATACAGAGGCTTATATTTAACACAAAAATGTGACAGCCTATGATGATATTTTTATATTATTTCATTTTTAAACAATAGAATTGTTCCAGATTGATTAGATTGGGAACTGATTGAGCATGGAGTCCTATGAATTAAATTATACTAATAAAAAAGAACTTGCTGCTTTATCTACAAAATTTCAGGTTTCCACAAACTATTAAAAAGATTCTAAATATTAACTTATTGAGGTACTTAATTTGGACTGTAAAATAATGACTAAGGTCTTCTTCGAGACTTGTTTTATGCCATCAGTCCAAACACTCACATGTATGGAGAGCAAACGTTAGTCATATTTTAATTTAACCCCCCCAACAACATATATGCTACTGCAGCCTATTTTAAACATCTACCTTTGTGAACTAAGTCAAATCTTCATGTTCTGAGATGATAATTTCCTCAGATGAGGGATCACTTACTTGACCTGTAAAAATCTTCTATTTTAAGTAATATGTAGTATTTATTTAAAATAAATAACCAAAGTATCATTTCCCCTTTCTAAATAGATCTCTTGCTACTAGTTCCACAAAACTTTACTATTAATAACAAGATGGAATATCTGTCCCGTCCTGCTGTGTCGCACTGTCTTGTTTGCCTTTCATCACTGAGGATGGTAATGCGGTTCCTGCTGGGATAAAGATTTATAGTTTCTTAGATTTTGGAAACAGTTAATTAAGCAGCTGCACTAACTGAGTTCCAGTAAAAGGAAGCCCAGGACATTTTGCAAAATGCAAAGTAAAGCTCTGTATTCAACTCTCTGGTTCCAACTGGAGCAAATAGAGCACTCTGAAAAGCAAAGAAGCCCTTTTTTAGACATAGAATAATCCATGTACTTGGCAGAGTCCCCCCGTGTGGCACTTTCACAGTTAAATACTGGGACAAACAGAGCTGACACTGCAACAGAAGTGATGTCTTACCTCCTCGGATCATGCACATGGGAAGAAAAGCTCCTGCTTGAAGGGGAAACCTGCATCCACAATTGGCAAGGGCTGATAAAGTCAGTAAGGCAGGAACACCTTGAAACTCTGAACTCACCTTGCCTGCAAAAGCACGGAAGTGGGGCTGGAGAGGGCTTTCCTAGCTGTTCAGAGGTAAGAGAGCTGGTTTACCCCTGAGAGGCTCAGAGGTAATGCTTGGGCTAAGGACTGAGCATAGGATACCTTGCAAAAGTCCCCCTTGTGTGTAAATTGTGTCCTACCTAGGAGGGAAGAAAGGAGGAGCTGAGAAACTTGATCCTTTTACCCTCTTTCGTCTCTATTAGCTCTCAAGCAAAGCAAGAGCTGCTAAATGGACTCAAGCCCTTGTTTGTGACTCTAAGCAAGCCACTCCTGGAATTCCCCGTTCCCTCGCAGCCGAGCTCACGGCATTCTGTCCTGTTTGCTCAACCTGGGTTCTTGGCCCAGAGCAGCAAGATGACAAGGCAGGTGATGAACTGAGTGGCCACTTAGAGCCCTGCCCAAGGCTTGGCTGTGCTGTCCCAGATGGCAGCACAACAGAGAGGGATCAGCTCACTTGTGAGCTTCAGCAGCAATGTTGCACTAAGAAGGGCTTTATTCCTTCTTTTTTAATAATATTACACTGGAGTTTTCAGTGTGAAGCTGATGGGTGGCAGCAAATAGCTTGGGGACTGTTGGTCCCCTCACTCCCTCGTTAATGTGTGCTCTGAGCCTGAGGAATTTAACTATTAGCAACAGGAACCAGTTAATGTAGTAACCAAACAAGCCTCTGCTCTCTGACGCTAACTAGAGAGAACTAGATTAAAAATAATGTATTTAAAAGTAACAGATAATATTTTATAGTGTGATAAACTGAACAAAACTGCTTCCCTCACCCTTTTTTTTTTTCCTAAATAGAATATCCTGAATTAGAAGGAAGCCACAGAGATCATCGAGTGCAACTTCTGGCCCTGAACAAGACACGCCAAGGATCCCACCATGTGCCCGAGAGCACTGTCCAAACACTTCTGGAAGAAGGCAGAGTTAGCCTGGCAGGGGGAGAAAACACTGCCCTCCCAAAATATGCTGGAGACATTGTATTCTATTATTAGCTTGCTTGAGGGAAAGGAAAGAGAGCGAGAGGACTCTGAAGGAGATTTGGCTCTGGAAATGGGGAAAGTCTGGAACATGTAGGAAGAACAGCAGATTTTTTAAAACCTGACAGCCCATCCTAAAGCCTCCTGTCATATAAATATCTCCAAATTAGTGGGTTTCTCTAAAAACTTAGAAGTTTTCACCATTTCAAGTTAGTGGGCTCTAAAGTCACCCTTACTGTAGACAATTCAGTTTGGTTTCCAAAAGCCAGAAAAAAAGACTTTCCGTGACTAATGCAGCCAGAATTCCCAGCTGTGCCCCCAGCACAGATCAGTCCCTGCGCCCCCAAGGGCTCTGAGGAGCCCCAGGTGAGCGGCTCACACAGGGCTGGGGTGGCAGCCTGGGTCAGTCCACACAGGGAACCAGATTGCTCCTTGCACACCGGGCTCTTTGTGCTCTCTGCAAGAAAGAGAATCCCCTGGAGCAGAGGCAGAACGTCGCACAGGTTTGGTTCCATAGCATCACATACTGTCAAAGCAGAGCGTGGCTGTCACACCCGCTGGCCTGTGACAGCCGAGCAGTTTGAGAATGGATGGAACACCAGCTGAGGACTGGAGAGTAGAACTTTCTATCTTCCTGTTTTTTGCAAGTATTTTCACAGTTTAGGGGTCTTTTACACAGATAAAAAAATAAATACATAAATGAAATGGATTAAATAGATAAATGATTCAGAATCATCCCAGATGATTTTAATGGGTATTACATTTTTTAAAAGTGCAGAGGCATGGCCAAAACTACAGTACAAATCAATGATTACATTTCTATTGCCTTTCCTTTGTTCTGCCAGAATCAGGCTGCCGAGCCATTTACCAAACCTGGTGAAATAAGGATGAATAACTGCTGAGACTCTTTGTTTTGAGGAAATGCTATATGGGATCTCTTTGAAAGCTATAGCATATGAGAAAGATCTCAAGATAATTACTCCTAAGTGTTGTCATTTTCTGCATCCTCAATGAATACACTCATTTTGCTTGCTCAAGGAGCACTCAGGAGACAAAACCTCCCAAGCTGTCCACAGCAAGATAAGCAGAGAATAGCATTTCCAGGATTTATTTCCTATAGTGTCAAAAAAATGACAGTTCCTTGCTGTTCCCTACCAGCTTCCTCACAACTTCAGAGTTATCTACAAACAGTAATTGATAAAGTTTCATAGCAACTCTGCTGAGAAAGGAAACTGCCTGTTCCATCACACAGGAGAGCACAGCGATCTCTGCCCCAGAGCGCAGATAAAACAACATTTTTGAAGAGGAGATCCTTAAAATAGCAAGTGAAAGCCCAAATACCCTATGACAGAAAGAAATTCTATGGTTGCAAATTTCACTAGCATATAATGATTAATTAGGAAAAAAATAGACAAGGATGTTTTTGTTTGGTTGTGGGGTTTTCCCCCTTGTTTTTTCTTTTTACATTCTAATCTTCCTTGAGCACAATTAGAAGGTATCTTATCTTAAGGTACCTTCTTTAAGGAACAACTAAAGCTGAGCAGTGACAGAAAATTTGAAGCCCATCGATTCTTACAGCCCCTACAAGATACTGAGCAAACATTAACCTGTTCAACTGCAGTTCCAGCCCAGCCTCCTGGTGGATTGTCCCAGTGCACTCATTACCAGCTGTAAGGGAAGATGGTCCAACAGGGAGGTCTGATCTGAAAATGCCACAGGTATGGAACGGCCTCACACCATTTACACAACATCAAACCCTGTGCTATAAGTCTTGAGGAAGAGAAGACATTACTGTGGCTCTTGTTCAAGTCAGGAACCTCCTAGAACTAATCACTTAATAAACCAGTTTGAATAATACCCTGTTTGCATGTTCAGCTTTAATCTGTGTATGCTTGTGATCAACCCAGAGCAAGAAGAGGTGTGAGACAAAGTGAAACTTTCTGTGTCAGCTACGGCCAGTTATCTACAGACAATCAGTGTTGGACATGACATTGCTGCAGGAGTTCAGCACGTGCTCCAGTGCTTGGCTGGAACGGGGCCTGAATCTGAAAGCCCTTCTTAACCCTCTGATCTGTGTGGTCTGAAAGCCTTCATGACTTCACAGCATTTACCCTGCATTCTGGCATGAGTTAAAGACTGAAGCATCTGATGCCAATTTTAGAGCTACTTCTGACTCTGGTGGGGTTTTGTAGGACAGAGTCAGAATGCTGCTGCTATTCAGCTGTGTAGAACTCAGCTGTGCTGTTCTACAGAGAGGAAACTAATGCAGAAGTACTGTCTTTACTCTGGGAGTGATAAACCTGTTTAACAACAGTTAAATTGGATCAATCACAAGTCAGGAATTTTTCTTCGACTACAGAGAAGAAAAACACACCATGGGCACCACTCCAGTTCCAATGCACGTGGCAGAAAAAGGTGTGAGAGCTCCTACCCCAGCAAGGGCAAACATCGCCCCTCCTGTCACCCCTCTCAGAGCAGCTGCTTGCAATAACATGGACTATGCTCCTAAATATCCACTTACACAAAGCAAAGCAAGACTTGTTGCAAGATCTAATTTTTGACACAGGAAGAGAATATTTTTTTCTTGTCTTCCTCTCTCAATACTTAATTTCTTTCTCCTTACAGAGCAGGGAAAAATATAATGTCAATTCTAAAGTTTTACCAATGTGACTAAAACTGAAGCTGTGGTGATGCTTCTTTAATTAAAGCATTTCTCATGAGGGCTTTGAGATGCAGAAGAAAAATAATAAGGCACAGGGATTTAATTTTATGCAAGTTCTTCATTGAATTGCAGATATATGCAATCTGGTTTGAATCAGTGAAGGAGAGGAGTCTGAGCAAGCAGCTCGGGCATGCTAATGAATACCCCACAGAGCAGTCTGATAGCCAGGAGAAGACTAGAAAATTACATTGCTTTTATTATTTAGAAACATTCCACGACACCATGTAATGCAATATCATCTCGGCAGAACAGCTAATGCCTTGGGAGGCCCAGCAGTTACAGCACAAGCATCTTCCCAAGTACTTACATAAGCAAGAACCACGAGGTCATTGCTGTAAACCTTTAAAGCAGAGTCTGTGCTTCCTTCTGAGATATTGGCTCTGGCAGAAGGTACAGCAAAAGAGCAGCCCAATTCATGTACTGGGCACTTTCCCCCTGTAGCTAGAACTAAACATCAGCAAGATATTACCAAAGAACATCTTTTAAAGATGAAGCAACTGTGTGGTGGGGGAAAAAACCAAAGAGATCTTTCAGAACACATGATAATTGCAAAAAAGAAAATAATTCCCAATCAACTATTGCATAGTTAATTATTGTAAACAGGATACTGTAACACTTCCATTAACTCTCTTGGTTATATCAGAGTTTTTTCAAAGGCTATCTAAACAACAGGTATTATTAACAACTATCAGGGAAGTCCTATTTTTGAGGTCTCATGTCTGTGGTCACTGAAGTGAGTTCTGATGTATAATATTGGTGCTGGGTCAAAAAAAAAAGATTTTTGTGGCAGTTAATCCACTGGCATTGTTATGAAGTATAATTAATTTTAAGCTCCTCAGTTTGTCAAATGGGCACAGTCACAGAACAGTAGGTTTGCTACCCCAGAACTGTTTAGTCTGAATTGCACCCTTTTCCACCTCTGCATGGCCTGTGAGCAAACTTCACTTGCACTGGGAATTCCACAGCAGTGCACTCTGCACTCTTGCAAGTGGTGACAAATAATATTTGCAACAGGAAAGGCAGGGAAAGTGAGACAGCCAGAATGTAATTACTGCCTTGGAACCCAGCCAATGCATTCAAATTAACAACAGGACAGTGAGAAAAATCTTGTAAGAAAATCTGAAGTCAAGCAACACCTGGAGTGCTCTGTTTGCTGGGCAGATGCAGTAGCAGAACTGGAGGATGCAGCAGCCAGAACTCCATAAGGCTGCCACTGCAACAGCAGGTGCCACTTGTAGGACACACACAGAGGACCTGCCTGAAGGAGCTGGCAAAGCACTCCCAGCTTTTCAACACAAAGGGGAAGAAAAGCATCTTCTGGCCAAAATGACTAAAACACTTTGGGGTGTGGCTGGTGACCTCTGCTCCAGATGTGTAGAAAAAGAAGTTGGCAGAAATTGTCATCAAGAGTATAATAATTTGAGTAATTTTTTTATCTATTGTTTCATTACACTTTCCAAAAAAGATGAAATAACCACAGAAGCTGATTCTGACTTTATGCACAATGACTAAATGAAAGAGTATTAAGATTACAGCTATAGATTAGCTCTGCAGAATCAGAAACTAAGAACAGATCAGATGCTCTGAAAACTAAACACTGTGTTCTAACATAAAAGCCCCATCTATACCTACGCTGCCTGAGGGAGAGCTGGGCTGGGTGCCATAGCAGTCTCCAGCAGTGTGCCAATTAATTAGACTTTGTTTCTAGAGTCAGCCTATTCTCTCCCCCTTTCCTACCCCCCTTCACTGGGGGACAAACAAGCAGAGATGTCACTGTTCTGGAGCAGTGAAGAGGCTGAAGGATGGTGAGTGAGGAAGGGCAGGACCTGCTGTCCATCCCTGCCCGGGTGCCCTCTGGTTGTAGGGCAGCTCTGAGGTGCACATGGGCACCCGTGGAGTTTGCCAGGGTGGCCCTTTTTCCTGCCTGAAGCTCCTTTCTGTACAAGGAAGATAACAAGGCTTGTTTGCTGGAGAAAGCAAAGGATAAAAATAACTGGTGTCAGTAACTGGTGTGTACAAAATGTTACATTCTCTTTAGATAACTGTTGTATGAATCCAGAAAATGAAGGTGCAAAAATAAAATCTGTGCTTGGGTTTGGATTTACTAAGAGACAAAAGCATGAGACTCCTAATTGTTATTGAATTTTGCCTTCTGTACCTTTTATCTTTAGACCTTGTGAATAAAACCAAACCCAAACACATGTAATCAAAAATACAGTAGAACAAAAAAGTTTAAATTTTAATAGCATTAAGCTAGTAGATTCCATCAAGATTCATTATTAGGGCTAGGAAAATGCTCACTCTGTGATGGAGTAGGGAACATCCTCTGGTTGGGGCCCTGGCTGAAGTCAGTTGGTTTAATAACAAAGGTAGCAGGGCTGAAGGGAGCTTGGAGACCCCCAGCTCCGTGCAGTATTTTGGGAGGAGGGCTATGTCTGTGAGCCTGTAGGAGAGCTCCCAAAAACTGAATCTGCTGTCTTTGACAGAGGGCTGGGCAGCTCTGCAGCAGCACAGCAGAGTGGAAGGAGAAAAAGAAAGGACACAGGCTACTAGAAAAGAGGGGAAAAAAATTGCTGAAATAGGAATTTCAGCAAGAAACACAATTATCAGTTCTAAAATAATCTCTGTTCAAGAAATTTGTGATTTTTTTCCTTGAGAGATACCATGTTATATAATATAGTCACACTCCAGGTGTGTCTATGTTATGTAATTTCATTGCTTGCCTTCTGTTTTCCCTCATCTAGATTTCCAATAACCCAGTTCTCCTAATTTCAAACAGAGACTTTATAATTCTCTAATCTGTAGGCAAGCAACTATGGGTCATGCTCTGCTGGTTCTCAGAGGAGCAAGGAAAACGCAGTAAAGCTTTGAAGGGGCTTCGAATATCAGAAAAATCTTTGGCAATACCTGAAGTCCACAATGTTTCTGAGTTATGTGAACCTGAAGCCGTAGAGAAGAATTGAACAGGACTAAAACCAGCCTCCAAGATTAGAGCTGCTCAGAGGTTACAGGCAGCATGAGACAGCCCAGAGAAAGGTATGTAGGAACAGTTTTGGGAGCATGGCCTTGATTTACAGTCAGCAGGACAAGAAGAACATTGTGCCACCCTGAGGAGACAGCCTGAGCACACCCCAGAGGAACACCCAGCACAGTTCCCGCTCAAAGGGAAGAGCAAACTGGCTCCAAATCCTTATAGCCCATTTCTCTGATGCCTGGTCATATACAAATGTCCTTGTTGTTGCAGAGCCAGTGGCACCCTTTGTGCTCCTGAGCCAGGGCCAGCAGATGCAGCCAGGTTCCCAGGGCACAGGGACTGGAGTGGGCAAGTGTGCCATGAGGGCCAGCAAGGCAGACAGTCCCCCCAAACAGAGAGCAAAGCTGCATGCCAGCTCCCTAATTGTGGACTTGGTGTCTGCTGGGAAGCCAGCTGCCTTCCCAGCCTTCCAGATGGAAATGAGAATGGAAAAGACAGTAGACGGTGAAGGGTACATGAAAATCAAATTAAATAAACACTATTTGCACTACAATTGTGATCTGTTCTGACTGGCCTTCTTTTATGAAAAGCACTTCAGGGATTTTCTTTTTCTGCATGTGGTAAAAAGGTTGGGTATAGAAGAAGGTGATGAAGCAAAGTGTGCATTGGAGCAGCTGTCTTTAACTATACAAACACATATAGCAGCTATGAGTGAAAAGTTCAGAGGTTCCTTTTGATTATTGCAGTTTGGACTCTTATGACTCTTCTAAATCCTTCCAGTCTGCAAGCTGAAATAACTGCTTGTATTTCCTTCTTTCTGTCCTCATGCAGGCAGAAATGCCCAGACTTTCTCCTCATCCTAATCAATGAGAACAAGAGATAGCAGCTCCTTGGAGCCCCCGAAGAGGGGAGGTAATTTCTGACTCACAGCACTCAGATGATGCCTGAGACAAGATGGACATTTGTGTGCCCAGGCCTCCCTATACAGAAGGGCAGCAGGGCAGCGAGGGGAGGCAAAACGCTGGCTCACTGATGTCCATACCATAATATTTATTTCAGTGTGGCATATTTATCCTTAATTACATAATAAACCATTTCAACAGTGTCAGATGAATGTAAAATTAACACTTGTGCCCCGGCTCTAGTACATGGTTATGACCATCAAATCACAGCTGAAAACATCTACAGGAATTTCACTGGGTCATTGCTGCATTACAAGTCACTGCAACTGCAGCACTGGGGAGTCTGTCCAAGCCATCAGACAACCCTGCCAATGCTCTGGGTTTGACCGCTGGCATCGGAGTTCAGGAAGAACAAACACGCTTCTCCAGGTGAAGTCAGTGCCTCAACAGGATAAGAGCTGGTTCAGGTAATGCCACGCAGCAATTTTAGGGTCACAAAAAACCCCCAACAAATCACATTTTATTGCACAGAACAAAGGGGAGTATAGATATGATGTAAAATCAGAACATGGACAACTAGAAATGGTGGGAAATCTCATTCCCTTCATGAGCTACAAATATTATGCAGAGACGCAATGCCAGTTTTTAGGTCTTACAGATATTTTCCTCCACAAGAAACTGTCCCACCAGATTTCACTGCCTGTAACAATATCTGACTTTATATGTCCATATTTATGCCAATATTCATATTAAATAGTTAACTCATTTCAAGTAGAACAATAATAAGTTAATGTATATTTTACAGAAACAAACCTCTTTACCATTAATTCAGTGGCTTAAGTAATTTAGTGCTCGAGATCAGAACAGTGTATTTTCCAGAATTTCTAAGCCTACAAAGTGCAACACACAAACAGCAAAATGATAGATTTAAGAAAGAGATCAGATTCAGAGATAAATATTTTGAAGATTTCTATGGTATCATGAAAAAAAAGTAGCAAACCTAGGAAGACCCCTCGATTACTGAAGCAGCATTTGTCCAGCTTTATCCATCAGTGCTTTGGGGATCTCATCTATCGCTCCTGCACTGACCCCCTTAACCAGCACGTGGGACAGGGCGGACAACAGGATGCTGAGGTTTTCTCTAATACGTCTTTTAAAATAACAAAAGGATGTTGATAAATACAGAGTGCTAGAGCACTATATCCCCAATTACCTCCTCAGGAGGTACTTTCATAAAATCCTAGTCAGTAATTGCCTTCCAAAACATAACATGCACAGAGAGAGCCAAAGGCCTTTCAAAGATAGTCAGGTCCTTCAGTCCACTGTCTGTGGATTTCCTTCCCCTCAGGAGCCCACCCTCAAGTACTATTTATCTTTTGTTTAATGGTAAATACTGCTTTTAAATTTTCTAGTAATGCAAAGACTAACTGCCAGCCCAGGAAAACTGGAATGAACTTTGCAGAATCATACATTAAATCTTCTTGGCTATTTTCTTAACATAATGGTAGCAGGAATCAGCCCCAGGTTCCTTGAATTATGCCATAACTAGATCAAGAGTTTTCTCACTACCTTTCCATTGCTGATGTCTGGGTCCTTTCCATGGAGATTTCTGTCAGTAAAACGAGCTTTGACCCTGGGTCACAGCTGATGGAAACTAATTTGAATGTTCTTCACAGTTGGTGTGAATTAGTGGGGCCCAGCTGACCTTGCTCTAATTTGAGAGTTTCCACCACTACAGATTTGCATTCACAAATTGCTCTTCAACTCAAATTCCAAATACTTTTGTATCCTCTCCAATCATGGAGACCATACAGAGTGCATGTTCTTTGGCCTTTCAAATGTAATTATTAGTCAGGAAAATACTCAACTAAATGAATCTCTCCCTCTTGCTCTCTTTTCTGTTTTCTAGGTCTTCTTTACAATACTTTTACCCCTACTTCATGTTCCAGAATTCACCTTCCTTTATTACTACAACTAAATTTAAATAGCTGATCTTAACATTTGGTGAACTTACTACAAAAGTAAAGCAAGTAAAGCAAGCTGGTGTTTTAGAGAGTACTTTTAAACAAATAAAAATTTGCTCCACGTAACAATAGACTAAAAGAAAGGGAATAGCTACCTTTTTAAGGATGCCCACTCAGTGACAAAAGATTTAAGTGGCAGCCTTGGGGCTAAATTAATTGGTAGGATGACAAATCTCTTCCAGGGCTATGGCTGGCATTGATGAGTGGATGCCAAGCCTGAGTCCCCAGAGATTCACAGACCTTTAAATTCCTACAAATGCCTCCTGGAAGGTGTTTAGAACCATCAGTCTGTATTCCAGGACCCAGCCTCCTCGCTCAGCACAGCCAGACGCTGTCCCTGCACCACACCAGAGCCTCAAGTTCACTTTTCCTTCTTCATCCCCTCTGTGGTTATTCAGAACTATTTGTATTTCCTTTTAGCACAATGGGAGTTCCTTTATTTCTCCCCCATCAAACTGGTATTTGTCAGGAAACCATTTCTGGCTTCTGACACAGACACAGCATCCTTTCTTTCTGTTTTTATCCTGTCCGTGACCTTAGAATGTCTCCTGTAGCTTCTCCACCTGACACTGCCGGAGCCATTTGCCAGATATCTCCAGGTATAACAGATGGCAGAGGAGCTGCCTGTGTTTGCAGTTCACAGTCAATCTTTTCAACAGGTCATGAAAGTTTATGCCACTATCTTTATGTTTTTTCTACCTCTTTTATTTAAAAGCCAACCGCCACCCTCAGCTTTGCAGCGAGTGTGAGCAGGTGGAACAAGGAAGATGTTTGGGGTGGTGCAGGGCTAATCACAGTTTTGAGGTGTGGGTGGACGTGAAGCAGTTCACATTACAAGGACTGAGAAGATCTATTTCTTCCAACATCATTATAAAAGTATCATTTAAAGCATCTGTCATTTCAGAGCATGGGAGGGAGGGGAGAGGCAGAAATCCAAGTTCTGTTTAGCATCTCTATTGCTATTTAATGATCTCTTCCGTGTCTTAAACAATCATTTGATACCCTCTGCCACGGTTTCTCAGAGCCCCACACGACCCTGTTGTCACTGCTGCTGTTCAGGGCTCTTGGTTCCCCAGCATTGCAAGGCACCAACAAGCTTTTCTCCTGTCGGGGCTGGCCAGGAGACCGGTCCTCTCCCTCCCAACAGAAACGCAGTGACAATCCACTGAGCTCCTCCTAAACATCCCCAGTGCAGGTCCTGACTTGCAAGCCCACAAATCCTGTGTTCCTTGTGCTCAGTGGGACTCTGTCCTGTCCCATCTCCTTTCCAGCCGATGCCTCCCACACTTGGAACGCCGAGGGCTGCGTCTTCCAGCTCAGTGACACCAGCGCCTGGGAAAGCCACTGCCTCTCATTTGGGCCCTTGCTTTACAGCCATCTATCTCTTTCAAGTCAATTGTTAGTTTTAGTAGCTACTAAACTATTTTCTTTCTTTTTAGTGGATTGAGGAAATAAAAATATTTTCCTGGCAGAATTTATACCAATTCCTCAGTACCCTCTTCTCTTCCACTTGTTTCCCAGGATTTCATTAAGTTTTGCTATTTTCTTCTCTACTCGTATTTTTATTTTCTATCTTCATTAAATGCATCCATGCCTGCTTTCACATGTCTCTTCCAATTAGCATCTAATTTACTGGTATTTATTTTGGCTAGAAATAAATAGTTTGAATGTAGTTTTTACATTAACCTGTATCTCTTACAGGTTTATTTGAAACCAGGATAAATGCATACACCCTTTTCTTCTGTTTTTACTTCTCATATTGTATGACAAATACCCTGGAAAGCTGTGACTTGTTTATTTTCTTTCCAGGAATACCTAATGTCTGCTGAGAGGTTTAGAGATTTCCCCATTCTGGCAAAGCAAAACCCAACCGATCAAACCCCATAGTTTATTTCACAATTTATACCCTCTAAAAAGCTACAATTACAAATTAAAAAGACAGGCAAAACAAACAGATCTGCAAAACTGAACTAGCAAATGCTGTATGTAAGTGAGTAAGAGCTCATTTTAGCAGCATTCGGAACACCCGTGCAAGCACAGCCAGGGACCTGTTCCGAGCTCCGGTGCCCTGTATTGATTCCCAGTTTCCCTTAGCGTATCCTGCTTTGTGGCTGCCACCAGACCGTCCCCAGATCACCGGTCTGACAGAAAGATGCCTTGGTTTGCTGCTTTTTCTACTCAACTTTGCCTTCCAATCAAGTTTTCCATATTTACAGTTGAGAGAGAAGAAAAGAAAGTTCCCACGTGGAGACATTCAGAGTAAAATGAATTTGTGACTTTTTACACTGGGCGTGAGAGGCCCCCCCAGCCACGGGCAGCTCCCAGGCAGGCTCTGCCCTCTCTGCCTCCCAAGGTTACAGCACTAAAGTGCGTCTCAGTGGGGGAACCTCGGCACTGCTGGCCAGCTCTGAAAGTGTTTTCGGGCCCAAACTAAATACAAAGCTATGAAGAAGAGAAAAAATAAAAATCCAAACTCAAACCTACTGTTGTCTCTATTAAGAGGAAGCACTAAAATCCAACACTCCCTCCTCCTCCCCTATAAATTTAGCACTTGGCTAAATTTATTGCACAGTTATTTACAGGAATTCTTCCCAATCATTGTCCCCGTCCCTCTCACTACAGCCAGTGGAGGAGCTGGGAGAAGAGTGACCTTGGAGCAGAGGACAGCACTATGAGGAGAACACAATTAGGTGACAACTGGGCACAGAGCCATCAATTCTTCAGATGGAATATTTTGCCTTTCAAGGTTTTGGATTAAAAAGTGCAAGTGGGGTAAGGTTTAAAGGGAGCCTTTGGGAAGAGAGAGAGAATGAGGCAGGCAAAGCAGCAAGGTAAGCACTATATAGAAGTTTCCAGCATCCTTTGTGTGTCCTGAATGGGAAGCTTATCAAAAAGAGCATAAAGCTGCTTTGACAAGATAACGCAGTGAGTGGTATCAGGGAAAAAAAAAGTAATCTCTTAACAGATCCTCACAAAAGGATTTTTTCTTTTTTTTGTTATATAATAAGTGCACTTGGCCATTCCTAAAGTGACCCATGGCACACCTCCCGAGGATGGCTGCAAGTTTAGATGGTTGGTCTCTGAGCAAATGGAAAATGCTCAAGGAGGAGTTGGCCAGAAAAAGCAAAAACTTTTTGAGTGACAAGATGCTGAGGGGCAATTCATTGTCAGAGATACCAATACAGTTTTCAGGAAATAAGGAAAACTTCACTCTTGTCATTACTCACTTTCTTTGTGTTACTCTGGGATTTTTAGGGGTTTTTTGGCATTTTTTCTAACTTCTGTTTGCGTCTGGGAAACAGAACAATTTATGTGCTCCATCTGCTCAGGGTAAATAATGAAGATATTTTCTCCCTTGAAATAAGACTTGTTTTGAAACCTGTGTCAGCTTATTGTTGTCTTTGGGTTTTAGCAGCATGTTTTGCCTCATATAATGGCACTTCAATATCTTTGGCTAGTGCTGTACACAGGGCAAGAGTCTTCTTCGCACAGGCTTTAGAGCCCCAGGGAGGATGAAAAAGTCTAATCTCCTGTTTTAGAGGTAGTTTCAGTCCATACCTATATCCCTGCAGATCCAAAGTGCCAGAACTATTCACCTTGCTGTAAAATAATTACCAAATCACAAGGGGCTCTTGGGGAATTTCTCAAGGAAGTTAAAAAAAATTTAGGGTGCATTTCTTAGAATTTTGGAGCAAGAAGTGACTTGAAGTAAAAGAATAAAATCTGAAACAGGTCCAATACCGGGGCTCTGCCGCAAAGGAGAACATGTCAAATACATGTTCTCATTCAAAGTTAACTGGGCAAGAACCTTTTCACAGGTCACAGTTACCTTTTATGAGAAACTAAACTGCCATGAACATAAGGAAGGGCCTGTGGAGTCAGACACTGCTCCATGTTGTCCTGCTCTGGACAGTGCCATCCAGGGCACGATTAGGGAGAACAAACAGGCTTTTCCCTTGGCACAGTCCACTGGCCTTGCTGTTCCCTGGCATCCCTTCCTGCTCCAGTGCTCCCAGAGTGCTCCTTGCTGCTGCTCTCCTTTAAGGAGCAATTGCCAATTTATCCTTTTGCAGAAGAATTCTGCCCAATTCCTTCTACTTGCTGACACTGTTCCTCTGTCACCTCAACCCGCTGTGGCAACAAGTTCCATAAGTTCATAAACATCTTAATAGAAAAGTATATCCTTTGTCTGAAACCAGCCTGCCACCAGTCCAACCAGCACTGGCTGTTCTACAGCCAAGGGACGTGGTGAACACCACTTGTTCATTCGGTTCATGTCCATGATTCTGTAAACCTGGGCTCTGTCCCTATTTTTCTCCAGTCTGAAGAGTCTCAGCTTTCTTTTTTTAGTTTCCTTATAAGAATGTTCACATCTCTGCACATTTCAGTTGCCATTCTCTGCACCTTTTCTAACTCAACCACATCTTTCTTGAGACACAGGAAACAAATATCCCTACACGTGGGCACACCAAGTTTTCACTTACTCACAAAATCTTGTTTCTCCTGTTCCCATTTCTCTCTCTGACTGCACATAATTTTACTGCCTTTTCTCAACCCCTAACCTGCCTTTTCACTCTTCTTACGTCCCTGAGTTTGCTTTTATAAACTTCTTAGTTCTCCCTTTGCCAAACTCAAGTGTTGCATCTTACTGAACTCTTTCACACAGAAGCCTGACAGGACACATCCCATTCAAGAGCAGCCTTCAGCGATTGCTACAGCGACTGCTGTGTAAGGAACTCTGATACCTCCTGTTGTGTCTGTTTGCAAGAGAGAGTTGGAGTCAAGAGAACTGCCCACATCTACTCCTAAGCTACGGAAAAAACCAAACCAAAACAGGCACATTTAAACCCCACAGGAAAAGCTGAGGTGGGGTTTTATTTTCAAGCTCAGAAGTTCTCTTTTTGCTACGCTGGGAGGGAGAAAGAAGAGAAAGCCCTGGTAAAGCCAGTCATATTTAACAAAGAGGACAAATTTAGAGAATATTTTTTTTTCCTATAGAGTAAGCATACAATGAATGACCTTAAAAGCCTGATGACATTTTCTCTTGGACTATGAGCTTAGAGTCCTTTAACGGTCCCATCTACACTGCTGGGAACTACAAACCACTTACTGCACACATCAAACTTCAAACAGGACTCCCTAATACTTCACATTTTTATCCCTCGTTGTACAGAAATGTAATCTCTACTGGGACTTGGAGAGAATTTTTAAGACACTTCTCACTAAACCACAGTTTCAATTATCTATACACAAATATCACACTCTTGGCTTTGCCTGATTCAAACAAGAAAATCAGAGACACTTGTTATTTAAGGCTTTGGTCCTTCCCTCAGTGAGAGCCAAGGTTTGTTTATTTGAAGCCTTGAATCTGTTCTAGTGTGCTCCCCTCACACTGGGAGAAAAGCATCCTTCATCCATTACTATCTCTTCAAGCCTCCTAAGGAGATAATTAGGCATTGCAATTGATTGCAATTTATTAATCAGACAGTCTGCTATACCTTGGTTTTGTTTTGTTTTTAAACCATAGCTCTATAGCTGGAGAAAATGACATGGAAATCGGCCAGATTTCCTCAAGTGCAGTTCACTCCCAATCATTCTATAGCATTAGACCATAAGGAACATTGTGCTGGGCTTGGAAATTTTAGGACAGGTAGCTGAAAGTTCCAAATTCTGTTTGTCTCAAGTTGGAATTTCTCCCTTTTATTACAATTCACAGAAAGCTGCCATTGTTTCTGAAGGTCAGAAGTCTTTTTGAGTTGACAACATTAGACTTTACCTCTCCAGTTTTCATTTCTCTGGCAGATGTTGCTCATTTCCAGCCTATCAAAAGAAAAACAATCCCTAAATACTCCTCCCACTCCCAAATCTCCACCAACTACATCAGTAAGAGTTCATTGATTTCCAATTTAGCATCTCCCAGATGAAGGAACACCTTATGGGAAGATGTTACAGCAATCATGTGCCAGCTTCTTGACCTGATTGTGTTCCTTGCAAAACCTTTTCTTTGTGAGACTTCTTGAACAGAAGCAGCAAAACAGCTTCTCCCTCTCAAAAAACAAACAAACCCCCACAAAACCCAAACAAACCTTACAAACTACACACAAACTAATAAACAGGAAACACAATATTTTGAAGGGATATAGTTATTCTGCTAATTTTAAACAGCCATGTTTTCTGGACCATTCAGTAGGATGGCATTTTCCAGCCCAGAGGAGTGGGAGCTGGAGGTCCCCCTGCCCAGCTCAGAGTCAGCACTGCACTTCCAGCTCAGCTCTGGAGCAGGAGCCACAACACGAGTTCTGCTCCTGCCTGCTCTTTCTCCCCTTGCCCCCACGGGTTACACGGACACGGCTCCTTCAGTGCTGGTTTTGAGCCACTTGCACTGTTCACTTGGTCCCTTTTACCTGACAACGTACGTACATCTGCCATCTGCAATCAACTTGCACTTACATATAAAAAAATGAGTTTTAAAATTGTTTGCAGAGCTAGAAAAGAGTAAGAACATTTCATTCAACTAAACACAACAGGAAGCACATGTGTTGATCCGTGGCTTTGGTGCAAGTTAAGCTCAGTTTTGGCAGAGAGCAGTGAAAGACTAGGCTCAACAAGGATGAGCAAACCTCCACATGCTGGTTACAGGGAATTATGTGTTTCTTCAGCGTGGCACTCAACATTGCTTCTCAGTTTGGAGGGAGCCTCTCTGTACACCAGAATCTCTCTCCGTTAAGTTTTCAAGGATGGGATATTGTTGAACTGAGCAGGGAAATTAAATGGAAAGCCATCAAGTTCCCTTTGACCACAGGACTATAAACTCATGTTTCAACAATCCATTATTTCACCAAACATTGTTTGCTTTCAGCAAGAACCTTTACAACCCTTCTGAAAGCAATATCGTGTGTTAGGTGCTATTTCACTGGTCTTTTACCTTTCCTAAGTGCATGTTTACATGCCCCTTTGATCAGTATTTCACACTGGTCTCTTCCATTATACAATTACATTTTCCTTCTCTTGTAGATGTATTGCAAAAAGGCATCAGTACAAACAGAGTAATGCGGCGAAGTATGGCAAGAGCAGGTAATGTTGCTAAGAATTGCCACTCGATGCTGAAGAACTCCCACTGAGTATTTGTACAGAAGCACAACCAGTTGGCGCTTGGTAAAAAACCTCAGTGGCTATGAGGGGAAAAAAGGCTACTATCTCTAAATACAGAAATCCTGAAAAACCCCCATGTTAGCACATCAGAATATAATCAGCAACCAGGCACGAGAGCAAAGCTGGGGAACAATGAACCTCCCCAGCACTGAGCCTTTTCTCTCAGCCCCAGTGGGCAGCAGCTGGTGGCACACACGTGGCAGTGCTTGTTCTGCCAGACACACCTCTGAGCAGCTGTGTTTCTGTGGGGCCGCTCAGCCTGAGGAAGGACACGTTTGTCACCGGGGAGGAGAAGCACCTTGACGTGTAGGTTGCAACACTCCTGCAACAGTCACTTAATTTTCACATTGCTCTGTTTATTCCATGGGATTGTTGAAAGCTGAAATGTGTGAGTAACTGTAAATGGGTGAGAATACCCTGTACAGAATATAATTTTCTGGAAATCTGTGTCAGCTCCCTTGCTGCAAGAAAGTGAAAATTCCTTATAAAAAAGTACCCCTTGGATAGGAAGACACATGAATATGTGAAATACTCATGGAAAGTGTTCTCAGATTATCTTATAAATTCATGATAAATTAAGATGGCCATTCTCTTATGTTCTTCCTTGTCATAGTATGTGATGGAATTTAAATATCTAAGCAGTAACTGAAAATGGGAAAACATTTCCTTACTTTGGGAGAACATGCCAGTAAGGCCTTTTTTACCTGAGAATCATCAATTAATTTTCCAGTCTCTAGGAAAACAGTATCAAAAGGAAACAACGGAACTGCTACCATTGCCTGCCTGCAAATATCTGCCAGCAAGAGTTAGGCAAGTCAGTCATTCAAAAGCAGGAGCCCAGCTCCAGGGAAACAGTGCCCAGAGCAGCAATTACTGTGCAAAAACACATAGAAAAAGTGAAGTCAGCACTGGTGAGGTGTCTAAGGTGGAATATTTTATGCAGAATCCAGAAGCCAAAACTGATTAACATTGTTTAGTTCATGTAAGTAACAGTCTTCAAAAAAAGTGTCCTAACCTGATAAAACTGTGGCATTTTTAGATTACTAACTACAATTTCCCGCTTTCTAAAAGCATCGCACATTTCACGTGTGTTTCAGAGGCAGCTCTGATCCAAGATCTCTCATACACCCTTAACTAATCAAATATCATTATCTCCTTAATAGTACAACTAAATAATTCCAGGTTATATATGAAACCAGTTTATTTCCTGCTCATGAGGAATTTTTACTAAGCATTTCTTAGCTCATTACACAAGTTCTTGTTTGATACCCGGCAGAGTGGGAGAAAAGGGAACGGCTGGCTGTCATAGTTTACCACAACATAAATCATATTTAAAGGCAACAATTCTGTTTAGTTTAGCAGCTTGCATAAGATTGCCCAAATCATCTTCAGTAGCCAAACTAGAAGGACTTAATCCAAAACTTAATGTCGAAGGAAAAAAGAAAACCAAACAATTTTAAAAGCGTGTGTCCATCATATTCTTGTGTCGAGGCTGAAGCAAAGAAGTTCAGGTGAGAGCCAGGGGAACAAGCAGCAGGCTCTGACTTGCAGCCATCAGCATAATGGGAACAAATTGCTGCCACATCCATGCTTGATTTTATCTGCTCCCTCTCCCTGCCCCTCACAGCAAATGACACTAATTACTGCATAAGACTGCTTTTGGACACAGGATGGAAAAGCAGGGAAGGAAAGGAAAGACTAGAAGCTTAAATCTAGCAAAATATTCAATCCCTTTGCTAGATTTTTGGCATTAATGAGATCAGGCTCATTCAACTTGAATTAGCAAGAAGTTGAAATCAAGGTGTGATGACAGTGGGTGTATTTCCACTGTGAAGAATCTACAAGAGCTCTAGACCTCACAAACAGCTCAGAGGTGTACCCATGGGCAGAATTTGGGTCTTTATTTTGATATCAAGTTCTGTACGAAAAACAGATGAGAAATAAACCTTCATTTAAACTAACTAAAAAAAAGGGGATCTCACCTCCTTGAGTGCCTACTTGGAACAAATAGCAGCGATCCCGGTGAATAGTATCACCTTGTGGCAGATCCCTTTGATGCTGCTTACATCTGTGCCACTCAGACCCCTTTGGTAGGAGAATGAGTTATGTTGTTATTATTCTCTACTAAAATGAAGAAATTATTCATCAGCATTAATCATGTGAAATTCTTTGCACTTGACTCCCGTCAGAGCTACAAGATCAAAAACTTATTTCTAAATTCCACCTGAGATGCAGTGAAAGGGTATCATTTAAGAACAAAGAGCTGCATGACTTGTAAACATACTTTGTCTTTGCAGTGTTGGGTTATCTAAGAGGAAGGAGTTGCTTCAAAGTGGATAAACACAGATTTATAGCTCAGGCTGTTTAATGATTGATTCTTTTCCCACAGGGGCCTGTCCACTCTCAGAGCATCAGGTATCTCAGCCCAAACTCCACTGACGAGGCCTTTACTCAACTCTCAGACTGCTCTTTGCTCCCATTAACATGTGCAGACAATCTGACACACGCACTAAACCCCAAGATCCACTCAGCTTTATTGCTCCCAAGACACAGTTTGTGTCACCTCTCCCCACTTTGCAGTCTGGGCAAACCCCCGAGCACCATTCACTAAGCGATGGTGAACAGACAGTGCTTGGCACACGAGCTTTTCTACCACCAGCTTCTGCACAGAGAAGAGGGAACTGCAGCACTCGCAGATTTACCTGGGCCATTTTGGTGTTTCATGTCATGTCTGGCTCTGAGGTTGTTCTGAGACAGCTCAGAACCCAGGGACTGAGCGCCACACAGTCAGCTCAGCCATGCACAGCTGAAGATCAGCGGCGCCTAAAGAACGAGGACTTGTTTGCCACATCAGGACAGAAATCACTGAGTGCCACACCAAATGATGCAGATGGTGAGCCTATTAAAATTTATTGCTTGATATCCAGCCAATTTCTGCTACCCTGGGTGTAAATGACATGATAATCAAATGCTATAAACAAAATTAGAGTGCACTGTAGTACAGCATTCTATAGTAACATTTCACACCAGTTACCATATAATAGCTGCTGCTTTATGACTTCAAAACTTGAAAAGAATTACTTTTATGGGCATGAATTACCAAACCTTAGCTAGACACCTTGAAAATAAAACCCCCACAAAAATTCAAACTGCAGACATCCCACTGCACAGGTTATTTTTATTAGCATGAAGCCAGCAGCAGATTTGCTTGTTTGAAATTTAGACAACAAAAATTCGGACTTTGCCTGTCTGATGTGTTGTCAGTGCATAACTGGCCTGCTTTGGTCTGGCTCAGGACTTGCAAAGGCAGTCCTTGTGGAAGGCCTGGGGCTCTCCAGCTTGAATGCTCAGCTTACAGAGGGCAGAGCATACGTTGTAAGGGGTAAAATCATGATCATCAGTTTCTTCTTCCTCCCCTCCCTTCAAGCAACTTTTTGTCCACAGAATGAAGCTTCACTTGAAATATATTTATAAAATCTGTGAAGGACATGTCCTGCACTTTCATGATTCCCACTGTATTAATCTTCCTGTGTGCAGAGCTACTACTGAGAGATGTGTAACATGTCAGTGAAAAGGGTAAAAACTGAAAAAATTGCTCTTGTGACAACAGGCAAAGTTTGGCCTGGTTTCTCAACCAAGCTATTGACTTATGAACTAACTCAACAGTGGTATCTCGGGTCCACACAATAACAGATTGTACACTGCGACTGCAGGAGCTAAACCAAGATGTGTGGAAGACAAAGGTTATTAGTGAATAACTCTGGGACACCAAAACTTTCAAGTGCAGAATTGGTTAAGACATACAAAACAAGAACTCTTGTGAGAGAAAATTAAACTTGCACAGTGCATTTCCCAGGGTCAGGAGCACTCTTTCCTTTCACCGTGAGTATTATTATTGCCTTTGACCCAACCAATTTTGTGCTATTTGCTTCCCTGATAGCCTTGCGTGCTCATTAGCACAGGATTGATTCTCTGTGCTGGCTTCTGTTACTCAGTCACTGTCAGTGCTCTCTCAGGAGAACAGGTAATCGCTGTGGCTGAAGGGCCCAGCCTGTGTGCTTGGCACACGGAAACGTGCCCCGTGTCCCAGAGCTGCAGCTGGGCAAGCTGCCTCAGAGGGGCTGCGTTGGCACACCATTGCCACAGGCTGCTCAGCCTGCTGGCACACACTGGTTCTGTCAAAATTCTAGGAAAAACCAGTCTGGGTGGGACTTGAGGGCTCTGCTGGTTTAGGTGCGGGGTTTTGTTTGGGGTTTTTCTTTTTCGAAAAATCACTTGATCAATAAGAACGTTCACACGCAGAACCCTTTAGAGGCTATCCCATCACACTCCCATGGTATTCATTGAGAATAAATACCACAATGGCATCCCAACAGAGCAGCCTTTCTCTCCTAGTTAACAGGAAGGATTAAGAACAGCAAAGCATTGAACTCCAGACACGGAAGCAGGAAGTTTAACAATTATTAAATAATTAATAGGTGTCCTTCCCAGATTGACACTGGCAATTAAACTGTGTCAGGAATTAACATGAAATTTGAGCCATTTCAGGAATTTTTATCTTATGGCTCAACCCTGATTAAGAAAAGGTTCTGTACGTGCAGCCCCAGTCTGTGCTTGGGAGGTCAAACGGAGCCAAAAGCAGGCAGGTGCAGAGTCTGCCCAGCCCCGAGAGCACCCTGCCCCAGCCCCAGGCTTAGACACCACAGTGCATTGCTTGGTTACGCCTCTCCGCGTGGGCAGGAGGAGAGGGGTTTGCCCTTCGGAACTCTTGGTGTTTCCTTATGTATTAAATAATAAAACCAAACCAAACAAAAAAAAATCACAGGAAGACAAAAAAACCTCCCTCATATGTACACAAAAAGTGAAGTTGACTAACCCAAATGGGAAGACAGAAGAGAGAATTAACAGTAAATCAAAGGTAAAACTTTCAAGTTCTAGTCAAATGGATTGTTTCACCCCCCTAATTTGCAAATTCTTTAAAGGCCAAGAAGTGATGTCCTATGCTATACCAATTCTATATCATTAACTCCTTTTTAGTTTTCCTAATTCAAGAAGGTATCAGATCACATAATCCCTAAGAATTAGTGGAATCTATTTTAAACTTTTTTTACTAGATATGCTTTTCATCATGTTCTGATTACTGCAATCCTCCTAAGATTTATCATATAAAACATACTAATTAGGAAAAACTGTGCATAATTCTCAGGCATTTTGTCTGCTTAGATTTGTCCCTTCATGATTATCCCTTAACACTTCAGTTGAAAGGAATATACTCTCCTGAAATACTTTAGTACTGCCTTGGGATTTTTGCATCACAGGGTTTGTTGTCCCTGAGTAACTAAATAGGATATTTTAGCTTTTCCTGGCACCTGATCTGGTTAAAGAGGGTGCCGAGATTCTGGAGAGACAACTACTGTAACTTCAACCAAACACAAACAAACAGAGTCAACAGATGTATCCTATTGTTTATCGTGGCAGATTTGTCATTAGGTTGAGGAAAAGGAAAATCTATTGCTTTTTAAGTTGCTGCATACATAATTTTTTTATTCAATGATATACCTAAACACAACTCTACTAATTTTGGAGAATTGGTATCAGAGGCATCTTGACATCATGATGAGTCTTGTTCTCTCTTATTGCCTGGCAGAAGAAAGTGGCGAAAAATCCACTCTATCAATCATGCAGTCCTTTGCTTTATAGGCAGGTTTAAATCAGACACAATCCTAATGATACCTTTCAGAATGTTATTTATGTTGAATATTGCACAGTTAGATCTCATAAATAATAGGCCAAACAACACATTTAGAGCTTTGTAAATTGTTTCTGTCACCCAGACTAATTTATTTGGACAGGAGAGCTCTTTCAGTGTTAGTCTTCAACAGGAAAGTTGCTAAAACCCATCAGTGAAGCCCTTGGCGTGAAATGTGTGCCCTGACACTGGGTTCTCTCCCTGTACAGTTATCACTCAGCTCTGATATTCCTGCCATGGATCATTAGCCAGGTGCTAAGGAGACAAATGGTAGCATTTGCCACTTGACAGCTTGCACTGTTTTTATACAGGAGCATATTTTATCAACAAAGTACAAATAGATCTACCTTCTTGATTCACACTCTGCACATTTATAACAAGGTGTTAAAATGGAAAGTTTTAGTAGAGAACAAATTCTTACGCACAATTGTCTTAGAGTTCAAAATCCTAATGACAATTTATCTGCTATATTGGCATTTTCCAGGTGTAATTTATCACCTTTGAACCTCATATTTTCCATTATACCGCTCTTCTGAAATCTGCGTTTTACAGTTGCAGCCACTGCCAATGTTCAGTGGCTGTTTTACTTCAAAGCATTGTACGACAAATACAGGTCACTGCCCCTCAGTCTATTCATCTTGCACCTGCAGCAAAGCAATGGAATAAAGCAGATCGGAGATGGAGAACTGGACTGGTTTTAGGACAGCCACCCGCAGTGTGTGCCCTTACAGCAGCACTGCTTGGCTGCACTCTCCTTCCATATCCACTCCTTTGACCACTGGAATTTCTGGCCTTGTGACAGCTCAGTGAGAGATTCTGTTCTGAAGAACCTTGCAGAACATATTTTAGCACTCCAAACAAACTAGCTCAGCTAGATCTTCCATGTCCACTTCCTTACTAACAGCTCACCAGATGTAAACAGGTTTTCTTCCACTTATGACTTCACTTTTCAGGTTTTACAAACTCTCCTCTTCTTTTGTGCTCATTTCCATATTCATTAGTTTTACTTATTGGCCAATATGGACACCAGACTTAATAAATTCTGGATCCTTAGACACCTTTGAAATTTCATCTAGATTGTGTGACACAATAGCCACTACTAGTCATCTTCTCTCACTGTAACCAAAGGTAACATACAACACAGTAGGTCAGCTCTCCCACTCTTAATCTGTTCACATGTTTATGGATAATACCATTTCATCCCCACAATGTAGCTAGATGAATTGGTATTTATATCACAAGGGACATAATTGCCAGAAAAAAGTGGGACCTCGGCTTCACCTGAATCAATAATAGACAATGAAGGGCATAAATACCAAGGCACTAAAGGAGTGAGTCATCTCTGGTATCTTCTGTGTGCATTGATTGTGCAGCAATTCCTGAGGTGGAAATGCATTCAGATCATGAGTTTATAGCCACAGGTGAACTTGTCTTGTATAAATTCGCCTAAGGACTTAAAGTTTTTGATTTTTTTTTTCTGACAGAATAGAGTTTGCAATGGGTTCTACAGTGAATGCATGAATTACATTAAAAACAATCCAACAAACCAATACCTTGTTTTAAGATTGTCTGCTGAACAACACTCAATGAAAGTAATGGGACAAATAAGGAATAATCTTTCTCATATTTATCTTCCCAAAACAGTAATATTTCTATAGAAAAACCAGATCTCAAAGTCTCCTTTCCCACTGCCCTTCTTCCCTCCTTTTGTGGAGATACTGAAAAAGCCTGAAAGCAGTTTGCACCTGCCTGCATTGATGTGACTGATTTGCACGAGGAATCTCACAGTGCAAATGAAGTGCCATCTAGGAACCTTTCCAGGGTAACACTTCTTACAGGAACCAACTCCAATGATTTTGGGATCATGAGTAATTCCTGTTACCAGGCTTGGAATTGGAGACAACCTGCTAGACCCTGGTAGGGTTGTTATCACCAGGCAGGAGAAATCTGCCGGTGTGCCTGTTGGATTTTCATGGATAAACAAAGCAGGCTGTCACAGAGCTCATCTCATTCTGAGCTCTGCTTCCAGCACAATTTCACCAGCCAGTTAGAAACTTCTGACACTTCCTAAAGTTGCACCTCACTAACTAAAATTCTGTCTTTTCATGAACTTAAAATAATAAGGTTTATTGACTGTAGATCACGCATATTCTCCTTCTTTAGTACATATAATAATGAACACTCAATATACATTTAATTCTTCCTAACCATAACCAGTAAGAATTACGTTGCTGAGACACAGGGAAGAAGCTGTGAGGTCCAAAATACCAGCCAGGTGGTGTCAGCGCTTTGCCAACTACAGCCCCTTCCTCTCAGTGCTGAGCTCTGAATAGCTCCATAATTCTCAGAATTACTGTTTCCATACACAGTGTAAAGGAATCTCATTCGTTTAAAGCCAAATATACTTCAGCTCTTTCTGCCTTTCTTTTGCCTTTGCAGCTCTCATGCAAAGGTTCCAAAAGAATCCTACACATTACAGAGTAACCAATCCTTGGTATTCATTTTTTACTAAATTTTTTTAACTAAATTTAATTTTTTAATGAAAATATACTGATCAAAACAGATGTATGTGGGTAACAATGGCAACTTTTGAGACATTTTTGAAAGGAAATCTGTAGTATATGGGAAAAGAGTGCCTATTTTAGAAAAAATATACATTTTAGACAAACTGTTATAAAAGCCCCAAAACAAACCCAAACACTGCACTAACATCCATATAATTCAATCTCATCTTGAGTTTTTTGTATGTAAAGCCAAAATAAAAGCTCATCTTCCACCTCATACTTCAAGTATTCTAGAAGAGGCATAAACATACTGACTACTCAAAAAAAACCCCACATTTGATTTTCTGTCTTACTCAAGAGCTTCAATGAGGCCTCTAAAAAAGAAATACATAAATAAGAGTCACTTACGGAAAAATGTAAGTTAATAACCCTGAAAGGGAAATAACTTTCAGTGTTTATATTCAGTAAAAGCAGATATATTGCAAGATAAAATCTACAGGTAATGGCAGACAGCAAATTTAGCATCTTTTTGCCATGTAATACACCTCAAAAAAGGCAAAAATATTATTTCAAGCTGCCTATCACAAATCAAAGACCATTCTCTTAAATAACTCTAGAAGACTTTTCAATTACTTTTGGCAGTGCACAATAAGAAAGACTGAGAAAAACTGGAGGGAGTTTGAAGGAAAAAGAAAATGAAGTAAGTTGGAAAATAAAAAAACTTTGTTTTTGAGAGGATTAGAGTAGGTTAAAAATAAAAATAGAAAAACCACCACAAGCTACTTGTTCGGGTAAGTGATGACTAAGAATGAATAATATATCAGGCATAACATATCTTTAGGCTATTAACTTCCAAGTGGGAATGGATTACTGAGTGTGGTACCCAAGGCAGAAGCACAAACAACAGACTGGATGATGTCAAAGAAAAGACTGGTTATTTACGGAGCAAAGCTCACCAACAGGAAAATATGTTACTTCCCAAGAGAAGCAATAGAACCTAAAGATCAAGAAATTGCTGGACTGTTCAACTCCAGTGCATTAAAAAAAATATCACATAACAGAAGAGATTGACATGTGGATAAATCCTTATTAAAATGTGAGTCCAAGCAGGATCCAACAGAAAGGGAGCTTTCCCCCAGTTGTTTTGCTTGTCAAGGTACTTGGGCAATAAGCACTCTCAGGATTGTGACCTTACGGTCAGGAGGGTTTCCCCACCACACATTCCTTTATTACTGGCCTTGGGACCTTCTCTCCCAGTGTTCCAGCCAGTTAGTGAAGATGGATTGATGCCCCACACGGAAGAGATACATTGTGCTCAATACCCGCCCCTAAGAGGAAGTTTACATTTATTTTTTTGAAGCAATTGTTCTCTCCATTATTTGAAAGAAGTTTTACATCTTTTTACCTGGCAAGAAAAATGAGTGCCACTAACCATTAAATTATTTTAATTAGTAGACCATTCACTTAAAAAAAGGAAGGAAAAATACCAACCGTGTCTCAGAAAAAACATCCTTTTGTCTTCAAAACATATATAAAATCACCCAACAACACTATTTCTGAAATTACGTCAGTATTACAGATACCTGGGACTTATGACATAGAGCCGGACTGGGTTTGATAATTCTCTATAGGGTAGATATTCCCTCACATGTTTTCAGTATTAAACAATTAATCCTTACCAATCAATCAAGGAAAAGGCAGATAATTCCTTCAGCAGATTGACTAGTTGTGGTTTCAGAGGTGCCACTGTGACCCAAGACAGTCACGCTGCCCTGCCTCAGGTCCCGCTGCCTTTGCCCCCCTCTTGGCAGAGCTCACCTTTCTGCAGCACCCAACAGGAGCCCCTGAAGTGACAATGCCCGAGCTCACCCACCACGGGCGCAAGTCATTGGACAATCTCATTTCCAGATCTCTCCAGATCAACTGCTAAGTTCCTCTAACCTTCCTTAAGTCTTCATAACTTTCCATTTCACCAGAAAACCATCCCATAAAACTTGCCATAAGCATGTCCTAGTTTGGGTTCACACCCCTGGATGCCCACAAGACTGTGTTTTGTTACTGAGTGCTTTTAAAAAAAAAGCGTCTGTCTAAACATATATATATATAAATACAAACTCATTTTTGAGCAATACTCTGATGAATAGAAGTTGGAAAAGATCTTGTGCTATAGAATAGAAATGTGCTGGTTGCCATGGTGAATAAAGTGGTATAGAACATGCCAAACATGTTTCATTTCATTTCAACTGCTATTCAGATACCCATGAAAGCATTTTCTTGTTTGGAAGAAATATACCAGTGGCCTACAAAATGTAGATTTCATTGGCATAAGTACACACGTTATAACGTAAATATCTTTTAACTTAAGGTAAAATATTTATCATTTTCATATTAAAACAAATTCATGCAGAATGCCACCAAAAACCCTGCTGGATCAGTAATTCAGCTGAAGCCAACACAGAATGTGTGTCCTATAGCCCAGGTAACAGAAAATACAGCAAATACACCTCCCAGCCCCTGAGGCTGAGACCACAAGACACCACATGCTTGGCTTGCCCAGCAGAGCTGGGGCCTCTGGCACAGCTCAAAGGGCACAGCCCATCCAAACGTGTGATGCAACCCCCAGCAATTGAAGCTGGCACTCGGGGTGGCACTGGGGAGAATGGGGGAGAAGGGCAAAGGAGTCCCTTGATGGGGCTCCATCCACAGGAGGGATTTTAGAGGTTAATTCTTAGCACTTGGCCCAAGGGAATCAATCTTGAGGTCTAATATTCAGTGTTCTGGTTCGCTGAAATAACGCAACCAAGTATGTAGGGAGTTTTGTGTTTGTTTTTTAAATATCCTGAGAAAGTAACACAGTCCAAAGGGATTACTGACTGCATAAATCTGTAGTATAGCTCCCATTTAAGCACAACATAGAGATAACATAAATTGTGACTTAAAAACTTCGCAAATAATAAGCGGTCTTTGTGCTAATAAACTAAAAGAGAGGAAAGAGTTACATTCTTCAGCTGTAAGACAACAACAGCATCTCTGCACTATTTCTCTGGCCTGTAAAGTCATACAGGACCAAAAAGCCATCCAAAAATCCACAGACCAGACCAAGCCTAATTCCCACAGATTAAATATCCATTAAAGAAGATACCTATGCCTTGCACCGGTGTTACAAAATACAACATCTGTGTAACAAAGTATGCAAACCAAGACAAGTCACACATAGCAAATGCCGGTACAGATGCAGCATTATCGTATTTCTTGAGAACTCCTGAGAGCCAGATTTGGGGCTCTGCAGTTTGTTGTACATTTAAAATGCACGTAAGGGTTACCAGTGTTCAGGACTTGGGAACGCACTCCCATGCAGCCTCCATCACTTGCAGCTTGCCCAAGAATTTCAGATAACCCATAAATGATTTTCCTGTCCAAAATGAAAGAAAACATCTTCCCTGGAACACAACCATTCCAACAACTTCAGCTCTACATTTACAAGCATTTGGCACCAGCCTACAGCTTGGGGTAATCAAGATGCTCTGAACTCTGCTTCTAAACAGAAGCCAGGAAAGAAAGTACTTCTCAACAACCTGTACCAAGACTTCTCAAAAAATGTTGCTTGCGTAGTCTTACCTTTCCAGCAGATGAGGTACCTTCTAGGAAGACAAACACGAGACAACACGTAGCTCTAGTCAAGCAATTCTTTCTCCCCTGGGATATTAGTATTTCTTATAACTCCTTACTGATACAGTTTGTTCTCTTTGATAAAAGGTCACCTTCAGCTTTTCTTGTTTTCTTTTCTTCTTCCTTCTCTCATCCCTGTTCCTGCTGAGCATTCTGAACTCAGAAGTTTTTTGACTGGCTTGCTTGCTTTTTGAGGAGCCCATTACCCTCCCACTTCTTAATCAGGTGGGGTTAATGCTTCATTGGAGACACCTGCTTGAATTCTCCTTTTATGCTTTCTTCTGTTAAACACAGGTGTGAACCCAATACAAAAGACTTTCAAACTGCAATAGCCACTGTTATTCCAGTGGTAAATATCCTTTTTTTTTTTAAATTAATTGGTAATAAGTGACTTACAAGGTAGGAAAAAAAATGGAATATTTTTCTGTTTTCTGTATGAACCAAAAGATCAAGGAAAGACTCACATTTAAGTGCTGTCCTTCAAAGGTATTTTCTGCATTCTGCCCAACAACCTTCTTGAAGAAGCCTTCAGATGTGACAATGAAAGGTTAAATGTTTCTTTCATGAGAAATAAAGATATGTGTTTTCACTTCTTCATTATCAGTAACAGCCAGTCCATTGTGTATACGCGCAATAAATATCAAGTTACAAAACTCTCTTGAACTGTGAGTATTATTTGGCCTCAACCTTTTTAATCATCCAGAATATCAAAGAAAAGAAAGAGCCCAGAATTGTTTCTATCTACTTTTTGCCCAATCAAGCAATGAGAATTCATTTTTGGTTTTTTTTTTGTTTGGTTTTTTTTCCTTTATAAAAAGTTGCATAGTCTGGCAAAACTCAGGCGGAGATAAGTGAAAAATTCTTTCCTTATTTACAGCCAAATAAATAACTAATTAAATTTGACCTGCAGTGTCCATTCTACAGGATTTGTTTTGATTGTATTAATTTGTCAAACTATTGATACCCAACTCTTTGCTTCAAGTGGACTCTTTCCCTTTCCACTGCACTGTCCCCTGTGCCAGGCAGCTCCTCTGTGTTCAACCCCGAGCAGACACCAGCTTTTGGTAGTTCTGTGCTCCCCCTCCCCAAGTCCTTGGCATGCAAACCCATTTCCATAGGAGTGAACGTGCCTGGGCTGAAGGTGCAAAGCTGCTGCTCTGAGTGTGCGCTCTGGGCTCCGTGGCAGCCCAGCCCTGCTGTGCCCTGGGCATTGACGTGCCCCCAGCCCTGCTGTGCCCCCAGCCCTGCTGTGCCCTGGGCATTGACGTGCCCCCAGCCCTGCTGTGCCCCCAGCCCTGCTGTGCCCCCAGCCCTGCTGTGCCCTGGGCATTGACGTGCCCCCAGCCCTGCTGTGCCCTCAGCCCTCCACACACGTGTGTTGCAAGTCCTGCACCTAAAGAAGTCTGCAGTGAATGCCAGACTGGAATCTGTAGATGTAGATCAGTGTGACTCATAAATCCAATTGGAACATCAATTTAGCAGATGAGAATTTATCCTTAAATGTGTTGAATCAGACCTAATGACATTGTACAGCTAAGATGACAATTTGACACATTATCAGTACCATTTTGAGTTTGGGAGGTAAGAATATCTGTTTAAATCACAATCATTACAGAAAGGAAATTTTTTTTCTCAGTCTATATGCCATTAATCTAAAACTTGTAAACATCAATTCTCATACAAAAAATAAATTCAGTAGAATAATGTGCCTGGGCACCTCTGTTTTAAGTGGGCTTTCCTTTTTAACTAGATGCTAACCTCAGTCATACCTTTCAATCTATATAAATGTATTAAAAATGGACTTATTAATGCATTCATAATTCATATCTGAAATTATGTATTTTTCCATTCTTCAAACATAATTTTTAAGCAATAATTTATAATAGAAGAACCAGCAGAAGCCAAGCACGATTTTTTCCAATATTAAGAATAATAACTTAATTAACTCAGCAGGGCCTAATGGTAATGCTGAAGCTACAGATGAGTTAGTTCTTAAGTAACAATGTTATTAATAATAATTATGCCTCCATTAATATTATTTATTTTTATTATTACCTTGGCTTTCAGAGATATTGAGCAGCACAGCACATTAATGCTGAAGCTGAAGTAACTGAGGGGTTCCCACTGCCAGCCTCCCCCAGGGCAGGGGCTCCAGCACTGGGGATGCTCCTCAGCATCACTCACAGACATTTGGGTGTTCAGGTCCATTGCAAGAACCAGTCCCTGTAAAAAGTTCCAATTTTGATACTTCCGTGGAAAGATGATTTTTTAATAGGAAGATTTTTTAAAAAGAAATCAGCAGCCCATGCTACTGCAACACAGTTATTACTGAAAACTTCAATATTCCATTTGAGTTCATTATCCAGGGAAAGCAGAATCACGTGTCTGAGGCAAATCACTGCAGCAGAAGTTGACACTGTAGCCATTAACATCCTTAAAACAGCACCAATACAAAGGCTTTGTATTGATTGAGAATGGCAAATTAATATTTGATCTTTTCCTCTCAGTGTCTGACTCAAAGAACTCACAAAATGTCATACATTAACAATGGGAACGTGAGCCTATTTAGATTTTTCCCGGGTTGTCCTCACGAGGGTTGGTCACTGGCAAAATGCAGGTGCCTGGCAGCGCTGGAACGAACTAGCAGGAGGAATCATGCAGAACATCCACCCAGAGGGATCGAGGACAGGGGCCGTGACTGTAAATCACGTCTTTGGTGCTTGCTAAGTCTTAATCTCTGGAAATGAAAACTTGGAGAGAAGACCAATGAAGGAACTGTTCAACCCATTATTAATTTACTCATAACCTTATTTCAAAGACATACTAAAATCTTAAATTAAGGTTCTACTGGAGTAGATACAGATAAAAATAAGCCACAAACTGCCTTCTATTCATCCATTCAGAATCAGGTCTATTTGCTTTTTTTGACAGATGGAAAATTTTATTGCTGTTTGGACACATGAAGTCGATTCAGCTCCAGTGAGGGAAATGGAATTTTGTTGCCCAATTCCCAGATATGTTGTCTGTTACACAAGGCAGCTTTTTTTTTTAACTTAAAAAAAAAAGTTGACAGAAATCAGATATTCTGTGGAGTTTGCCCTCCAGTAAAATAAAAATAGGATGAATGCATTTTAATTTCAAATGATGAACAAACAAGTGTTTGTTATAAATTTCCAGAGCTCCTTGCAGTACTGCACTGAGTGGTGACAGTGTCTGTCCCAGCTGGGAAGCTCCAAATGCCTCTTTCCCAAACTAGTGGTGCGTGTATCATTTGCAAATACAGCACAACTTCATCAATGTCATATCCAAAAGCAGCCTCCAGAATATATTTTGCACTTTATATTCTAGTGTGCTTTAAATCTTTGTTTAAAGGCTTTGTCTGTTCTTTTTATTTTGGAATTTAATTTAGTCATGGAAGGTTAATTAGTCTTTAGATTTATAATTAGAGCAGTGAGTCAGCTCTTCACATCCTGTGGTATGGCCACTTTTATACTAGAGTCTCAAAAAAAGAGAATGTAATTCATAATTTTATGCAAATATCCCATCAGCTTTAAATGAAATGGAGATGGAAATCTTTTCAACTCTTGTCTGTGTAAGAATCCTATGCCGAAGATTTCATTAGAAACACTAGAAAGAATGCAAAGGAGAAAGAAGGTCTTATATCTTATATATGGGGAACTCTTCACGTTAGTGGGGACTTCATTCCTGAAGGGAGAAGGAGGCTGCAACTTCTCGCGCTGTTTTTAGGCCGATCTCCAATGTTTCACAAAAACACATTTGATTGATCAGCTTTTAACAGAGGTTTATGGTAGAGCTTTCCTTCACCTTATAGATTTGTAAGCAACTGATAACTTGCAAGCTTATTTTGCAGGAAATCTTTTTGTAATTTAAGCAGAAAGGAAATTAATGTGTTCTCAGAATAGCTGGAATTGAAATCCAATATTCAATCAGATCCTGACACTTATTGATTAAATCTAAAAGAGTGAAATCCTCAGTTATGCTTCTATCTACTCTGCTCTGGTTTACTTCAGGTTACATTAAGAGGGAAATAAGAAATCCTCTTTTCCTTAAACTTGTGAAGAACGAAGCCCCAAAGCAAAGGATTTGCTAGAAAGTAAAAGTTCTCTGATAACAAGAGACTGCCAGATGGCTTTTAGACATCATGTAACGTTTCTTATGTAACTCCATAAGAAATGTCAAAAAATCATCAAAAGAACGTTTTCAAAACATAAGTCCACTGAAAAAATGTTTTTCTGAGCGTACTTGAGTAAACGTAGGTGAGAGGAGAGGCCTCAGTGTACCAGAAGTACTTTTTGTGTGTCTGCCTTCATGCAAAGTTTTGAAAGAAAGGCGTAACTATCTACCCATCCTGAAAAGCACAGGTATTTCCTTCAGAAGTGCTACTACAGATGAAGCAGAAAGTGGGTGGAGGATCTAATGACCTAACAAAATTGTGCTAAAAGTTCTGCATAACCACTTTGCAGATAAATGCTCTAAAGCTGGAGCAAACTCGCGAGTCCTGAGGGCGCTGCTCTGCACAGGGCACTGGGTGCCCTCCGAACCGCGGCAGGGCAGGTGAAATGTCACCGCTGCACTCCCACGCTCCGGGAAGCAGAGACAGAAACATTACACCTTCTAACAGCTCTCTGCGTGCTGACAGCCTTGTGCTTCGAGACGCTGAAGGGTGTCACAAAAGAACTCCATCCAAGCAGTTTGTCTCCGTGGAATGCTATGCTGCATCACACTTGGGAATGCAGGGGAAGCTCTGGACACCCCAACCCAAAATTAACCAGTCTGGTCACCCAGCTCACCTTAGCCATGAGCACAGCCTACCTCTGGCCTCTACTGTCCCCACTGAAGTGGGATACAGAAACTGGGCAAGGCAAATTCTGGCTTCCTAAGAAGCAATACGTCAAATCAGTGGCAGAGGGAGAGAGAGAAGGGGACAAAAACAGACCTTCCTTGGCTGAACTCAGAACTCCAGAGTAACTGGAGTGTAACACCTGGATTTTAGACCAAGAATTTAAAGGTAGTACTGCCACACAAGTCCTAACTCTGAAACTGGCAGGAGTTAAAGAATGTGAATATTGGCTAATGAGTACAAAATACAGTAGGAGTCCAAAGGGAAATTTCCTCAACCTGCCACAGTATTGTTCATGCTTCCAATCTTTTTTCTTTTTTTTCTTTTTTTTTTTCCCCACCATAAACCTTAGATTGCAATAGCAATTTCCATACTGGCTGGACTTCATCCCAAATTTATTGGAGAAGTGTCTAAGTGTGTGGCACTGCCTTGCATAAAGCTGGGTAGGAGTAATTGAGAAGCAGCCTGCGGGCAGGATGGGCTGTGATCTCTGGCCAGTGCAGAAGCAGCAAGAACACATCACTTCCAGCAGCCCTGCAGTCTCAGGCGTGTGGGAATGGCTGCTGGGAACGAGCAAATCTCTGGGATATCAAACAATCTGCACCATTCTTTTATTTCCCTTTCATTCAACCTAATTTATTCTAGTCTCATACTCTGCAGATTTATGTGACTAGAATCACATCTTGGATTCTTTTATAACTTAAAAAGCATTACATTTACTTTTGGAATCATTTAGAAATTTCCCACATAAAATTAATGCTGTAAGTTCCAGTCCAACAAAGCTGGCTTTTCTTAAGTTTCTAGAATGTTTCAAAATGAGATTTGGAATTTAGCCGGACTTTTGGGGTCTGAATCTGACCCAACACAGTCACACTGACTTTAACTGATGTTATTTCACCACTATGGCATTGCTTATACTTATCACACACTGTAATTATCAGTTGATACTTCTCATATACTACTCCACATCTAGCAAGAAATCCAATTTTTTCTTTCAGCCCTCTTGTGCATTTCAAACCATATTCTCATGGAAATATAATGGTCAGTTTTAGAGGCTCTGGCAATGGGATCTCATTTCACGTTTTATATCCATGTCATTAACCCCTATACAGTCTTCAGGCTTTTCTTCTTCATGGACTGATCAAAATTCAGCAGTTGTCATCTGTCATCAGCCTCCTAATAGCTGCATTTTCCCCTAGTGCTCCTCATTTACTTCACCACCCTCTTACTGCCATTTTCTGTCCATCTGGCTCTGATACTCTGTTTGCTCTCCTTTGGAACACTTCTCCATCAGATATCAAAACTGTCAGTGTCTTTACTTAATCCCTAACTACTTTAAAACCATGTCTCAAGCCTCTTCTCCCCTGACCAAGTAACGTTACTGATTTTCTCTCAGCTTCTCTGAAATTGAGTCAAGTGGCAGGTTCAGCTGTTGAGCAGTTTGCTCGTGCTGTCATCAGCTGTGGGACTGCAGCAAAGAGTTCTCCCTCTTTCCAACAGGAATATTTGAGAGAGGGGGATCCAGCTGCAAGTTTGAAGGGATCTGGTTTATGCAGCCCCCTGTGCCAGGCCCATCTCATCTGGATGGTGTGCTGCCCACCTTGCCCAGAGCTTTTTGAAGACTTGGCTGTGCCTGTATGTATCCCCTGTCAAAGTGTCTGTTCAGGGCGGCGCTCTGAGGAAGGAGGGGGATGAGAACTCTGGGCAGTGGGACCCAAGTGCCATGGGCAGCGTGTTGCTGGGACAGCCCTGGAGGCTCTGGGGGCAACTGTGCCCTGACCGCAGAGACAGACTTGGCTGCTCAGAAGGGAACCCAGGGGCAAATCAGGCTGTATGACAGTAGGTGAGGAGATCTTAGGAGAAAACAAAGAGCCAGGCTGACAGCCTAGGTGTTCCCTGAGAATCACCCCCAGTTTCACACTGCCCGCACCATTAGTGGGACTAACTGGGACAGACATTGAACTCTCTGGTGGAGGAGAACCTAAACAAGCACGACAAAGAGACCTCAGCCAGGCTTTGCAGAGAGTCAGGACAGAACACGCTTCATACAGTGCCTGAAATGTTAGTGGGGACTTTTGCCAGCCCATTAATTTTCAGTTCCAGGAAATTTATTCACTTAATATACAAAAATATAAAACTACATGAAGTTCCTGTACAATGCTTTTCAACTTTTCAGCTGTAGATAGGACTGGAACATATTTCATATTCATATTGTGTTGAGTTTGCTGTTACTGCAGCTTATAATGCAATGAAGGAATGAAATAAATGCTTTGTGTACTCAGTACCCTGAAATTTAAAGCAAATCTTGCTTATTATTCATGAAGTTCTGTCATATGTGGGTAAAAACTTGTAGCAAGAATAAAGTGCTTCTATCTCTAGTCTAATGCAGTGCAATTCCTCTTCTAAGGATATTATTCGCTGCAATGCAAGGAGCAAAACTGATATTTCATGTTGTTGATTTTGTCAAGACCAGTGTTTTAAAATAGGAACTCTTTTTATATCTGTTTCAATTTTCAATTAATCCCTTACCAAGTCAGCCCTACAGCCCAGATGAGGGTACTGGCAGAGTTTTAAAAGAATTGTCTTTGGGTATTTGATATAGGCAGGAGGAACTTGCTGCACATACAGATTCTAAAGCCCAGACAGTTATTATGTGAGAATACTCAAGGCTCTTACTCCAGCATGACTTAGGTATAGAATTCCAGAGACTCTTCATCACATCATTACATTTAAACCATTATCTTCCTTATAAAAACTCAGCCAAGTCCAAGTGACAGCTTGATGCTGAAAAATGACCACTTCAAGGAAATGCTTCAATTATCTCCTATTGAAAACACATCTCCCCTTCAGAAGGCAGATAATAGCAGGTCATCACATCATGTGTTGTAATCTGCATATAAGGTGGAGTGAAAAGTCTTTGTAAAGATGTTGATTGCTTTTATCACTTCGTGCCATTTGTTCCCATGGTTTAGGAAATCTAAATTATTTATATTAATTGATAATAATGTGTTTTAAACATTAGGTATAGTTTGAATTTTCACAGTACAAGAGCATTATTTAATGTTTTTAATAAATGGCATGTTATTTGCTATAAATACTCTACAACAAGCAACAAAGCCTGTATTAACTTCAAATCTTTTTAGATTAATATCTCTCCTATTTACTGCACGCCACACTAATAGACAATAAATCCTCACAGTGGAAACACTTTCATTTGCAGATTAATAGCCTACCTCGTAAATCATGTAAACAACCCTTTTATTGTTGTTTAACCTCTAGCATTCATTGGATTTGACATGTGAATAAGTTTAAAGTAGTTTTTATAATTCTATTATTTGTTTATAGTTTTCAAAATGATAGATAATCACTTCCTAACAAATTCAGTTGCCGTGCATGTGCAAAACCCTCATGCACATCAACAGATACTCATGAATACACAGTAAAATGCATCCTAAATATAGCTCAACAATAAAAACAATCCAGAAAACACAAAATCTCTGAGGGGGTGAATATTGTAATGTGCTGTGCTTTTAGTCACAATACCCAACCAGACTGTGACTAAGACAAATTTGCCCTGTGCCTCTTCTAAGAATTGACAAATGGAGCGGTCCTTTTCTAATCAATTTATGGAACTGCCAACATCAATAGAGCTCCTGCTTTCATCTCTGCGTAAACAAGAGCTAAATTTGTCCACTTTTTTCCTGAATCACTGTAAAACGGACAAAAACCCCAACACTGATATGAGCTGTGATCTTCAGAAATGGTTGTGTTCAAAAATTGCAGGAGTCAAATCCACGGAGCAGCCTTGGCCCATTACAGCCTGAACACAGGTCTTTGAAGCTGCGCCTTGCTATCCCACCTGGGATCTTTGCTTTGGTCTTACTACAGAATGGCCTGAGACACAGAGCTCTCTCCCTCCGCCATCCCTGCGGATCCAAGGCATGTGCGCAGAGACTCAGCTCTCATTTACAAGGACCCCGCACTGAGGTTGTTGTTCCTTACTTTCAGCTCCCAAAGGGAAGCCTCAAAGCTTCATTCTTGGGTTGGATGAGCTCCACTTGCAGTCCAGTATTTATCAGGAACCTAAAGGTTGTCCCATTGTATCACAGGTTTGATAGAAAGGTGAACAGACAAGCTCAACAGGGATATTGTGGCTGGGTGAACCAGCATTACAGATGCTTGAACCCAAGACTCTTTATTTTCTGGAGCTCCTTATGATCCTATTTTCCAGCCAATGGACATAGAATATGATGAATTAATGCTTCAGTATTCTGGGAATCCCATGGCTTTCATTTTAAACCCTGACTGCAAAAGGTGTGCATTCTAATGGTTTGGTGATAGTGAACAGAGTTCCATAAAACAGCTCCTCATTACGATTAAAAGGCAAAAGCCAACAGACAGAAAAGCAAGGCAGTTTTACTGAACACATCTCTCCCCACTGGAATTCAGAATTAGGGAAAGATAGACAGCAGTCCATTTGCATTTGGGCTTTATCCTCATTTTCAAAAACAGTAAGTGAATTTAATCATATCTGACCATAAAAAGATAAGACCATTTGAGGCAGTGAGATTCAAAAATACCAAAGCAGCAGCAAAGTCCTCCCACTGCACAATGCAAAGATCTGCAGTAGCTTTTGAATTCTGCTCAAGTACACCATCCTCAGCCAGGCTAGGGTTTAGAATCTGGTGCTGTCATTTTAAAAAGGAATAAAGCATATTCTTAGTCCTCGCTGTGAATCATCAATTTGTATTAAAAAAAAAAAAAGAGAGAGAGAGAAGGAGGGGGGGGGGGGAAAGGAAAGAAAAAAAAAGCAGAAAACAAATGGAGAGAGTTTAAAGTGTAGAGAGAAAGGGGGGCACAGGGACAGAGAGAAGGTTCCTTGAAACATCCAAAAGAATCTTTGATCTTTATTGTGAACTGATTCTGTGATTTTTGAATTGCATAAGAACATTAAAGTATCTTTTTTATTCACTTGAATGTGCTCAGATCAGACCCTTAAAGCCTTGTCAGAGGATTAATGCTTTACAATGCAGCCAGGAAAACTTTGGAGTAGTATTACTATTCTGACTTCTATTCCTTTTTCTTGGCTGAAACAAAAGCAGATCACTGTGTCTATTGTTAAATCTGATAAATACAAACAGAAAGATACATATTTATGGTAGGACTTTCTTTTTAAAGCAACCTTTGTTTTCAAGTCAGATTTCTGTGGGTTGGTACTCAGCACGTTCTGAATAAAGTTAGATCCTCCCATGATGAAAAGACTCCAGGCAGGCAAAATTTATAATCTATCATTTTTAGCATCTTGCTTCTCAGTACTGGAAAGTCTGCACACAGTCTGCTAGATAACTTGTCTCTGAAAATTAGGTGATATTTAGACTGAAAAAATGATTTTTTCTTTATCGTGGAAATTATTAGTAATTGGTACTTACAAATTAGAGAACTGTTTTCCTTACTGTACATTACTAAGTGCAACTTAATTGTAAAGGATTGTAAAGGTAATGTAAATTGTAACAGTAATGATTAAATAGCAAATTAAAAGCTTCTTCTATCAGTTACATCTCTGCATTCAAACAGGAGAGACTCAAAACTGGGAGCAACACCTTCTTCAGTTAACTATTTTCAGTATTTTGCAGAAATAAGGAAAATCAATAGAAGTGTCTCCACATAAAGCACATTAGCGAAATCCAAATATTTACACATTAAAATGTACTCAATATATTTAATTTTTATTTTTTTTAGTTTTAGACTTTCCTTTTCTACAATAAATCATTAAATCCTCCCTCAAACACTCTCCTCCCTCCAAATAAGGGCAAATTAACAGTTTTCCATACTATGCTCACCCACTTCTAAAAATAGAGCAATGGGGGTAAAAGGTTCAAACAAACTAATGTTAATCAGAAATAAAGTACATACTTTTTCCATTGAGAGCAGCTGATGATAAATAATCAAGAGATGGATTTTCCATTTCTGCTTGTTTCCAGTTAAATACCCAGTAAGTTTATGGAAGATACCTGGTGGGTCAATCTAGGTTCTGGGTCACCTGAATTCAGGGATAGACGAAGCAATTATTGAAGCCATATTGCACAAGCAAACACAAAATGCTGTAACTGTATCTATCCCTCACTGCGTCAGAATAGATGAAAATGTTACATGGGGTCTAATGAAATACAGGAGATCACGGAATCAAGAGGAACTTTTAAGTCAAGAAGCAAATCCAGGTCAGTTTGAGGTGATGTGCAGCAAGACTGAAGTACAACACGACATTTCTTCATCCACCACAGTGGCCCAAGTAAGAAAAGTAACCTGAAATACCTTGGGCTATGGCATTCCCAGAAGCTGGGACTGCAGCATAAGCTTTCATACAGGTGGAGTCTTGAACCTGTTTTTAAAGATGATAATAAAAAAATGGCCCAATTTTAAAAACATCAGCTCCAGCAGCTTCAGGGAATTGAACAAACAACCCATTTCTACTGAGGAGACAAAATAGCAATGCATTTAGAGACTCCCAATCACTGGAATTGAAGGCATCTCCAGCTGCTCTGGACAATTTTAGCTCAATACTTGGCCAAATACATCACGTTGTGCTGCTATCCCTTCAAGGGGATAATGTGCTGTAATATTATGGCACTGGGGGCTTTGTCTCTGCTGTCTGAGGGCTGAGAGAAGTCCTGGCAGGCACAGCCCAGCCTGGGAGCTGCTGCCTGGGAGAGTCTCCACATCTCAGACTTTTGCCTCTTCTTTTGGCCCCGCCCTGACAAAATATTTCAATTGAGGTCTTTGTGCATCTTTTCACATAAAATTGTAAAATAAGTAGTGTAATTTGTCTTCACATAGATGCATGCAGAACTGTTTGGATCACAGCATTTGGTATTTTTTCACCCTTTTTTCTGTTAGGTATCAGGTTTATGACATGTTAGTAAATTTTAACAGTAGAAATCAGAGTTTAGAGAACTTAAAAAAGCACCTTATAACATGACAGCTTCAAAAGACTCTGTCACACCATGTTGGGAAAGGCTGCTCTGAAATACAGAGCTCATTTTCTGCTGGATTACCTTTACTAAGGGACCTGTTAGGAGGAGTGGCAAAGTCAGCCACAGTGGGAATCCGGTCTTGGAAAAAAGCATCACAGGGACCAAAGACTGTTCATTGGAACAGAGTGGGTGAGCTTTACTCATCATCTCTTATGATTCCTTCCTTTCTGACTTCACATTAACCTCCATTTCTGTTTAAAGTGCTGGGTTCGACCTTGGTTTGGAAAAAACACTGTGATTCACCAGAGTCCATGGAGTTTATCATAAGTTCTGGTTTCCAGAATTTTCTGATCTGTCTGCAGCAGCACCTGCAGCACCCTGGGCTGTGCTCTGTGTGTCCCACTGCCACACACAGCCCACAGCTCTGTCTGAAACTTCGGGGACCCTGAGTTCACTGGGGATAACTCACTTTTCCCCTTCTGCTAAGACAAAATTAATACTGCTGTGTGATACTGAACTGAAAGAGAATGCACATTCCATGGTGGGAGTAAAGGATTTTTAAAAACTCAGGGAAAGAAGAAAGAAAAGCTGACTCGGTCACAAAACTGATTAGATCTGATTTTAGGCACTAAGTGTCACCAGGAATGAATGCCCAGAAGAGAACACGGAGAATGACATGAGATCTAGAAACAGGTCCTAAATGTGTTACATTTTGTGCACAGGGAGTTGAACAGGTACCAGGGACATACTGTAAGAGGTCTCATAAAAGAATGCTGGGGAGGGCTAAGGAGCATCTCTTTTTGTCATTTGGTAGAAACACAACAAGAAAAAATTGCAATAAATTCCAGGAAGATTCAGGCAAGACATTAGAAAACCAGTTTCAGCAGTCAGGACAACGTCTCTGTGGGACTGGCTGAACCTCTATCCATTCATGGGGACTGGACTGGCTTATACAGCACTGCTGGCAGTGCGTGAGGACAGGGAAACAGAGGAGACAACATGACCTTTTGGTGCTTCTCTTTTGGACAGAAACTGATTTGAGAGTGAGGAGACGTGGTTAAACCTTGTTCTCTTTAATCGTGGGGCTGTGGTGGCAGAAGGGGAGAAAACCGCGCCGGTGTAATTAGTGTGTGAGCTCCTCTCCGGTACCAACATGCACACTATTAACATCTGCTAAGAGGCACCACCCTCAGCCCCGGGAACTCATCTCAGGGTGTAAAGTCCCGAGTGAAACACAGACACCAGGGTCACTTTTGAGTTACTTGTTTCAACTTAAATTTCAGAAACCTGGCTCGAATGATTCATGAATGTCTTGTGATTCTGAGTATTTTCATACCATTGCCATGGCAACCTGATGTGATAGAGGCAGGGGATATAAAAGTCACAGAGTTCTGACTAAAATGATGTTGAAGCATTTTTTAAGACACGTAAAAAAGGTGAATATATGATATAAACTATATTAAATGCAAAATGCACACCTGCAACATTTACATGCACACTGAAATACAATAAATGGAGCCTGTGAAAGCACTAGGGGCATATTCTTCTACTGCAGATATAGAATTCGCTTCTCAGTATTAATACTGATGCCAGTCCAGTAATACCTGGCTGAAGTCAACAGACAAAAGCATCTTTGCAAAGCAACGTGGCTGCTGGGTTCTCATCACCTTTACCGTAGAAGTCTTCACCATCCTTCACCCTTGCAGAGTTATAACCATTATTCTTGCTACTCAGCCCATCTTAGGACTTCTTGCTTGCTTTGAAGGATTAACATTTGATTTAACCTCTCAACTTCCTCAAGGATGACTCTTTCTTTAAACTTCAGTATTTATATATAAAAAAATTGCTTTAGCTTTTTTTTCTTCTTCTTCTCCTCTTTTCTTTTGCATCATTACTCATTTGGGAAGCAGATGCTGCAGTAAGACATGTGAGATTGAGCACACTTCAGAATATTAATGGTGGAACATTTCCTTTTAATGTCCTAATCACTGTCTTCTGAGGTTTTGGCAGCTTCATTTTGGATTTAAGAATTAAATTTCAGTTAGCCAGTTTGTGTAAGAGATACCAAAAGGACAACTGAATTTCAATTTCTCTAATCCATCATTTTCTTTTAATTTATTTGAAATACAAAAATTAGACACAATATATTTTCAAATGTACCTTTTGACCTTGACCTGATCAGCCCATGATTTCACAGCTACTATGTCCTTCCATTCTCACTGAATTCTGCAGTGGTTCCATGCCTAGGTACTTCATTTCAGTTGTAAAATAACCTTTAGTTGGGTCAGAAAGTGGGACCAGTCCAGGCAGGGAGACAGGACCTTCCCCTACCTACACAGCACGGACCCTTCGTCCTGCGAGAGGAGTGGGAGTTACAGCAGGGGAAGGAAAAGAATGGTAGTGAGCTGGTTTGGACTCACAGATCTCCTTCAGTTCTGCATCACAATGGCAGAAGGACTAAAAGGCTGGTCGTGCTCCTGCATTAATGACACAGCAGGGAGGTAAAGTTGACTTTCCCTTTCAATGCTCAGTCACTTAGAAATAAGTAGTGAGTTGCCCAAATGTATTGAAGTTGTGGGATTACATGATGCTGACAAGCCTTTTATCTCCTAGACACTTATCTTGGTGAGTAAGGAATTCCCTCAGGAGATAACTTCTCCCTCACCCCTTTTCCAGATGTCTCCATCCCCTCTCTGATATGCCTTGGGCCTGCATTGAATTAAACAGCAACATGTTATGCATGAATTTGCTCAAGGAATTCCTTGCCTGTTCATCAGTGATGGTTAATTGACCAAGAAATTTCATCTGTATATCAAGAAAGCTCAAATTAAAAATATTTTCCCAAAAAGGTTTTAAATTACACAATACTAATTCTGGGATGACTTTTTGTTGTGACTTAAAAGGTTTGTTCACCTTCAGAGTGAAACAATGCCAATTGCTTTAAAAAAATAATCCCGGTTTGCAAAAATGCTTCAATAATGTCATGAAAAGAACTCAGGCTGTACAGGCTGTTTTCTAAGAGACGTTTTTGATAACAATCTATTTTTAATAGGCACAATATTACCATATTATTACACAAACTGATGTGAATCCTTTGCTTTGGCAGAAGGATATGATGAACCCCACTGAGCTTCCGGAAGATTTCAGGATCACTCAGAGGAAGAAAGAAGCTCCTTGACGATCTGCCTGCTACTTTTGGAGGGCATTATATTATTTAACAGTTTCCTTTACTGATTTCAGAGCTGAAGCTTCATTCATACTACTGCATTTTCCTGTTCCCACCTTTCCTGATAGACAGGACAAAACCATGTTCTTCCTGGTCTTCTGTGTTCCAAACCCAACCTGATTAACTGGAATTAGCATTTTAGAAGCCCTTCAGGATTAGTCCTGAAGAAACGGATGGGAATGTTTCATTCACCAGCTCTACTACAGGAGCAAACAACTCCCCAAATGACTCCAAAAATGTCTTCTGCAGGTAAGAAAAGCACCAACAAATCCAGAACACTGCTTACATAACATAGTCTTGGAATTATTACAAAGATTTAAATTCTGCCTTAATTTAACAACAGTTTAGTTAATCACAACAACATGTCTACAACATTCTCTTATCTAATGTATCAGAGCAAGCATCTTTTTCTCTTATATGGCTCCAAATGGGAATAGGGAGGCAAGCACGTCGAAGTGGAAGTGTACAAAGCCAAAAGCAGAGCAGTGTGCACAGCCAGGAGCAGGTGTTTTCACACTGAGGTGCCTCTAGTCATGAAATTTTCCCTAAGTCACCATAGCACTGCAGCCATGTTAATGACTTCCTGCCTTCCGGACTCTATCCTCCCTCCTCCAGGGGCGCTGGGGCTGAGCTGTCTCCTTGCAATGGAGCTCCACAGCTTTGGCATGAGCCTTTCCCTGTACCTTCTGCAGCACTGGCTGCTCAGTGTCGCCCTCAGCTGCGGCAGCCTTACCCAGAGCAAAGCCAAGTGCTCCAGCAGGTAGATCAAAGTCAAAGAGCAGAACGGTTCTGGTCCGGTACCCCTGTGTGCTCACAAAAGGTTCAGGAAATTTCCTGGCAGATGGAGGCAAATGCACTTGCATTCTGGCAATTCCATTTTCCTAATGGGGCCGTTGCAGCATCCAGGAGGAGCAGCCCAGCCGGCTGCCACAGCGGTTGGGAAAGAGCAGACACGGCTCTCTGGGGCTGCAGGCTCTCTCGTGCTCCCATACAGACCTCCAGGACTCACAGAGCATCAGTCAGAGGATGACGTGTCGTCTCCAGTTTTTCAAATGGGAGTTTCTTTATTCCTCTCTACTCTTAACTCAATAAAACCAGTGCTGGAAGTTGAATTTTCCTTTTTTTGAAATGCAGTTATATGACATGTTTTAGAGAATATTGGCAAAGCTGTTTTTACAGAGTAGAATAAATCAAGAGCATTGTTGTTTTGTGTGTTTCAATAGGAGACCTGTCCTACCATGAGCTGTATGTGAGCAGGCAGTGATTTTATTGAGTGGGGCATTGCTGTACATGTGCGTGGCTGACTAGTTTGTTATTTTCTCCTCTTTGAAGTCCTGGCCAGTACAGAACCTCAAGGGTCCATTATTTTGCCACTGGAACCCATCAGTCCCTGCAAGAGACTCACAACATAATGGGTAGGATGATTATGAGTTAAACACAGACTTTTCCCAAACTGTACCAAATATGCTGTATCTGAGGAATGGGGCAGCAGACCTGTCAGCTGGACATTTCAGCAAAACACTGTTAAGTCCTCATAAAACCATTTTTCTAGTAAATGAACTCATTAGAGATGCATTCTGCAATATTTTCGCAAGTTTATTCTTATTTCTTATTTATACTAGATTTATAACATATATAACCCATCCATAACCTGTATCCTTTGTAATTTATTTATAGCAAAATTTTAAAGAGATAAAGTGCACTATCTACATTACTCCCATCCATCTGTGTCCCCCCCAGTTCTCTTCATCTCAATTTTTAACAGTATCACAACGCTAAAACAGTATGGGAGCATCTGGCTGGGTAGGTTTTTGAAGCAAACAGCAAACTAGGTTTAGCTTAGGACTTCTCGGGAGCTGCCAGAAGGTGGGGGGGGCACTGCTGTCCTCATACAGGAATGTACTGAATTTTCACTGTAGGAGACATGTTCAAGCTCAGAAATCCCAAGAAGCTCAGGCTGATTACAGTTTGTTTGTTGTGCTTGACACCACAGGATAAATGAAAAGCTTTCTTGGAAGGATACCCATTCCCTCTGGCATAGCATTCATTTAATGATGTTCACAGTTATCTTTACAGCAAAGATACTGGCTTATTATGGGCTATCACTGAGCTCGTGGTGCCATGTCTCTCACAAGAAATTGCCAAAATTGATACAGACTGCAAGGAACCCAAGCTGTGTAAATGGGCTGTGTAGGGAGCTGCCTGAAGTCCCAGTGCAGGTTAGAACTGAAGCTGGGGACACCCAGTCTGTCCCCCAGAGCACACAGCACTGCAGGCACGCGGGGGAAGAGGGAGAGAGGGCTTGCACACCCTGTGTCCATGGCAACTGGCACATTTCCACTTGGCTCCCAAATGTTTCCACCGTGAAGGACTCCATTAAACCTCCCAGATGAAAATCACACTCAGAAAGGATACCGACCAAGAGCCTTTGTTAAACTTACATTCTGTTTTGACACGGGCATGGGACTTTGTTTCACAAACCAATTACTAGTCCAGAAGGCAGAAGAAATTTACGGCAGAAGAAAAGAAGGGGGAGGTTTTCTATACACAACATGTAAAACCCTAAGATTTTAAGAATATTGCAGAATGATACTAAATTTAGAACATCACACAGTGAGCTATGAGAGAAGGTTAAATGTAATCTATGAACACCAAGTAATAAAGAGGTAGGTGTTGGAACTCTTGACTGGAGCACATAAACAAAGATGTCTTGGAGCCTGGCTGGTCTTTCTGCGCCTGAATAGCTGTAATGCCCTTGAAACAGGTGGCCCAGAAGTGAGAAGATACACTGCAAGAGGAACAGCATGCTCTGAAAACCCTGTGATCATTGGATTACAGGGGAATTGAACAGTTCCAGGCAGTGTGAGCAATAAATCACTGATTGTTTAAGATGTCCACAGCACAGATCTGTACCATGGATGACAATTCTAAAGGAAACTAGAAATCCATTTCCAAAGCAGCACATCTATTAGAAATTCCCACCAAGAACATGCCATGTTCTGCAGTAGTCTTTAGTCTTTAAAAAATAACCTTAATTTTTGCCCTAGTGTAGCAACTTTTCAGGGCTCTTCTGACTATTGATATCATGGAATGGCCTGTCTCCTCTTCCAGTTCACCATTGTCTCCATTGAAAAGCAAGCAACATATTTTCCACATTACCTTTGATTGTACTGCATGAATCTTTCATATTTGTTTTTATTTTGCCAGACTTAATTGTTTTAATTTTGCCAGAGTACATTTTTTTCCAGTTCTTACCTTTTTTAATAAGTTTTCTGACTTCTGATTCAGATCTGCTTGCTGATCAATCATCTCTCCATTCCCTATGGGCTCTCTGCATAATTGTAATATTCTTTTGAGCACTCAGTCACCCAGTAGGCTTAAAAGCATTTTCTCCAAGAAATTCAAAAGTTTGTAGAGACAACTCTGGGAAGCTCTGCATTTTTGATTAATAGCAACAACCACATCAAGCCTCATTGACGCTGAAGGGTTTGAGCTCTTCAGCACAGCTGAATCCTGTGACAGGCTCCCTTAATTTCTCAAAGCTTGCCCTGTTGAAATAATCTTTAAAAGCATAATTAGTAGCCCATTTGGGTTTTTTTTCTGTTAATTGTGAACTGAATGAAATCAAGGTCACTGAGTCCAGAGTTATTTCCTAGGTTCAGCTCTTCTCAGTAAATTATCTGCTAGCAGCCAGGCTGCACAGTTCCACAGCCTGCTCTTGGGTCAGTGCTTAGTAACAAGTGTGTCATTTGGCATCATCAGAAATTCATGGGCCTACCCAAGGCTGGCAGGATTCTGTCTCCAAGCTATGCAGAGGAAAATGAACTTTCCCTCAGTGAAAGGGTTGCATTCAGAATCATCATTTGTTTCTACTACTATTCAATTGGTCCTGGAGTTTTATAATAATGGTATCTCAAAAGAAAGGCCATGGCATATCTCAGAATTGTACTTTGAAGGAAACCTAAGCTTGAGGTTTCAGTCTTTCAGACACAATCTACACCTCAGTGTATTTACTGTCCAAATGAATGAAATAGTCATGAATATTCCTCATCACAAATCACACCAACAAAATGTACCTGCAGCGTTTCTTTCACTCTTATTGTTGCTCTGGCTGGTTTATAGTTAAACAGATAAAACACATTCTGATGTTGTGGTCTGGTGTGTACCAGTTGTGACTCCTGAGTCATAAACTGGAGGCAAAATATTCAGCAATAATTAGTAATAGACTGTCACCAGAGCAGAAACATGGAATCTCTCATTCACATCAGTGGTATCTTTTCACTCTCATTTAAAGTCACAGGTCCCTTAATGTTACCATAAATTTGTGAGCATAGACAGGAAAACAATTGAGAAAACCATGTCTCTGAACTAATTTCACAGTATTTCATACAGGAAGTGAACAACATTACTCTCCTACTGGATCAGACACATTTTTCTACTGCATTCAAAGAAAACATTCAAACAGACTCACACATAATAGCCAATTGTATTTGATTCCTCTGCACCAAAATAATGCCTTGCTACGTAGATGCGCTTCCAAAGATTTGGTAGCAATGAGGTGCCATCACTAACACCCAGTCACACAGCATTGCCAAAAAGGGGTACCAAATTGTACCGGAAACCTCGGTGTTCCCTTAAAGAAATTTCTAAAGATAACACTTCTCCATGTGATTGAATTGCTAATGCAAGGCTTTCATGTGATTCATTTAATGAATATTAAAACTGTGCTTTATTTTCATCTAGTTCTCATTACTTTCATAATGAGAAATTTGCATGCTTATGCATTGGTGTGTAGGAGAGTGTACTTGATATCGTGACTTAAGGACAGATAAAAAGGCAGAATGTGTATTCACACTGCACTTGCCCAGGATCAGGCCAAAGACGATGGTCTGGATGTAGGAGCAGGTCCAACAAGGAAAAAAGCAGAGGAAAACAAACCAAGAAATGCTTAAGAAAAAGTGAACTAAAGGAAATGTTCACATAAATGAACACAGCAGAGTTGATGAAAACACCAAAAAAAGACCTGTGACAATAGGAGCAGTTACCTGTTCATATGGCCAGGAGGATAGTTGATTTAGACAGAAAATTATTTAGTATCTATTATTTTGAATGAGATTTCAAGTAATTTATTAACCACCACTTCACTCCCTGCAAATCAGTACAAACCAGCCTGTTGTGTAGCTTGTCCCCTCTGCCTCGTTTAGGAGATAAGCTGCCTTTTTAGACATATTGTTTTTATTGGATTGCCAGTATTATTCAGCTTTGCATACCTAAGAAGGTTCTTTTAAACCTATTTGCATTTAATTGTAAGAACACAAGTAAGTAAAGCTTAACTTTTTTCTTAATTAAACTCCAAGCAACAAATCATCATTAGCACGACACCCTGCAGGGACAGAGATTAGAGATACATAGCCAAAGCTGAAAATCTGTTTTTGTGCCTGCAATGCAATATTTACAAAACTATCAGAACAGTTTGTGTGTTTGTTAAAGAGGCAAGAATATGCTAACAAATTATGTAAGAGTAAATGCTTTATGCAGTTCCATGTTTTTTTCCCCAGGGTAAAAATTGCCTGTCAGAAAGCAGCATTAAAAACCAGCAGTTGTATTGCCAACATTCCTAATGAGAGCTGACCTTGAGCTCATCCTTCACTGACTCACGGAGCAGCAGCACAGTCTGCTCCGTGCTGGGGATGCTCCTGTGGCCCAAACCGTCCCTCTCCAGAGGGGCCAGCTTTGAGGGACCTGTGGAACACGCTGCTGCCAGCACCAGGCACGTAGTCCTGTCTTGCTGATAGGCAAGTTTGGCCAGCTGAGATGAGAAGAAAATTCAGGACAGGAACTGAAGGGTTTCAGATTTATTTCTGCATTGCCTTTGCTTGCAATGGTTCAAAGGGATGTGTTCTACATTTCAGCATCAGAGAGGATAAATGTGAATAAAGATTTGTGCATTTCAGTGTGGACTAATGAAAAGAGAAGAACAGTAATTTCATGGCTCATGTTGTTGAGGATGGCTGCTAGGCTGGGCCAGAGGATCAGTGACTGCTTCATTAGACCTCATCTCTTTGGCCACGGTCTTTAGAGTGCCCAGCATGAGGTGCCCTGGTCCATCTTTAGTTTCTGGGAACTAAGATAAAATAAATGCTAATGAATTGATACAGCAGTATCACCAATATTCACACTGAATAACCATGAGTCACACCCTAAAGATTTCAGAGTATTTATTAAATACTACAATTCCTTCGTTTGTAATTGTCTTCTAAACCCTGAATCATAGAGCTATAGGTCACATTTTCAAAGGTTCATTAGCAACTGTGATGTCTGTGACATTAATTATTTTTCATTTGTATTTATTTTTGGAAAGCTGATACTTTTGAATAGCTAACAGTGTCCATACTTGAGCTTTAAGGCAAAAAAAGACATGTTATGAGTCATAACTCAGAATTCACAGAATCATAACCAATCACATTCACTAAAGAGAAGGGGGGCGGGAGGGACGGATGGACAGAGACAGACTCTCTAGCTTGAGCCCATTGCGGAAGGTCAGGGAGCTCAGAACTACATCTCAGGATTTTCCTGTGGATGTCATAGTTGTGAACTGTCAGCTAATTGAGTCTGCTCCCCAAATTAGTCTCAACTTTCACTTGAGATTAACAATTTATGAAATAGCAATCTCTACTGGTGACAATCACACATTAAAGCAGATTTTTTCTTTCACTTTTCTGATACTCTAGAAATGCTTCTGGGTATTTAATTCAATGCTGATTAAAGAATATGAAGACCATGCCTGTCCCAGTGAATCAGCTTTTCCTTTGGGAAATCTTCTGCCATTATTCTTTGAGTTGAGTTGATTGAGGTGAACTATCAAGGTTTTCTCTTAGTTTTGTCCCTCCTGAATCCCATCTTCTGCATTCTAGAGCTGAGAAGTTTCATCTCTTTGCTTGCTGCATTATTCAGTCCTGGTAGCTGTAATCTTAGTTTTCACTGTGACCTCCTTTGCTTTATTGCTGCAGCTGATTTGCATAATTCATCATATTCTGTGTTTGCTGTTTCCCCCATTCGAATATTTCCTTTTCTTTTTGCTGGGTTCAGCTCCTCTTCCCAGCTGCCTCCCTGCAGAGTGACCCCCAGGTGAGCCCTTTGCAGCTGCTCTCCGGTGTTTGCTCTCAGGGAAGGCCTGTGAGCAGCACCACGTGAATGAGAAGTGCTTTCTCTCAAGGCACACTTGGCTCTCCGGCAGAACAGAGAGAGTTTCTGTCTAGGGAGATCAGACATTACGTGACACATTGTTCAACTGATTTTACTAGGACTTCAGTGATACTGGTCGAACCAGGAAGCCATTTATTGTCTTTTCGTTCTATTTAGATTTATAGGCATGGGTAACCCTAACTCTTTTTCAGGCCTTCTGACTGATGCCTTTATATCAAACAAAACTTCTGAAGTCTTGGGCATTTGCCACTTTTTGCATGGAAATTACAGAAATTATATTACAAAGATGGATGTGTTAATAAGATTTACTTTTTTTTTCATCCATTAACTAAACAAAAGCAATGAGCAATTCATTCAGAATCAATTAAGAGGGTTTTAAAAATTTTTTAATGAATTTGAAAAATAAGAGAAAGTTAAAAATTATTGTTACCAAGCAGATTCCATGAAATATACTGGTATTTTGGTTGACGGATAAAAGAACTACAGTAAACTTAATATGTGGCAGGAAAATTGTCACTATGCCTGGATTTCTTCAGTATAAAACTGCTGTAGGTGGACCAGACTGACCTGAATAATGAATGCATATATTTATTAAGTTTCCAAACAACACCACTCTTTAAAATCTGAAAAATGTATCAGAAGGCAAGATTAAAGAAATTATTACAAGACTGTTGGAAGCAATCTAGTAAATGCAAGTTCCCTGTCAATAGGCAATTTCTTCAGAACAGGTGTTTGATCACCACCAAAGAAAAGTCAAGAATATTGCAGTTCTGACAGAAAAGCAAAAGTTGTGGGATGTAGGAAAACCAAAGTAATCAGTTCACCGCATGTGGTATTTGTAAGATCTCAGCTGCAGACTGTGTCTGACTTAAGCAATAGGTGCATTGACTGCAGAAAAATCCAGGGAACACAAGAATAATAACCAACCTGCAAACTTAAGATATAAGTCTGTTTTGAAGGAACTGAATTTGTTTATTGTAGTGAGAAGAGGTGCAGTATGAAACTTCATGTACACAGCAGGTGCTTGAAAAGAGGAAAATGAGCTGTTTTTCCTGCCAACACAGGATAAGATGAAAAAACCCAAAAGGCCTCTGGCTGGACAGGGAAGACAGCAGAGATTGCTGAGCACTGAAACAGGTGGCCCACAGAGGCTATGAAATCCTCCCCCAGCTAACCTGTTTGGGTTATTAAAGGAAAACTAATGAACTAAAGGACAGTTCTTCATAATAAGAGAAGCAAAACCAAGACTACAAATGACACTGTCACAGTGTGTTCGGACAGTAGAACAGAATGCCAGTGTGTGTGTAGGTCTCACGACACCCACAAATATAGGACAGCAGCTTCACAAGGGTCCCATTGTGACTCCAGGGCTTTGTAGTCTCCATCTGGTAGTTCTGAAAAGATCCCATACATTTGGGACCAGAAAGCAAAATGCAGATGTTTTTATGTTGATATTTATTGCGAATGGATAAATATGAACTAGTGAAGCTGCACTGCAGTGACTCATTTGCTGTGCCAGCCCAGCCCCTCAGTTCCAAGCCTATGCTCTGCTCAGTGCATCAGCCCTCCTGACTGGCCAGGGCAAAAGTCAAGCCTTTCAAGAAAACACATTAAGAACATGATTTAGTAGGAACTGCAAAAAAAACCCCAAAAAACAAAACAACAACAAAAAACAAACAAACAAAAAAAAAACCAAACCGAAGCAAAGCGAAAAATAAAACCCAATGTTTTTCAGCTCATCAATAGTCAAAGCTGGAAAATAAAACCTCAATGACTGAATTTTCTGGCTTTCAAGACAGCCCAAGGCTGAGTGTAAGGAGAGATGATGGCCATTTGTTTCCACTTTGTGGAAATAATAATGTGGCTGAACAGTTACTGGAGCCCATTCCGTGGAAGGCTGCCTGAGGAACATCCCATTTGCCAAGTCAAATGGGGACAAGGTGCTGAACATGGTATTCCGTGGGAACTCTGTCAGCAGCACCTTTCCCAGCCTCCCTCAGGAAGTGCTCTTACCTTTGATGTAGTAAGACCTGTAAAACAAATTGGAAGTAACTCTTATTTTGTCCCTATTGATAAATTACATGACATTTCTACAAAAAAAGCCTCACAAGCTGCCATACCAGCTGGAAATCCTTCAGTTTAGGATAACAAGTACAACCATGAAGAGCTTTTATAGATATGACTAATTCAGTTTAGCTTCATTCTAAATTAATGCATTGGGACAGCCAATAGTAAAGCTATTAAAAGAGTGAAATGATGGTGGAATTGACAGAATTTCTCCCTTGGCCTGTGTTTAGGAAGACAGTTTTAGCTTCATGGGTCTCCAGTCAGAAGCAAAGACAGTCATACGCTACATTCCAAGCTGCACGAGGTTTTGGGGCCAGGACTAGAGGAAAGCACTGTCACCCACTGTATGTATGCATATGGAGTTTACTTTAGTTAGCAAGAGAAAAGAGATAACACTGAAATTACACAAAGAAGGCCCCCTGTCAGGCAAAAGCCTGTCAAACAGATGGACTTTTCAACACACTTGAAGGTCACCAGATCCGGAATTTGCTGAGTGTGTCAGTAATCAGGAGAGTTTATGATCTCTCCCTGTTACAACTATTGGATCTAACCTGGACACACCTCAGCAGCTAAAAGATAAGGTCCTTAGAGCAGCTATCCAAGCAAACTCAAAAAGAAACTAGATCCTCTTTTATTAAAGAGAAAAGAAATCTTGTTGGCCCTAATTGGAAGAAGGTTAATAGGGAGGTTTATTTCCACTCTGGGCTATTAGTGTTTTGTCTGTAATCACAGAAGAACCCAATCCAGAAACCACAGGAAGAAAATTTCCTCAAAGCTTCCTCTGTAGGACAGACTTTGAAGTAGGGAAAGTTAAGAACAGAGGTAGTTCAGCTTAGTCATCAAAGATTTTCTGTCTGCATTTGGAAATTCCTTTTTATTTGCTCAAGTGAGTCTTAAGTATATTTATGGTGCAGTACTTAAGTGAAACTTCAAAGCATATCAAAACCTTACTTCCACATGGACTACTGATGTTTTTGTATGGTTTAATGGATACTTCAGCTGTATAATCAAAGCAGGAAATTCATATTTAAGACAATTCGCATATATATGGATAGAAGACTGGGTCTGAAATTCTGAATTTTAGTCTTCGGTCTGAATGGGGTCATCTAGTGAGTTAGGCTGGAACAACGTCTTTTGAGAGACTTCACATGAAGCAATCCTATGAGAATAAATTCTAAAAGACACAGCAGGCAGTAAATGTTTAACCCCAAATAATGTTATCTCAATACTATAGTTTCAATAAGCAAAGAAAAATGCTACCTTGTGTTGCACTGATTCAAATCTTACAGAGCAATATTAAGAAAGTGACATTACGTCTACTGTAAAAACTATAAATAAAAACATAGTTGAAGGGTTTCATAGTAGAGTTCTCCAGGGCTAAGCACACAGAGGATATAGGAAAATTTGGCTATTCTAATTGTAGTGGTTGATGCACCCTCATTCTCATGTACCCTCTCGTAAAAGCTCCGTCAGTTTCCTTCCTCTATTTGTGTTTTTTGTGTGTTTGTTTTGCTTCTTTGTTTGCCCTCCTGGATACTTAAGTCTGTTGCTTTCAGTGAGGTTCTCTTGTCTCTTAGTCTTTGCCCTTGATTAATCTCTTTACTTCCTCTACTTATTCTTTCTCTCCTCTCCTTCTTCAAGTGTTTTTTCCTTTGTTTGAAAGGAAAAAAAAGTTCATAGGACCACTGAAAAACAGCCTAAGCTTTCTGATAAATTACCATCATCTAAGACTCAGTGAAAGTTGGAAGAAAATTTTAATCAACTGGGAGCAGTCTTTCTTCCCCTATTAATCAATCCCATCCTTACAGTATGGTGTGAAGAACACAGAAGGAAACTACTTCTATTTCTTAGCTGTCTGAAAGGATGTTCTCTCCGTATCTGTTTCTTGCCTCAACATCATCCTTCTCTTTTTGTCACAGGGACTCTTTGAATCCACCAGGCTTAATTTGGCCATGTTAAAGGATGCACACACACCCCCACCCCCTCATCCCCGAACATGCAGATGGCAAGGAAGGGGGTAGTGTTGAAACACTGGGGCCGATATGACTCACGCAATCTTCCCAGACTTATACAGTCCCTGGTACAAACATTTTCACTACTAGACTTTATTTCCTGATTTCTTGCCTAAATCCCAAAGCTATAGTTTGTTTTGAGAGAGGGAATGACTGTCACCAGCATGTTTAATAGCACCTTATTTTGGGATTCCACTCACTGCACTAACCCCCAGTAGTATCTCTGCTCTCCATTTCTTTGCACAGGAAAACAAGAGGGATTTCTGACTTAGAATAATGAATAATGCCCAATATCCCTGCATGACAGAGTAAGGACTGACATTCTTTACAAGAATCACCCCTTCTGCCAGCTCAGCACAAGTGTGCAGTACAACCCAGGGTTTCAGGCAAAGGAAAAGGCAGCTTTTGCATTTTGTACAGCAGTAGTCAGATGTCCTTTTTATGCTTCAGATTGTTTGCAAACAAAACCACTGGAAGGACTGGTTCTGATGGATGGAAGTCATGGCCCACAAACAATATTAGTGTTGTTTAAGGGAATCAGTAAATATCGGAAGATAAATCCTGATGATACAGTGCCTGTAGACTACCAAACATTTCAAACAGTTCTTAGCAAATGCAAAGAAAAAGATTTTGTCTTTAAAGTAAAAGGAATGTCCCCTTGTTAAAATGTTAAGCAAGAAAGCAAAAGCAAAAATAAATCATAAGGCTACACAATGAAGGAGTTCAGTGGAGAAGTCTCAAAGGAAGGTGTCCTGGACATGTGCTGGATGTGTGTAAGTGTGTGTGTGTATATACATATAAATATATATATATATATATACGTTATTTGGCAATGAAATTGTAGCTGACATGCAGTTTGAATAAATACAAATACAAATTAATGCACAGAGAGGGAAAAATCCCTAAGAATACATACATAGACATGAGTTCTGAAATACTTGCAACCAAGGAAACGTATAAACTGGATTCTGTGGGAACATAAGCTTTTTCCTCCTCAGCAAAGAAAATTTTGAATGTTGGATAAATAAATACACAAACTGACCACTAAACTGAATGCATTTATAATGCTTATAACTTCCAAAGCACTTTTATAACTTTCAACCACCCAAACTGCAAAATTCTGTTGAAAAAATAAAAGTGCAAAAACCAGACTGACAAGGAACTGTCCAGGAGACCACAGAGATGAACAGTAAAGGAGCTGGAAATTCCCATGGCTGGGAGAGAATCTGGTTAAAAACAGGAGTAAGGAATCGAGTCAGTTCCACCACCAGATGCACCAGATGGTCCTACAAGTCCAAACCAAGAGAGAGGGCACATGGGAGCAGGGGCTGAAGGAAGGGGAGGGTGCTCTGATTGCACCTGGCAGGGACAATGCTGGCTTTCAGTGTTTGCAGAACAGCAGAGGAACCAGGCCATGACATTTCACCTTGGAAAAAAAAGCATCTGAGGGGAAGATAAAGGTGGCAAGCCAAAAGTTTCCTGACTGAGATCTGACATAAAATTTTGTAAAAATCTGAACTGAAAGCAACAAATTTTGGCTTCACTTCATTCTTCAGAAATGGGTGTGTACCAATTTACAACTACCTGACAATCCTTTCTGGACAACACAGGCAATTCTTCAGGCAAATCTGATTACCTTTGTGACTGAGAAAGAAAAAATGGTTTCATTTTTTTCTGTAAAATTTTCTATTTTGGGCTAAGTATTTGTACCTTTTGATCTACATCTTGTACTTCCACTACTTTTCTCCCCTGTAAGATTATAGTGAATGAAATAGTAAATTGGAATGGATAACCTGAAATTTATAACAGATACTATCTGCTAAATTCTTTCAAGTTCAATCACTGACAACTTTCTTTTATCCTTCCAGTACACAGGAGTAGTTCACCTTTAAAGTTCCATCCATAACTAATTCCATAGAATACACAAAGGTGTTTAAGGCTGAACATATTTGTGATGTCTATTACAATTTGAAACTTGTTCTTTCTTCCATTTACCACAGTGCTTTGTTTAGTTACAGATGGTATTGGTGGCAGTTTTTAATGTCATCCTCATCCTAGAACTGGGCAAAGATAACAGTTCAGTTTTCCCAAGATCATTATGTCTCCAAAAGCTCAAGAGGGACATATCTTCAAAGAGGAAACATAAGTTAGAAAGAAGCCATGATGAGCAACTATTAAAAAACACTGAAACTGATAATTAATGACAGTTCTAAATCTAGAACTGAGTCTTGAAACCCATTTCCCTTGTAGTGTTCCAGGGACATTTTTCTTCTGGAGGGAAATTAAACTCATGGCCCATTTACAAGCCAGCACACAATCCTGTGACTCTCAAAGAATATAAAAGAAACAGCATTGAATCTCCTTCATTTTTTTTTAATCTTAATTAAAAATTTGCTTCAAGTAAAAAATGTTAATAACTGAGGTTCTTCAGCCTATGAGAAATTACATAACTCAGGGAAACCCATATGGCAAAAGTTTCAGAGCTGAACCACAGTTAAATTTGAATCACCAGCAATAAAATAAAAATAGTGAGAGAAAGATTAAGTATTGCAAAGGGCTATTTCTGCTTTGTATGATTCATGCTGGCAAACAAACCATTTTTAAATCAAACAAGGCCCGGCACAAAGCAGCTGAATTAGGCAGCTCCTGATGGAGGAAGGCTCTCAGGGTGCTCTTTGGGCTCCCGTGAACTGCTATTACTGTCCCAGCCAAAAAGGGAGAAGGGGACTCTGCACACTACATGGCACGGTCACTGTACAGCCATTATGTAGAAAGGGTCTATTAGTGGGAAGAATTGTTCCTGTAATTGCAGAGTGGCTTAGTGCAAACAATTTTTTCTTTTAGAGTGTCCTGACAAGTCTTTAAAACCTGCTTTGCTTAGAGATCCAGCACAGGAAAATGCTACATTGCAGAAGACCCAGCCGCAGAATGGTGTGTGCAAAGCTATAACAAAAGAATTGGTTAACAGTAGGAATAGAATTATTCATCTGGGAGATAGGAGACTTAAACCCATCTTATCTTGGTGTATCATGTTTTCACTTTCTTACTAAGTCTCAGTTGGAACGTCCCAAAGCACACATACAGAAATGTTGGATGTGGCTTTCACTGCAGTGGACAAATGTCCCTGAATAGTTCTAGAGAAAAGATGGAGCACAATCCAGAATTTACTCCCTTAGGCCAGTGTTCCACCTTCACCTATTAGAGCCAGTCCTATGCTCTGTGGATCTTAATCCTAAGCAAGATGCAGACCTAAGCTGAATAAATAAGTTCAAATAAGCAAAGTGTTATAGAGTAACCTTTTTTCCTTACGAAATCCCCAACAGCATGGTTGAAGCTTCAACCTGTCTACAGTGAAAACAACTAACTAAAATAAATCAAATTGTATTTTCTTTCCAAATAAAATTGCATAAATTCCAGGGTCACTTACAAAAAACAGAAACAAAAAAGAAGGAAAAAAAAAGAAAAAAAATGTAAAAAACAAGTAGGACTGTTATAGAGAGTGGAGAGAAAGGATCATATTCTCTTGTCATTCTATGTCAACAATTTTCAGCTTCTGCAAGCTTTAATAAATGAATTTTTACTCTCCCTTGACCTGTCTAGGGTGTTTATTTCACTCTCTGTTGAAAGGTTAATTTGTATTAAAACATACAATCATTTTGCACACCACTAAGGCCTCCCTGCCTCTTAGTTCAGGTTTCACACACTTACTCACAATGTCCCTTCTTCTCCACCCCCCTTTTTTGAATGAAACACTCAGATCTTGAAATCTCTCTCAGAAATGTATGCAAGAACATATTCCTTGGCAACATGACTCATTACAGTGTCTTAGCCTCATTAGTAAGCAAGGCAGGTGCCCAGATATCAATGCTGTCTGTAGCACATACATTTTTATATAACATCTCATTATTTATATATAAATGTATAATGCCTTGCCTTGGGAATACAGCATCAATTTCCAGCAGAACATTAGTAAGATTCACTCATACTTGGAAGTGTCTTGTTTATTTTAGTTCACTTCATGGTTTTCTTCTTTAAATTTTTCCATGAATTATGCTTACTTAGAGGAAAGTAACCCCCCCTTTGGGATATTTTCCCCTGAATGCATTGCATATTCTAAAATGTCAATGGCAGAATCTCTTACAGGGTAGAGGTTGACAGTCTGCATACTTTAATCAAGCCAGAAAGTTTTAATTATACTGCTAGAGGCACCTCATTTACATTTATTTTCTTTAATAAAGACTCTATGAGAAATTAGGGAGAAAAAGAAAGTAGAGCCTGCAGTTCTTTGGAAAGAAAGAGGAGGGCACTCTTCAGTTTCTTAAACACAGCCAAATCTCAACATCAGCACCATGAAACAATCATAGCTTTTAGCTTGGAAAAGGCCACCAAGCCCAAGCCTTAACCCAGCACTGCCAGCTCCGCCACTAAGCCATGTCCCTCAGCACCACATCTACACATCTTTTAAACTCCTCCAGGGGTGGGAACTCCGTGGCTTCCCTGCGTGTGCTGTTCCAGTGCTTGACAACCCTTTTGGAAGAAATTTTTCCTAGTATCATAAAATATGCTGAGCTGGAAGGGACTCATCAGGATCACTGAGTCCAACCCCTGGCCCTGCACAGACACCCCAACAGTCCCCCCTTGTCCTTGTCCCACTGTCCAAACACTCCTGGAGCTCTGGCAGCCTTGGGGCCATGCCCACTGCCCTGGTCAGCCTGTTCAGTGCCCATCAGCCTCTGGGGGAAGAACCTCAAACATCCAATTAGAAAAGGTCTTCTGGTGCAACTTTAGGCTATTTCCCCTTTTCCTCTTGTACTATCATGTGTTACTTGGGAGAAGAGACTGACCCCCACCTCACTGCAACCTTCTTTCAGGTGGTTGGAGAGAACGAGGTCTGCCCTGCGCCTCCTTTTCCCCAGGATAACCAGCTCCCTCAGCCACTCCTCACCTGACACTAGCTGGGCCCTTCCCCTGCTCTGTTCCCTTCTCTGGACTCGCTCCAGCCCCTCAGTGCCCTTCCCTGCAGTGAGGGGCCCAGAACTGGGCACAACACTCGAGGTGTGGGTTCACCAGTGCCGAGTGAGGGGCACAATCCCTGCCCCAGTCCTGCTGGCCATGCTATTGCTGGTGCAGTGGTGTGACAGGATGTCATTAGCCTTTGCCACGTGGGCACACAGGGGCTCATGTTCAGTGACCCTCAGACAACGCTCCCAGATCCTTTTCCCACAGGCAGCTTTCCAGCCTGTGGTGCTGCAGGGAGTGGCTGTGACCTCAGTGCAGGACTCGGCGCTCAGCCTTGTTGAACCTCACACCGTTGGTCTCAGCCCATCCAGATCCCTCTGCGGAGCTCTGAAACTCCTCACATGGATCATTGATAAAGATGTCAAACAGGACTGGCCCCAATATTGAGCCCAGGGGACATCACTTGTAACCAGTCACCCTCTGGATTAACCACCCCTCCCTCGCCCAGCCAGCCAGACCTTTGTTACTCATTGAACAGTGCACCTGATGAAGCCAAGAATAGCCAATGATATAATTTCTTTTCTTTTACAGCAAGGAAGAGAAAATTATGTGTTTGATACTATTAATTATAATGCTTTTGTATACTGTAACCATTCTAACAATAGCAGAAAAGCAGGACATTTAAATAAAATTCTCCTCCCTCCCCATATCCCTTTTTTCTGTCTTCTGGCATTTAGTCCTGGGAGTGGGTAGCCCCATGCAGTTGGGAACGGTGCACCTGAACAAATACAGCTGTAAGAACAGCATGTGTCTTGCCCTATTTAAGCTCACCTTGAACAATGTCAGGGCAGGGGATTGTAGTTTGGGAAATGGAGCATCAAGCATAAGGCCTTATCAGATGCCTGCTTTGGGAAAGAAAGGCACCATTATAAAACTGATTAAAGGAAAAAAGAAAGCAGAAGGACTCTGCTATCATCTATTGAAACAGATTTTCTCCTTGTCTTAGAAGAGCAGCATCATTTCTCATTGAAATTTGGTTTAGATTTAAATGTTATCCTATCATTTCATTTGAGTCACTATGTCACATACTGTTGAATACTATTTTTATATATATTTTATTAAATATATGGAATTAATGATCTACTTTTGATGGTTCTGTACCTTTGGGGCTGAGTTCATAATCTGCCTTATGGTGGTTTTTTTTCAAGGATGAGCTCATCGGCCACAGGGTTCCTGACTGCATTCCAAATCAGGTAGCTCTTTCTCTACAAGCTCTCTTTAATCTTCATTTGGGTATGTTGTATTCCTCTCCCTAGTCTGAAAGTACTATTTATGTAGCATTACTGTTACAAGCTCTTCCTCATTCCTTCCACACCATTAGGTGGCAGCACTCTAAGAGAGGAAAACATCTCTGTGAGATGAGTAATGGCTGGAAGTTACAGATGGAAGATACATGGTATATAGGACTATTAAAGTATATCACAGCAGCAGGATATCAGACATTATATTTAAAATTGCACCTAAATACCAGATCAGGTCTCTTCACAATTGTCTTGTTTGACTGAGCAAACAAATACAGCACATATAAAATGTTTTAATCACCCCAAAACAGACACATCAGCTTGAAAAGGGATTCAAATGTCTAATACATAAATTACATGGAGTTTAAACTCCCAGATGCAAAGACACAACTTTGAAACTATGCCCTTGGATTACATGGACTCTAGATAGCATATGAAATGAAGAGGGAGTGAAAGAAAAGGTTCCTCAGATAAAAAAAAAAAAATCTCATCTTCTCTAAAAGACAACAAGCAATTAATTCCCGAAAGAGCTAAGTGGAGCTAAGTGTCATTAAGTCTCACTGCAGATGACCAACTTAAACATTTCTCTGCCTCCCTTTCTACAGGTCTTGCACCAGAAGGTTTCAAAGCATACTGCAAACTCACTTCCTCTTAAAAAAAAAAAAAAAATCCCAGAAATTGTTTTCTTTTTCAAAATGACCAGAAAAAGTGTGGGATTTCCCTCCCCTTTGCTTTTAGACAAAACCTCCCTCTTTGGGCAGAGGCCCAGGCTCCATTCTCTTTCTGTCTTTGCAGTGCTGTTCAACCCTATGGAACTACCTCCTAAGAAAAATGAACCGGTGCCAAGACAGAGGTGCTTTCAAGCTTCCCAGGGAGCCTGTGGCATTTTCCATAGGAGAGTCCAGGCACTACTTGTTGGAGGGAGAAGAAAGGTTAGGTACTGCTCCCTGAGCTAGGAGCAACAGCCTGGAACTGGCCAGATGAATTCCTAGGCCGGCATACAGCATTAAAGGACAAATGTAATTCAAAACAGGAAGGAAGATGGTTGAAGGAAAAGGGATCCTCGCTGGAACATTGTCCATCTCTCTTCTTTTGCCTCCTGTTCTCCAGCTTAGGCTGACTCCAGAACTGGGGCAGTGCCTGCTCTGTAACAACAGATTTACAACTCTTCCTATCTGGAACACAGGTGTCCCCTTTTGATGTTTTTCTGGCCAGACAGACAGCATAATAATTTTTTGGACGTCATCCACAACCATTTTATAAAGAGAACTGTGCATCTTCTTTGCCACTAATTATAGTAATCATTTTCCTTAATAACAAGCCAAGGGCTTGCACCAGAGCAACTAATTTTGCTTTTACTCCCAACTCCAAATTGCTGCTACATCGTCCAGCCTTCTCACAATTAAAAATTGTCTAAATATTTAGTTAGACTTTAAGGCAGAGGAAGTAATAATATTTTCTTTAAGATGTAGATTGCTTTTCAGTGTCGGTTGTTAAGCAGCACTGGATTAAAGTGTGAAAAAGAATGAACCCCATTCTGAGGTGTTTCTCAGGTGAGGGGTTGACAGTTATTTTGTAATGCTGTGTTTACAAAAAGCACAATCCTTTTGGTTAAAAAGTACCTTAAACACACTGGTTATGTCAGCGAAAACATTTTTAAAGCAGCCCTTAATATTAACTCAGTTTTGAGATAAAGACAACACAAGTCAGCTATGCCAGAACTGTGATTCAATAAGGTGTCAAAAATTGTATGAATCTGTTTGAAATTAATGCTCACTAGTCTGAGAGCCAAAGAAATGAAACAATGGGACTAAAATGATGGTGGATATACTTGGTAAAAAAAGTGAAACAATGACATTTTAACATCAGTGACATTCAGAATATTCTCACAGAGACGTCACAACTGATCTGAAATTTAGCTGTGACACTGAAAACTGCAATATATGTAGGAATATGTCAAAAATTCAGTATTGTTTAGAGAGATTTAAATAATGATAATATATTACATAATTATTATATCCTGTAAATTCCTCATGTGATTCCCTGTATTTTTAAGAATAAATATATTTAGTCTGTCCTGTAGGCATCATGTAAGTCATGTTAGCTTAATTCTGTTCCAAACTTTACCAATTATAAATGTTCTGTGGGTTTAAAATTATTTATATCTATGCAAACAAGACATTTTCAAGTAGTATTGAATTTATTGCCTCTGCATAGACTATGACAAAAGGGTGAAGTGTCTGTAGCTGATTTGAGCTACGTTTTCTGTTAACGGGCTAGGAACTGAAGTTTTGCACTCAGAGATTCTTAGTTAGACACGCAGTGTGGGACTGATCTGGCTGAACTCAGACATCTAAATGCCAGATAAATGAGTCTGAGCCAGTCATGCCCAATCCCTTTACCCCCTGAAGGACAGGCTTCTTGAAATGTTTGTAACTTGATGAGATAAATTGCATATGTATTTTTCCATCTCCCCCACCGCAACACTTTATAAATAAAGAAATTATTCTTGAACACTTGACATGGGATTGCCTTAAAATGGTTAACGTTTTCTGTGTCACCACTGTGCAGGGTTTTGTTTCCAGTGCAAGCTGAGGGTGCAACGAGAGAGGCAGTTTCTTCACGAGAGTGCAACATCTCCTGATTTTTTTCTATACCCTTCCCTGTAAACACCAAATGTCAAAATGTTGAACTTACTGGGCTGTAATGGAACTTCAGTTCTCTGTTTCTTCATAGCCTTACTGTCCTTAAGTGTTCTTGGGAGATTAGGATAACCTCGAGAACAAAAGAAAAAGCAGAAGTAATTTATTGCGAGCAGCACAACCACAGAGGGTATTATGTTGATAAGGGAATAGCCCTGGAACACGACAAATGCAAATAAGGCAGGCAGTAACGTACTGCATGTTTAAGAACTGCTTATGTAACAGGTAAGTACTGGGGAAATGATTTCACATCTAGCATGGCAGCTTTTGATAGATTTTGTGAACTCCAAAATGCCATTCTTGGAGATGAATCACTGCTTATCAATTCTCTCTCCCTCAATACATAAATAAATTCGTACATACACCTTTGGAAAAATTATTAGTAAGAACATGCAGAATCAACTGAAAAAAGCTGTATATTTTAAAGACTCTATGCTTATAGGATGAATTTTAGGACAGATGCCAGCTCAAAGTATGGTTCAATTTACTGCAGCCATCGGTTAAATGAGATAAGGTATTTATGAGGACATTAGAAAGGTAATTACCAGAACAATATAAGTAGAGGTAAGTAACTTCAAAAACATTCAGAAACAATCCCCCATAAATGTTATGAAGTTACAAAATTGAAAGTGGAAAAGATAAATGTTTATAGTCGAGGGTTTTACTTAGGGAATTCAACTCTTTCTCACTCATGCCCCACCAAAAGCAGTTCAGATCTTTCAGGATTTTAGCATGGCATCTCTGGACAAAGGGGTCCTAGTCCTTCCAAAGTGGTGCTAAGCAAGCAGGAATTAACACAGAAAAATGAATTCAATATTGATTTTTCACCTTTCCTCTCAAAGATCAGATCTCCCTTTGCCTCCAGCTGACTACTGCATTGTATGCAAGGAAGCAACAGACTTGAAGCTTCCATTGGTTTGCCTGTTAGAAAAATCTGCAGACTGGCAAATAACCCCAGCACAGCACTTTCTTCTTTAAACTTCTTAAATCTGAAAGGTTGTCCGTTCCCCTTGCTCATCTGGAGAGGTCTGTCACTGCAGAGCACTTACGTGGGAAGGCACCACAGTACTTTATCACTTCCTCAAGTGAGCGAGCTTACACAAATAAGAGACATTTTAAAGTACAAAATGCAGAAAAATGCCTTCCAGGTAGGTTATGAACAGAGACTGAGAGTCATCAAAGCCAAACTCACAGAGAAATTCTATCAGAAGTCAAATGTTTCACTCGTTTGATAAAGATGTCACAGAAGAAACATGTATTTGGATTTCTGTGTCTGTCAGTGATGCTCTTCACAGTGACACGAGAACATCTCCTCCACATCAGTGTGCTGGAACTCATGACACTTTCCCTGCAAAAGCAGGAAGGAATTGAATGGGAGCATTTATTAAATAGAAGCTGAGCAAAACAAAGCAATTATGGCTCTGGTCTTCCAATACACTAAAGACTAATTGCTTCCGAGTTTCGCTTGGACTGATGAGAGAAATATTTGTCAAAGCAATAAACCAGTTTTTCAGCATCTTGTACAGAAGAAGTTATAGTTCTGTAGCTATCCCACCTATTTCTGTTTGGAAGGCAGTCTGGTTTATCCTATATTATCCCTAGAACTACTATGCTCAAATCCATGCTTAAGGTACTGGCATTTCTTAGAAACTGAGAATTAAATCTTCTATCAATCAACAGTTTAGAGACTTTGTTGCCAAACAGTTGCTACAAGGCACATTCCAAAGCATCAGATATTAAAACAGGAAAAAATTGTTGTTTCTCTCTCCTATTCTTAACATAATTCATTCTATAAATCATTACCATATTGATTTCCATATAAAAGAACACAGGATCTTTTCTTTCTCCTTTTCTTAAAACAAAAAGTATTTGTACCCACTTTCAGTCTGTTTTTGTCTGCAATTTTTTTCACTTGGAAGTAGTGAGACCCTGGAAACCTTTTATGCTTCTGGTTAAGGAGTAAAGTACTCATGCAAACCCAAGACCACTGAAGTCCACATACGTCACTCACTTGTGCACTCTCTTTGGTTTTCCCGTGCTTTGATATTGCTGGGCTTTTAGCCCAGCCCTGCTTGTTTTCCTAGATGGTTTGCACTGAGGGGGGGTGTGTGTTATTTCTGAGGCTTGAGGTGTTGGGGAAAAGGGACACGGAGCCTGGAAATGACTGCTGGAAATGCAGAAAACTAACTTAGCTATTTAACTCCTCTTTGTGCCCAGGGAAAAAAGCTGGCACTCTTTTTAAATGATTTTTGGGCAGGTGTGCAGCCCATTCAGCATTTTTTTTCACTCCAGTCAAACATGTTTCCATACTCTAATCTCTGTGTAAGAAAGTTTATGTTGAACAAAGTGTGGCTATTGATATTTGTATTCCTCACACAGTCACAGCACCCACACTATCTAGCTCATTACTGAAATTGCTTTAGAATGTCTACAGTATGAAAGGTGTTATTATAGTATCAAATTCTACTCTAGTCTGCATTTCAAATTCTTGATTAAAACAGCATTTTGGCTAACGGGTTCTCTATTAACATCTCACCTATATACTTTACCCTGAATAATTCTCAATGATTTGTTACAGCTAGGGAAGATTAAGGTTCCTCAGAATAATAATCTGCTATTACTGCTTCAAATGAGATGTTTATTGTAACAGTGGATTCAATATTATAAAATATTGTATTCCATCAGCTACTGCCAGTGATAGAAGCTCCTAAACTTCTGTGGTGAGTGGGAGCCATAAGACTGGGATTGACATCATACACTGGTATCATAAGTTTATGTTCTTTGAATATATAAGTGAACAGAACATTGAGAGTTAATTTTATCATTCATAGCAGAATGAAATAAAATTTTGCTTACTAACATGCACACACCGTCTTTGAAGTAAGTATTTCATGTAGTTGCAGTTTCAAAAGACCGTGGTCCAATCCATACTCTTGCTCGTACTTTTGGGATCAGAATCCCAGCCTTAATAAAGGTATGCCCACAGAGGCAATCACAAAGAGGAAACCAAAAGAAATTGAAACAAGTTCAGAACACAGAAAGCCATGGCCTGTTTGGTTTCCATGGTTTAACATCACTTGCTGTGGATAAAACCAGTTCAGTAGTGAGGGAAACCGTGTCAGAGCCTGTGTTTGTCACGTTCCCCAGAAGCAAAGTGTAAAGCACCCAGGCGGTACCAAGGGCTCGTGGTAAAGGGCAGAGGTGCATTCCCTGCTGGAGCCAAGAGCAGCCCCGAGTCCCGCACCCAGGAGGCTCTGGGGACCGCCGGGATGGCCGGGATGGTTGGGATGGCTGGGATGGTCGGGATCACCGGGACTGCCAGGATCACTGGGACTACCAGGATCACTGGGACTGCCGGGATCACCGGGACTGCCGGGATCACTGGGACTGCCGGGATCACCTGCCACCGCTGCCACCAGCGCCATGGGGTGTGGCAAGCTGGAAGGGGCCCCTCACAGCAGGGTTTGGGTTGGGACAGACCTGAAAGATCCTCTAGTTTCAATTCCCCTGCCAGGGGTTCGGGTGTTCCTCCCTTATGGGCAACAAAAAGCCTTTTACCCCCGGTGAGCCCGAACTCCCAGCACAGCCCGGGGCCGCCCCTCACAGAGTGACTTTCCCCTGCGCAGGTGCGTCTGTCAAAGACCCCCCAGGTCCATTCCAGGTGGGCCTTGTCCATAGGCAGGAAGGCCACGTGCCGAAATCCCGAGGCAGGAGAGCGCTGGAGGTGGCTCAGGAGGGCAGGGACGAGGCCCAGAGGAGGATCACCACGAGGGAAGGCCAGGCCCTCCCGCGACCCGAACGCGCCCTCGCACGCAGGAAGGGTTCTTCCTTCTAGTCGTACGGTTACTTCCAAGTCAGACCAAAAGTTAACTTTTCAAATCCAAAATTTAAGCGGATCAGGCGTTCGCAAGGAGAGCGGCCCCGTTCCGCGCTGGGGCGGCGCCGGGCGAGGCCTGGGCTGGCCCTGGCAGGGCCTCGGCTGAAGAGAAACCACCCGCGGGACGGGAAGGGGCCGTGGCACAGAGAAAGGGGTACCCGACAGAACGTGCCGGTTCTTATACGCTTCTCTGATTGAAAAAATGTAACGTCGGAAAATTCCCACTCACCTCCAGGAACAAATCTTTCATCGTGCCCTTGTTTCAGTTGCAAGCTTTGTCACTTCAATTCAATTATTTGTTTCATAAGATAAAGTTCTTTTAGAAACTAGTACTGTGTTTGCATTTCTATTAATTATTCTGTTTGCATGTTATCTTGAAAACACAGTGCCTGTATTACATTTCCTTTTTTCTACTGTTTGTTTTGAAGGCATAAGACTTCGTCTGTACAGATATCTATGGAACTTTTAATAAGTAATTCAAATGTTTGGTTATTAAATGAAACTCGGATTCGCAATTCAATTTAGAATTCAGCATTTGCTCATTTCTCTGATTTAATGTTCAGAACCAATTTGGTCTATACTGACACACTGTGTATTTTAATGCTCATCCTGAAAAAGGAGGTTTCTGCAACTGTTCCTTTCAAGTGCATATAAAACAAAATTTCTGCAAATGTAACCTATGTTCTAATGTTTGTCTTTTTCTGACCATGAGCTCAAAATTCACAGTTCTCAGAATCAGACGCAACCAATCAAGGTATGGTGTGACATCTGACTTAGCACCCACGCCAGGCTGGGAGAGCCTCAGGTGTAAAAGCATGGGCAGGTGTACACAATGCCAGATGTGCAACAGCTGCAATCCCTGACCTTGCAGGGACCTCTTGCATCAAAAGCATTGACGGGAAGTTTAACGAAAGCAACTCTCCCAGCTGTGGTGGCACCGACTCAGCCACGTCCACACCATCCTTCTCTGCACAGCGTGTTCTCTCCTCAGCGAGTGAGAAGGACGCAGCCTGTCACCAGAATCTACGGCCACATTTACCTGCAGCTTTAATTAAAGGTTCAGAATAAGGCTAGAAATGGTAGAAACATTCAATTTTAGTGACTCTGCTAAGACACCAGCCACTTCTGACATAAAGGGCAACAGGAACTTTTTGTTTGTTTTATGCATTTGTTTGTGCTTCTGAAAGTTGAATACTGGACTCTTAGAAGAAGCTAAATGTTTAAAATCCTAATGTTATTCTTGAGTAGAGGTCAAAGCACACACACTGCCTGTCTTGGGTGTTGTGTTTTTACTCCACATTTTCTTCCTCTCCCTTGGAAATGTGGCAGGTCTTGAAGCCCTCAAGAAGTCATTTTTTGGCCTTCTGAGGACATAAGTTGTCATTGCAAGGACAAGTGAAATGGAGATTTATCAGCCATGATGATATGGAAACACATTTCTTTCCTTGATCCCCTTTTGCTCTTTGGATGGTATTTACACAAAAAGCTTCTGTTTTGCAGATAAAGGCTTGGAGAATCTTGTGTACAAATAGCACCTACTATTTGCTCCCTGTGTGTTAAATACCAGATAACTCTCCTTTCAGTATTTGTTTCCTGAACTACTACCAAGGAAATAATATGACAGTGCATACACCTCTAATACTGTTAAAAAGCCTATTTTCCAGGCTTCCTATTTTGTTTGATTTCAAAGAGCAACTGGGAGAGCCTTTGCAGCAGGAATGTGGAAATGGTGTCTCGTAATAAACAAGTGGTGCCTTTTTTCTGTAGTAACAAGACATAGATGTAAAAATTTCTTTCCTAAGTAAAACCAAGCCAGCTGAAGTAATTATTTTGAATTTTAACCAAAAAATCCTCCTCCCAACCTCAATTCCATAATTCAGTATGATGGAAAGTTGAAGCACGTGGGAGGAGAGGAGAAGACAACTCCCCTTGAATTTGGCAAAGTAAATTGAAACTTCTTGGCATCATCATTCACTGTTTCCCGAGGAAAGTAAAGAGCAATGTGCTTTTTCTTTTTAAGGTTACCAAGACTGTGAAAATCCCTAAGTGGTTATGAAGAAAATGACTGCCCCTGGCTGAAGTATGAGTGAGGTAGGATGGCCCAGACATAACAGCAAAACTGATGTGCTGCCGGTACATTCTCTTGCAGGTGCATTGCTGCCTTTGTTGGTTTACAATGCAAGCACAACAATATTTCAAGCTGCTTCTGGTGTTGAGATGTGAAGACAACATTCTTTTCCTAGACCTTTTCCTTTAGCCATTCAGCTTTTTGCAGGTTACTTTCCCCTTGAACAAAAACTTTATTTTGTTTTGTTGGTTTTCAGGAATTGTTTTTGAAATTGTCTTTTTGAAAATACTCAGTTATTTGCTAAAGAATATATGTGGCAGAGTTTTCTCTCCACTATACTAATAAAGATTAGAGGGGAAATAGAGCTCCTGTGATTAAATTTGCTTGTAAGAGGATAATATATTATAAATCAGCAGCAATAATGGTCTGTTACAATTAAAATACAAGAATTAAATGACCACTTTATGACAAAACGTTTCATAAACCATGAAAAGTAATCTCATTAAGAAGTATAAACTTAAAAAAAGAGTACAGCTGCATATGCCAAAGGTTTCACATGATTTTGAAGTCAATATATAAAAGCAGCTACAAAAATGGAATGTCATGCCAAGTCATACACAAATTTAAAGGGGCATCATATATTAACATAATTTGTATTTATTCGTGCTGTCAAATATAAATTAAAAGTCAGTGATCATTTAAATCTTCTGCTAATATTTTAATTCAATCCCTGAGCCTTAAAAAACTGTAAAAAACCCCAAATCATAATCAAGTCTCTTTGGCCTAAGTTACAAATAGTAAGAAGAGCAGATCAAACATCAGTGACTGGAAATTGGTGTAATCTGATGTGAGATCACACCACCACATATCTGAAGATGTGACCTTTGCATATTTTTCTTTAGGAACTGTGTGTGAGGCACCTATTTATTACAAATAGCACACAGCTCCTGGGTGTTCTGCTTGGCAGGTGCTCTCTGGAATTCTGGAACTAAGGCAGGGAGAGCTATTTGTGACGAAGCAACAAGCAGCAGGGCAGTAACAGAAAAAGGACCTTTCTGGACATGCATGTGCAGCTGAGCGCTAGTGCTGTTTTGGCCAGAATTTAACAGGCACTTACAGTAACTTGGTGAATTTCTCTTAGAAAGAAGTAAACCTCCAACCTGAGCCCTTGAAAATTCATGGTGTCTCGGTCTGTACTGAATACCTCCATCCAGATTAGGTCCTTTTTTTTTGGAGAAGGCAGAGTGTTATCCGCACAAGTGGAAAGAAATGGAAGTCTAGGAAGAAAGTGTTTAACTAGTTGAAGACCTCCTGCAAGCAATTGCTCCCAGCAATTTTATTTACTGCTTTATTCAATGAAATGCATCCAAACTAAATGTGGTTCTATAGTTCTCCCTTTTTCCCACTTTAAACCACGAGCAATAAATACAGCAATCATAAGGGCTTGTTCTGGAAGACCCTGTATCTTCATTATTGTGAGGAACATTAAATAACACAAGTGTTATTTCACAAGTGTGAAATGTAATGCAGACAGTTCAGACTTAGTATGAATGATAAAATGAAGGGAAATACTCTAGGAAACATATTCAATGGAAACCAAAATTCACTAATGTGCCCATCAATCCTGAGGTATGTTATGAACTAGACAGACAGCCACTTTCTAGAAAATTGCCAGTAAAATGTAAAATTTCAATGCCAAATGGCCAAGTCTAAAGTTAAGTTTATCATTTAAACTTCAGGAATAATCTTTCCAAGAAGGTATGTACTTAAGCAGTTGCTGTTGCCAGAAGGTGTTTGTTTTATTTCTTGAATCCTCAAGATAAAAGCTCCATTCATAAATTATTGTTTGAACAGTTCTTGAATGAATGTACTTTAAAGTGAATTAATCTGTCACAAAGGAAACACGTGGCATTAACAAGATAATACCATTTAAAGAACATGACTTAGCACTACTTGAAAGCAGAGCTACCCCTCATAGACACATATTGGTATTTTACATTAGAGATTCCTTTTTGGGTGTCATGGAATCCAGAGAAGATCAGGAAGCGAAAGAAGGAGAACACTTGTGGTTCTAAGAGCTCCTTGGATTCAGAAATGACATTATTTTAAGGTTAGGCTGTGACTTCCTATAAAAGAACAGTAGAACCAAAGCACAGATTGGAACAAGTTTCATGAGGGAAGTCTGTCAATTTGAAAGGCCAGGGAGTTACTCCTGTTAAAAGAAAAAGAACTGGGCAATGATTTGGGCTGAAGTGAGATGTAAGGGAGCGTGGCAATAAACCTTTACCTTTAGTGCCTGGGTGAAAAAGATCTATAATGGTGCCCTGGCCTTACAATAAATGTGGCTCAGAGAAACTATGGGAAACATAGAAAGGATTTTCCTTCCCATTTTCACAGGGGAGTAGAAGTTCTTTTTCAGTACCTCTTAAGCAGCTCCACAAAACGCTGGCCAAATGGGTTTCTCGCACCTGTGGTGTCCTCCAGGAGTGTCAAGGACACTGTGTTCCCTGCAGTCTGAGGAAAGGACTCGGACAAACTTCTGAAAGACTCTTCACCTTCCTGGCTTGCGGAAAACAAGAGGAAAGTAAACAAAAACTATTTGCATCTTATGAAAACATCATACTGGTGTGCTTCCCGAAAGACTTGCACAGCCCTTTGGAATGACCAGGCACCCTGCAGACAGTGTGTACAACAGCCCCATCACCTCTGTCAGGTGATAGTGAGCCCTTAAAAAAATTACCAAATTTGAGGGTTTTTTTGTTTCTGGAGTTTTTATTCTTTTCTGGTTTTCCCTTCCTGCCCCCTCTTTTTTAATAAAAGAATCTTCTGGAAGGAAATCAAGCAGATTAAATTATGGGCTAATTATATAACTAAATTTTCATTAGGTAACAGAAGCAAAAAAGAAAACATAAAACACTTTGAAGCAAATCTGTCAGTCTTTCACTGCACGGGGCCACTTTACCACTGTATTTGAATCTGTATTTATGTTTACATTTATTTTTCCCAGCAGACAGCAGTTTCCCTGTTCTAAGCAAAACAGTAACTAAATCAATATTCTTGTGACATATCATATACAAAAGGTGCTAATCTTTAAGGGGAAGGGAAGACTTTGAGAAAGAAGGAGGGTAAAAATTAATTCTGCCCTTTTGTTTGTGTTTTGTCCTCCAGCCAATGTCCATTTTTTAATACCCAGTTAAAGGCTTCCCACTGCTGCTTATGCCTGGACCACCTGTTCCCATAATGCCCTCAAATCAGCAGGTTTTGGCACTGCTTTACATAGTTCATAAAAATACTTGTTCAACATCAGGCATTTGGGGTGAGCGGGCTAAACTCTGTGATCTGAGCTATTTCATTTCCATAAAAACAAAAATGGCTTTAACTAGGAAGGAAAGAAGGGAAAATATTGAATAAATTTGATTGTGGTTCAAGTTGGTGGAAGTGAAGGAAAAGGGACTTGGAAGAAAAGCCTAAAGTGTATTTGTAGTGTGAATATTAGAGGGACAGGAGAGAGACAATGAGGAGGAAGGAATGCAGACCATAATCTCTGGAGTTAAAGGAGTGCAAATGATGACTAAAGAGAAGAGTCAACTTGTCTATTGGAATAGAAAGAACAGGTGATAAATCATCTCATACAAAGAGGTAAAGGATTGGTGTGTAAAGGAACAGTCAAGGGGAGAGAAGGTAAAGAGATAGATGGCTCACAGATTAAACAGGATAGGTAGGGAAATAATTATTGAGTGCCAGTTTTTAAAGGTCTCTGAATCTTAAATTTTAAATTAACCTTCACATCTGGCCTCTCACAAAACTCTATTATTCACAGGTGTATATTCACACCCAGAAGAAAATATCCCAAACACAGTTACAAGCCTTTCACGTTTAGCTCATTAGAAACTTTTCTATCTGCAAAGCTGGAGCTTCCTGGCCCTTTTTCTTTGACCTCCTGTTATTGCTAAGACATCAAGTTCTGTCTGACACTCCCATCTCAGGCACTGAGAGGCCACTTGCATTGCAGGAGGCGAGGACAAGGAGGAGCTCCTCCTCTTTCTGGGATGAAGAGCTTTTCATTCACTCCCATGACAGCAGCAGGCTCAGGCCTCTATCTTCTCATGGAGAAAAGACTTTCTTCCAGGGCTTGATACCCTGGTGTTCTTTGCCATTCAGTCCACAGGGGTATTATCCACACATGACATGCTGTGAGTGGATCCCAACCGTTTAAGCAAACAGTACTAGATCTCAAACATTTTATGCAATAAATCCAAAAAGATTTTTGAATTATTTTAAAACAAGTCAAAACTGAATGTAGAACCTGCTCAGGTCTGTCCCCACTGTGTATTTCCTGGTAAAGTGAGAGGCTTGCTTGGATAGAGGCAGCTTTCTCTGAGAACACAATACTTAGCTAAGAGGTATTGTTAGTTCTGCAACTTGAACAGGGGTTGAGAGCCAGGTTAAAAAGGCAACTCTTTGTATGAAGTAGTTCAGGAAGGTAGAAGAAAATATTAATGATGCAAAAGAATACAGGTTTTATGAGCCATCTTGTACCTGGCAAGGCTGATACAGATCCAGAGCCAATAAAGTGTAATAACCTTGCTCATTCACTCCAGTGTCTCTGCTTGGACACATACAGTTATGGGTAAATAGTAGGTCCATTAAAGCCAGATATGCAAAGAGCTGGCTCAGATCCACGAGCCTCAGCGCTTTCACAATGTACCTAATGGTTTCTTCATACACTTTAAAAGCATTGGTAGCTCAAATGTTTCATTATCCATATTGATGTGCAACGCAGAAGATACGAGAGCTAAAAAACCAGTCTTTTCAGACAGGTAAAACCAATCTTTTTATCCTAGACAGAGCAGAAATCTAATTTTTCAGAAAATATTTAAGGAAATTAACACAACATGAATGCAAACAAGTATTACACTAATGTAACTCCTGCTTCAAAGACATACCTTCCTTTGGGGTTCTGCTCATGCAAATACCATCACTTTTTATATTTTTAGATTTCACTAGGCATGTGAAGTGGATATTAAGAGACATGACTGCATTTAAGACAAATTATTGAAAGAAATTTAGATTTTCTTAGTTCCTAAAGCTCAACAGAAAAATGAGTGCTCTGTTTCTCTGTCATGCAGGATTGAGCCCTTGCAAACGTTGGCTTTGCAGTCTTCCCACTTAACAAGCATCAGTACATAGAAGTAGACAGGATTTATTAATATTTTCTAGTAATAAAAGGCACTAAACTGCACGTCCTGTTAAGATGTTTAGCCTGTTCTTTTTGACTTCCTTCCAGGAGCAAGGATGAAGTAAATTTGTCTTCAGAGAGCGACATTTATTGTGTTACTGCAGTTTCTTGTTGCGAAAGAAACACCTATAATTCTGTGTTCTTTGAGTGAGGCCCAGCAGTCACACAGTCCTTGTGTTTGCCCCACAGAGGAGCTGGGACTCCTGTCCCTGGATTTCCCTTGGTTCACACCCTTCCACGGACTCTGAGCATGTGCATGTTCCTACACTTCTTGACATCATCAAGCTGGCAACTGTCTCCTCCAGTTTGCTGGAGCAGCCCAAGGTGCTGGCATGGCCTTCCTGGATGGCAAATATCAGCACTGAGTGGGGAACAGCTGAATGTTGCCTCTAGCATCTGCCCACGTGCTGCAGGACTCTCTGGCACATCCACTCTCTGTCTGCCAGCAGGAAAAAAGGCAGAAAGAAACAAACCAGCCCGTAACACGCACAAACAAGCATTGCACTGAACTTAACTCGCTCTTTAACCAATACAGAAATATGACCATATCCGCTGCAAAAAACTAAGGTTAACTACGATAAAATCACTTATGCAACCCACACTCTGTCTCCTGCAAAGCTGCCGACATGATACAGTTACAGAGGAAGAAATTCTGTCAAAATTCGTGTGGTTACTGTTGCTTGGGAAACCACTTCCTTGGTAACTCCAATGCATTCTCAGCACGTCTCAATATCAATTTCTCTCCGGCTCTCAGACACACAAACCTGCAGTATGGTGTGAGGAGAGAGCAAAAAACAAAAAACCAGCAACAGCAAAGCCAACCTGAATTAAAAAGGAGAGAAGGAGCTGAAGATTTGTTGTTGCTGTTGTTTCAAATATGTCTAAATGAAAAATAACGTAATTGAAAATATATCTGGAAGCTGTTTTTAATATTGCTTGGAGGAGAAATTGTTGATATGTGTCAGTAAGTATGTCTTGAATCCTTAAGTGAGGTTGGAGAGCGGTGCTTGTGTGGCTCTGGAGAGCTGCCACGGAGCCTGGTACGGAAAGTTGGCTGCCAGGGATTTTCTCTGTCCCAGTTTATCAGGACATTAGTTGCTGAATCTACACTGTACTTTAGCATTCAGCTTCAGAAAATGTCTGTTAAAAAGAATTCATCAGTATTTTAAACCTAATTTCTACAAAGAAGACACACTAAGCTGTGAGCCCTTTCGGAGGCTGCTCCGGGGAGCGGCTCTGGGAGGCTGTGACAGCAGGGGCTGCTGCTGCTAAAGCAGTGCCAGTGTCCTCCCTGCTGGAACACCGGCTTCTTTGCACAGCTATTGACTGGGGCTGTTTGCACAGGACTCAAAACTTGGCTTATTCATCTTTTCATACCAAAACCTTGTCTTCTGCTTACCCAGTCCTCCAAGATCTCTCTGACAACAGGGCTGTGCAGGCAGCTCAGCCCAGTTTTTGTTCACAGACATTATAAAGGCAGTCTAATTCTTCTCTAAAACAAATGGAAGAAATGCTGCAGTTGTAGCACCAGCCATTGGGGTTTTTTTCAGTTTCGCTTTTCTGAGCCTTCTGTCAGAATCATTATTGTATCATTCCAGCAGTCCAAATTCAGTAATAGGGGGAAAGAGAGAAGAGGAAGCACTGAGAATTAATGTCACATTAAGTGTCCTCTGCAAAGCCTGTACAATCTAAAAATGCACTAGAGGTTTCTTTTTCCGCAGCTAAAAGTGCGTAGGGTGGCCAAGAGGAGGCAGCAGGACCTCTCTCCTGCTTCCAGTTGTATTAACTAGCTTAGGACAGGGTGCCTCTAAGAAAGCATGAAAAATAAATGAGGATACTACAGAAATAATTTAAATCACCCTATTTCTCACTATAATCAACTACTCTTTTTACGTGTGTCTGTTTCAATACATGGATTTGGATCTGTACACACACACACACAGACACTCCCACCTTTTCAAGGACAGTAATACAGCTTTTTTTTTTTTTGCTTTTTTCTTTTTTTTGCAGTCAAAAATGTAACTGTCATAAGTTATTTTCTTCTCACAGGAGGAGCATCAGCAAAAAACATTAATAGTGTCATTTTACCACCTTTAGCTCAAGCATGCCTTCCACCCACACTCCAAATGGCAGAGGATATACGTAAAACACTTCTCTTCCAGGAATTCAGTAACTTGTTGAGTCAATGGAAATGCTGGTGCCAAACTGCAATAATATACTCATCCATCCCTTTCCTGGTGCTGTTTCCTGGGCAGGGACAAGTTAAGAAATCTGAAAATGGCAGACAGAGCTTGTAGTCCTTTCTCTGGGAATACAGCAGTTTGTGTATCGGCGGTGTGCTACGTGGGAGGGGCGAGGGCAGGAGGATTATCCCTGAATACTGGGGTGACCTGATGGAGGGATGTGATGGATCTGGGTAACAGAAATGGAAAGGGAGGGTCTCTTTTGGTGATGACTACCAGGGTCAGCGCCAGCTTCTCATCAAACATAGTGTCTTAATTTAGAAAAACAAATGAAAATGTCCAGAGGAGTTGATCCGATGGTATATTGTGCTAGTCTTCTCAGGTAGCTGAAATACTTCTTCAGCACACATTTATGGTACTAAGAGAATGAAAAATGACAGTGGGAAATGCCAAGTGTTCCACACTGCTGAGATAGCACTTAAAGTGTTCTGGCAGTGCTCCTTCATCTCCCGGGGAAGTTCAGTTACTGCATCCAAAAGCACAAGTAGCCATTAGGATCAACAGTATTTGAATACTGATGTCAAGAAATCTCTAGATTTGTAAAGATTTGTAGATTTGTGAAGTTGCAAGTCTTCTCGTGTGTGATTATTGTTTCCAAACTATTCTTTGATGAAAAGCAGGAAGTTGCATATACGCAAAGGAAACCAAACCAAAACAACCCAATAAAAACAAAAGCCAAAACCACAAAGCGAATGGGGATAACTCAGGTTTTCTGATGTACTTTTTCAAGGGTTATATACTCCAGAAATGCACACGTAAGAGAGTCTTCATTCCTCTCCTGTCAGCATTACTGTAGTATGAATTGAAATACTGCAGGCAGACTCCTATCTTGGGTTGGATGAAAGAAAAATGCTTCAGTATATCAAGCTTATGTGTAAAAGTTTACCATTGTGATTTCATCTATAAATTTGCACCTTGTAGAATAACTATTCATTACTAATATAATAATTTATGGATATATCAATTAAATATAGCATAGGTTTTCCAAAGCTTAGAACTTCCTTCTGTGTTTAAACTTTATTGGATATTTCACCAGTGACCAGAAAAAATTAAGGCCAACATTAAGCACACGTGAAAAGAAGCCTCCAGTGCCACAGGATGTCAGGTTTGCACCCTGCACGTGCCCTTTTTCAGTAAGGACCATGCAAACCCAGTAACATCTAAGGAGAGTTTCGTATTTCATTTTATCAATTCCTAACTCACTTAAAGATTTGTGGGCTACTAAAAAATCAGGGTTCCAGGTTTTGCTGAGCCATTGTGCCCCAGGGTGGTTACACTATTACAGCCCATTTCATGGCTTATGAAATGTGGAGACAACAGATAAATATCCTTGTCATAATCATGCCCTGTGCTGCCTGGGACTGGAGTGATTGCATCTGTCAACTCCCAGCGATTCAAAAATCTATGTCTAGATAAGTATTTCATCCTACCTTCTGTATGGAGTTCCTAATGTTTCTCATTCTGCTATTTGAATGAAAAAAATATGTTCTCCAGACTGCAAAAATTCATATAGGATGAACCAAATCAAGACTGTATCTTTGAAGTCTCTATACATTGACATTTAACTTTCTCTGTCTCCAAATACCAGCTAAATGAGAAACTGCCACTTTCACTTGTACTACATTCTGATTTCCCCACAGGACACCAAGTAACACCTCACTTCAAAGAGCAGCCCATCTAGTCAGGGTGGGATGAATTCCCAGAAACACTTTAGACAAAGAAAACTTTGGACAAAACAGAAGCTTGATTTTAAAAAAGACTCTTTCATTATCCCATAAGGTCAGAGTCTCTCTCTGTCACGCTGCCTTTAAATAGATAAATATTGCTGCTTCTTGCATATTGCTGACTTGACTCAAGGAAAAGCACCATGCTTTTTAAAAGCCAGAGTTTGTATATTTGATTTCTCAGAGGACTCAGTTATGTCTACAGTCCATGGGATTGAATTGAGATCATTATTCTTGCCTTTCAAGAATCCGTTTGCAGGCACATCAGGTTTTCTGTCCATTTTTTAAAGTATGTTTGCCATACATCTGAGGCAGGAGTTCTTTTAACAAGGAATGAATAACAAACTACCATTTATCTTTTACCATGGTGCCAAGGAACTAATTTATGTTACCTCAGTGTTCAAGAGGTACTGGATTTTTTGAGATGAAACACATTTTTTTGTCATTAAACCTGTTTCCAATATGGTTTCATTACAGAATCTTGTCAGCGTATGTCTGTGAATTGTTCCAAAGCATTCGCAGAAAGCTTTACTGCTCCTCAGTGTTAGAACACATGGATACATTTTCAAAAGAAATGTTTTTAATATGTGAGACTCCTCTGAAGCATTTTTGCACAGACACACATAATTAAGGACTGTTATTCACACAACAACTGCACTGGAATAGTGGAGACCTGTAGTCAGAGCAAGGATTTACACAGAGCAGGGACAAATATCCATCTCTCTGGTACCTTTGTTGAAGTCCTAATCACTGGGATATTGGTATTCTGTGCTGTTTTCCACTCTTGTTTAAATATTCATCACACTAATGAAGGGTGATTTGGAACACTGCCCACAACGTTACCGAGTCGGGAAGAACAACATCCCAAAGCTCAGGCTCCCACAGCCAGGCCATTGTTGCTCTCTCTGATGTTTTCACAAACTTAATTTGCACGGTCTTAATTTGTTTTAGTTCAGAATAAAGAACAAATGTCAAAGCCCTGCAATTTTAAAAGAGCTTCCATTTTTCAGGCAGCCTTCCCTACTATTTCTAACGACCTTTCCTGTGGCCCAGAGGAGTCACATTATCATAGAGAAAATCCAAACACAGTCCCATACAGTGCAGGTCTCCTCCCAAACAGGATAAACAAGCAATTTGTGTAAACACTAGTTAAACCTTTCCCTGGAGCTGCAGGGAGCTCAAGCACAGTCAGGTCCAGGCAAGGAGGGGTTTGCAGAGGAGCACACTGGCCCATTTGGGCCAAACCAAGTCCCTCTATTTCCAACATCCTTCTAACCCCAGGCAAGGAGCACAGGTGGCACCTCTAAGACACTAAGAAAGGTAACAGGGAAAGTCCAGAGAAGACTGCAGGGCAGGGGGAGCAGCTCTTACAGTAAAGCAGGGATCTTCCAAGGAAATGTTCACAGTCTCAATAAGACTCGTTATCTTCAGTCCATGGCTTTACCTCTTCTGACACCTGCCCTTCACCCCACACCACAGCTTCTCTCACATCTCTCCAGTAAAGTCAATTTTTGTTTTGTACCTACTCTGTCTTCCGGGATTTTCTTTGGATTTCTTCCCCCTTACAGGGTATGTTTCATCTCCCTCATTGGTAATTTTAAGGGGGGGAAATGTATTTGTTCTCATGTTGTCCCAGATGCCTCCAAGCACGCAGAGAAGTGATTGATCTCCCTGAGGTGAGTCAGGCTCTGCAGCTGCTGCAGCTCCAGCTGTAGGTCAGTGCCCCACGATGGCCCTGCAGGGATCATCTCCCTGTGCCCTGGGCTGCCTCTGCTTCTCACCCAAGAAGGTTATACATTTCAACTACTCTGTTCCTTGGGGCTCCAAACCCCACCTCTGGACTCCTCCTCAGAGGATCCTGGCTTAGGGGAACCCACAGCAAATGAAGACCTCCAGACGTACCAGTGCTTTTTAGGACTGAAGCAGAGCTAAGGCAGTGATTCCCTGCTTGATGTCTTTCTCCCTGCTCTTTACCACCTACACCCCAGCTCATTATCTGACTATACCATGTCTGTATCTATGGTGACCAGACAGCACAAGTCTCTCCTGTTTCTTGGATGGCATCATTTATCAACACTTTTATTGACACACGCATAGAAGTCCTACGCAAACCATCTAAAACACAAATGAGACAACAGGCTACTATTATACAAATAAACCTTTTCCTTCCATCCCAAAATCACAGGGTTTAGAATGAAAATTGGGAAGAGCACAGTTTTTCCTTTGCTCTACTAAAAAAGTGACAACTGTGTGCCGTTGTATTGATCGACAGAGGAGCTGAGAGGGAGCTAAGACAGTTCCTGCGATGTGGGACAGCAGCTGCCTGACAAAACAAGTCCAGTTGATTCTTGCATTCAGCTTCTGCCAAAACAATGGCAAATCACACGGCAATGTGTTCCTTATATGAAAACAGCTGGCTCGAAATTTAAAACCTAAATCCCCAGAAAATGCACAGGGCTTAAGGACCCGAGTCACACTTTTGGAGATAAACAGGCTCTGGTGCCATGTAATGGAACTAAATGCTTGAACTCAAACAGAATTTTTCCTTAAATGTAGTTTATTTCTTCAAATAATATGAATTGTTCTAGATACTTCATTTTAGTAACATTTAGTTTACATTCATTTCACATTTCCACAAAAGTGAGTAAGGAGATAGTCTGGTCAAAAATTAAAAGTTTTCTTTAAGTTATTTCTCTTATTACACCACAGTAAGGTGACACTGTAAATAGAAATCATACCCATCATTTTAGGAAGTACTTGTATGAACAATGAACTTAATGATGCTCATATTGCACTCGAAGTAATCTCAGTGGCACTGAATTTTCTATACTGTTACCAATGAAACAAAAAAGAGAAATGAGGCAAAATGAACAATTTTACTTGGGAGCAATAGTCTATGGATCACTTCATTTTTTTAAAGAAGATAAGGAGCTTAATTAAATTGATGAAATATTTTCCTATCCAGGAGTAGCCCAAACAAGGAAGACAAACAGTACAGTATTTCCAGTTGTCTTCAGAGCTCAGTAATTGCAGTCTACATTAACCTTTACCATTCAAAAACTAACCTATGAACACCCTGGTTCTTCATTAAAAGCAGCTTTAAAAACCCTATTCTTTATGAACCTTTAGGTTATGCATGAACTTTCCTGAGGTCCAGCTGATCAAGAGGACCTTATTAGCTCCAGACTTCGGCCATCCTACAAGGCTCAAATTTGACATCCTCAAAACCTTTTGCCCAAACCCTCGACATTTTCCCTACCTTCATTTGAAATGGTGATGTGTGTATTGTGTCCTTCTTTCGCCCTCATTTGGGTGCATCTTCTCACTCGACACTCCAGAGTCAAAAGGAAGTTGCAAACACCACTGCATAAACAGGGTTTTATGCAAACACAAGAAGACAAGTTTAGCAACTTGCCTTAGTGAGGAAAGCATTTGTTATAGAATATGGTTTAGTATGTATTTTAGTAGCCCTTCACATATGCAGATGGACAAACCTTAATTAGAGCTTTCATTTTGAAACCTGTGTTTGAAATACAATTGAATGTAACTCTTTCTGTGCATTGCTGGTAACAGACATGACTAACTTAAGCCTACTTAAAAAATCAGGGGACAGGACACCTTGTCTTGGAAAAAGATCAGGAGAAACATTCTGAGTTTGATATTTTAATAAAGACATTGAGACATTTGAGATTCTCTGACCATTTTTGACCATCTTATGGTGATTTAGAAAAAATCAACACAGAAATCCTTTCAAATTTTTTTGCCTCTCTTCTTCCCTATGTTCCCTTAGAAATAACTACTCAGGGGAATAGATTATGGACTATTTAACCCTGTCGAGCAGCCCTATCAAGTTAATAGCATAATAGTCTTACCATATATTTTTCTTATTATACATTAAAGCTTTATGGCAGAATTTCTGTGGATGTACTTCTTGTAGATAATGATTTGTAGTATGCAGTATCCTGAAGGCATTTTAAATCTAAGTCTGCTCCCTTTCTCCCTCTAAGGAGAACTTCTTACAAGGAATCAGACATTTATGGTTGGGGGTTTTTTTATTTTTTATTTTTATTTTGTTAAAAACAGGGTGGAATTTGAAAGATTCTTATTCTCACAAAAAAAGGCAAAAAACTTTTAAAACTGTCTCATAGGGCACATTTGGAAACTATACAAGTAAACTGCCATTATCTGTCTGTTAGGGCAACTTGTGCTTCACAGTCCTTGCTGTCTACTTGCTGTGCAAACTGCTCAGGAGCAGAGGAAACCATAAGCTCCAGGAGCCAATCTGCCACTGCTGTCTGTTTATGGAGTCTGATAGAATTTACATGGGCTGGCAGACAAAATTGCCCTTTGCATGCTTTGTCTCTAGGGGAATTTGGAAGTATGGCCAAGTTTTATAAAATAATTATAATCACACAATGCACCAAGCACAAATAGCAGATTTTCTAAGGGCCTTTTCTGAGCTAGTTAAATCTGTGGACAAACATAAGATAGCATAATATTTAAAAGAAAAAGAAAAGCAACCCATTTATGCATCAAAGTTAAAGTGGGTCACTGCAATGTAAAGCACATTTTTAGTGGATATAAATTTAGCAGCTCTCTGCAGCATTATGCATGACAGCAGTCTTGTGATATTTCAAGTACAGAACAGGTCCCTGGAGACACCATGTAATTTATAGTGGGCTAATCATAATAAATTGTAGCAGGCAGAAAAGGAGCTGGTTCCAATGAAATAAGGACTGTTCGTCTGTTTGTCTTACAGGAACGTCCAGTTGAAGATCTAACTTACCTGAGATCATGCAGGAACAAGCGGCAGGTTGGTTTGTTGGCTGGGAAAATTAAAAAATAAAATTAGAAAAAGCCAAAATGGAAGATCTCTCTGTGTTTTAGAGTAAGAACTTCAAAGAAATAAAACAAATACAAAGGAGCACAATAGCCTTCTTGAGCAGACCAATAACCAGCAAGCTTTTCGCCCCAGTGCCCGCCCGGTGCTGTTTGTGCCAGCAGAGCTCTCTTGTCACTGGTGCAGGGACACGGCGCAGGGCCAAGGCTCTCCCTGCCCAGCTCTGCTGCACACCCAGGAGGCCCAGCAAAGGCATCCTTGGTTTTGACATATCTGGTGCTTCATTATTTCCCACAGTCCTTGCAGGCAGACTGGGGGGTCTGTTTGATCTGTCCACACCAAACAACCTGCACAGAGCGTGAGAAATGAGCACGCTAAAGGAAGGTGCTCTTTTCCGAAACACGAGGGCATATTTAGCATTTCCATTCACTGAAAGTTTAGGTTACCATATGGCTTTTCAAGACCTGTATTGTATTGTCAGATGTAAAACACACACCTAGGGAAAATGTATGGATCTGGATGCTGGACATCCTTTCATTTCATCAACACCAGGAGCTATTACCTCCTATTGCTTTCCTGCAAGCAATCTGAAATAGGAAAAACCAGGTGATGGATGGCGGGACTGCAGTTAAAGACAGGGAAACATGCTATGCCAGAGGAGCACTGGTACTTACTTTGAAATCTTCCAGCAGGAGTGAGAAAACAACCTGAGCTTTTCATCTGCCTGTCCTTTCCTTTTTTTTTTTTTTCCTTCCTTTTGTATATTTTTTGTCTGGATCTCATATAAGGTTTTTTCCCCCTCTCTTTCTCTCATCCTTAATTAGTTTGAATGTCAAACCTGTTCAGTAATCACATTGCTTCGGGTAGTAATGAAGGCAAATAAATAATGCTTAACCTTTCTTAGGGAGATCTAGAGACCCTTCCAAAACCAATTAAGGCTTGTATTATTCACTGGAATTAGCCAAGGTCTTCATGCTAAATTTCCAAACTTGTGTAAGAAAGAAAACACTAAAATTAAGGGTGGGGGAGGCAGAAGAAAAAATGTCCTTCCTACAGTCTTAAACCCTTCTAATTTTAAAGTATGTTTTGAGTGGGAGCAAAAAAGAGGGAAATAAATTAGGCAATGCAGATAGCACTTCATTGCTGCTTGGGAGAATGGGAGGGAATCAGCTGGATTTTCCCACAGTGGGGTTCTTTTTCTTTTTTCCCCTTTTTCTTTCCAGTAATTTCTTTTTTCCTGTCTGTTTGACACATATTTCTACCTCAGACATCTTTTGAATGATGACTAACAAGAGCAATAAAAAAGCCTCAGTCTTTCATAACCTAAAATACAGAAGCACATCAAAACCAATTCAATTTGTCTGCAAATCTTGCAGATAAATCTTGCTGTGCTGACATGGAGGTTTCGATCTGTTTATTATCCGCATTCCTTCTCCTGTCAATGTCTTCCCACCTGAAGAAACAATTTCCTTGCATGACACAAAAGTGGAGACACCACCCTCCATAAAGGGGTTGTACCGATCCTACCATGGCCAAATCAGCTTTTGTGCAGTGAGTTTATCACTGCACCTCTTGCCCTCTTTGCTGCTGTCAAAGAGCGTATGACAGGACTTCATTCCCTGTCACCTGCAGGACATTGCCCTCCTGGGCTTGCCTGCGATGTCTCTTCACATACCTACATAAGCATCAGTGCCAGAAAATTTCAGCAAAGGGTTGAAGATTAAAGACCAACATGCTCAGTCAGACTCTTCAGAAAAGATCTTTGGAAATGTTTGACAAGGAGATCTCAAAGGTCACAGTCCACTTTCACATGGGCTTAGAAAGCACCAGGCTTGAGCTGTATCAGCCAAGCTGAGGAATGGGAGTCCGTGTGAGCACACATGTCCATGGACATACACAGATCTCCACTGAAGTGCCACTGGAAAACTAAACAGCACCAAAACTGAAAATGTGCACAGTATCCATGATTTAGTTTTTAAGGCATCTGTAGGGGACCAGAGCAGGCTCTGTTTTCTTGGCTCTCTTCTTTCTAAACCAGAAAGTTTAAAGCAGTGGTCTCAGCTGGAAGCATGCCCTGAGCCATTAGAGTGCCCAAATGAGTGCAGTCTGTCAGCTCTGACAATCTGTCACAAAGAAGGGAAAAAAATACTTTTGTTCCAAGAATAAGAGTTATTCAAAAGTTTTGCCCTGACATTGAAACCAACACACTTTCTCCCCCAAAAAACCTTACCTGGGCCAGAGTCTCAGCCAAGGCAGGACATTTCCTTTTACAGGAGCAATTCTTACCACCCGAATACACAACCCCCATTTCTCTACCGAACCATCATTTTTTTAAACGCTGTCACTTGCCTGGACTCATCTGAACACCATCATAAATCAGTCACTCCAAATATCCCTCAAGAATAAGAAGCATTACAAATTAATAATGTCATGCTGGTCATTGATACCCAAAGAATCTGCATTAGTGAACACACTTGCTGTGGAGTTGTAATGTTACATTTCTTCCACATGCAGCACTTACAATGTGCTTGATGCCAGGGCCCATTATTTCACTCGCTCACAGCTGTCCAATATGTGACAGATGCATAATTTCCTTCTTTAACATACTGATACTCCTTCTCTAAGTTAAGAACTGTGATGTTAGATAATTTTTGTCATGTTTTGTTAATTTTAAATTATAAACATATATTCAACAGTACAAATTCCCAATAAGAAGTTGCTACTAAGGTTTCTAATTTGCAATGAAGTAAATTGAATGAAGGAGAGTCCGTGTTACACGAGTCATGAAGTGTTACAGCTCAGAATAAAGGAAACATATTATTCAAATCCTCTATAGTACTAGTCTGATTTTGTGCCAGTCAATCTGGTATAACACCTGTTAGGATGTGATAAAATTAAATGCATTAACAGATACAGACAGGTGAAATGGTAGATTGACAATTTTGATTCGGAAATGATACTTACCAATTAATATCAATATTTTTAGACTCTAAAATCATCAATGAGTCTTAAAGTTGAAAGACTTTGCTTCCTAGCTTGTAATAATCTCAGAAAATAAGGGTCAACAGTAAATCACAGAGCTGTAACAAAGCAACTGTGCTGTCACCTGAGTCTTTTTTCAGAACTTGGATCTCCTGCTCAGAAGCTTCAGAGGCAGAGGTGGTATTTTAAACAGTGAAGGAATGAAGTCACACTTGAGCTTTCTTTAACAGCCTGGACTATTGCACATCTCGTGTTCCATGTGCCCTGACACAGAGCCAGCATCCTGCACCCAGCAGCTCCTCACCTCAGCACAGCTGTAGGACTCACAGCTCTTCCCATCTTCAACCTCTGCTCTTCCTCCGCAGAACGGTGGCCCAGAACAGTCACTGGAGCAGTGCTTTGTGGGGCTGGGCCAGAGAGTGACCAGGTGGAGGACTTCAAAAGGAATTACCAACTGCTGTCTGCATTTCCAGACAAAAATGAGGCTTTGGCAGCGTTTTGTCTGATGGCCATTTGTTCCCTGTTCTGGTGCTCCATCTGCTCCCCCTGTTGGATCAACCAAAGAGTCAGCTGTGGCTACGTACAGCTAAAGCTGCCAATAAATCCTGTGGTATCCCCCACGTAACGACACTTGGGGTTTGGAAACACAGCTGTGGGCTCCCCTTTACTAGAGCTGGGATGGCACAGGACAAGAACAACTGATAGACATGAACTGCTCCCTCAGCAGAGCAAGCAAACAAGGATAAGTCTGAAGTCTATTTAAGGCTCAAGACCCACTGGGACAGAAAGAAGAAGCAAGAACAGACCTGTATGAGTGAACATTTTACATTTTAGGAGCACAAGAAGAGACCCAGTTTCCTGACAGGAACTTACCCTTCCACTGGGAACAGGCACTCCCATGTTTCTCTAAGGAGGACACAGAACTTACCAGCAGAGACGGACTCACAAGGGTTGGCTCTGATCAGGCCTTACCGGACTTCTGAGATTTTCAGCTGCTCCCCCTGCTCAGCCTTTTGTGTCCGAGCAGCACCAGGATGTCCCTGGGCATTGCTCTCATTCCCCAGACTCTGCAGTGCCCCGAGTGCTGCCCACACACAGGAGCTCCGTGTCCCAGCCGCCCCTGCCCGGGGCCAGTGGCACTGCAGGTGCCCCGGTGCCCACCCGCCTGCCCCAAACTCACAGACACGCACTGCAGAGCAGGGGCACCTTCCACAGCTTTGGGAAAAGAGCCTGTCAACACAACACAACTACATATACATATTTTAGGTTTTCTTTATTTGTATTTTTTAATTCAAGAATTACACACTAGCCAACATTATTATATATTTACATGCTGAAACTGGCTGCAATATTTTTAAATTCAAGAAAATATCTCTTATGTGCTACTCATTTACAATCATCATTTTACTACCTCATATATCCCAGAGGTTAGCAGTCCTTTTGAGAAAGACATGAAGATCTGATGCAATGATATCCACTAGTATTTTGCATTTTCTAGCCATTGGAAAATGTGCATTATGTGCATATAAGAAAGGCTACAAGGTCATTAGTAAGGCTGATGATTACTACATTATGAAATAAATAGTACTAAGTAAAAAAAGATAAATCAGAACTGTGCAAAGACAGTACTAACAGAACCATTTAAACACCCATGCAAATAAAAACGTGATAGAAGTCAAATCATAGGCAGTTTGTCAGAATTAATCATGTTTCAAATGTCCTTTTTGTCTTCAACTGAAAGTAACAGGACAGACCATGAATGATACAGCCTGGTGAGGATCTGCCAAATGACAGCAACAGTGAAAACATACAAAATGCTATCAAATTGGAATAGATGACCTCATGTCTGAAAAACATTAAAAAAATACAACCCTTAGTATGAAAGTAGAGGTGAGATTTTTTCATCATTTAAGTTTCATTTTTTTGTCAAAGCACTTACAAAGAAAATAATTTTATACTTATGAAATGTTAGTGTTGCATATTCTTGTAGAGATGATCTATTTCAATTTTATATAATGGATATTTAAATTATTACTATTTTTACAAAGTAGAATAGGGCAGTCTTTTTGATCAACAACATTCCATTTGCTTCTTAAAAATTTAGACAAAGTTCCTAGTGCATTTTATTAAGCTTTACCTTTGGTGTTAAGCAGTGACGTATTAGATTTCCCTTTTAAACAATTTCTGGAGTGAAGATTCTTTGGCTTTGGGGGACTATGCTATCTAACGACAGTCAAACATTTTTTTTATTTTTTTTTAAAGAAAAATAGAAGTCTACTATTAGATACCATAAGAGATACAGATTTCAGAGACAGACAGAGCAATACGCAGCTTCTGCAAGGAAATCACCACCAGCCCGGCTCTCACTTACCCTGGATCCTTCACCCCTCCACTCCCTGGAGCAAAGTCAAGGTCCTCTTGGTAAGTGAAACCCAGGCCCTCTAGTTAATGCTGATCTGAGTTCTGAGTCCCAGCTACTTCTTCTGGTGCCTGGACATTGTAACTATACAGAAGAGTCAATTGTGCCAGCAGGAACGTTGCCACCATGGCTATTTTACACCACAGCACTTTCTGTACTATTTTATATCTGGAGTCCAAATCTGTTTATGCAAAAGGGTGTTTAAATTACTCTGCTAGAGCACTGCAATTATTGTACTTAGTAAAAAAAAGGTCACTAAACAAATACTGTATCTATCAACTGCTCATTTACAGCTTATTTAATTATTTACATAATTGTAGGACACATTAACCTAAACCATAAGTAGAATTAGCTTTTTGCCTTACCATAAAGTACAAATTAGAAGTTAAAAATGTTTAAGAAATCTGATAATATTTACACATGTTCAGCTTAAGTTATGGTTGCTCACACTGTATGTCCTATGTACACATAGCAAAATGTTATGATCGCTACTGATATAGTATTGTACCCTGGCCATCCCACCCTAGATTATTTTCTAGAAACAGTTACTATTTTTGCCTTTTTTTTTGTCTCGGTTCCCTAAGGAATTGGTCGGTTTGGAAAACTTACTAGTGGACAGTGGCGTTAAAAAAAGCGAGAGAAGAAAGAGGCAAGCAACGCGTGGCCGCAGGCGCGGGAGGCGCAGGCACCGCTCCCGGCACGGCCGCGGCTCGGACACGCCCAGGTACCCTGCACGCTCAGTGTTTGGGCTGTTAAAAGACATTGAGCTCCTTTTCTCAAAAACACATTCAGACACCGGTTGATGGCAGAAACAAAACTAGTATTAGCTTATTCCTTTAACACACCAACATATGAAAGGGTGTGCATATAAATACTTGCGATGTGTATATATACACACATACGTCCATACAGACATTTAAGTGTGTGTCCATATGCACATATAGTTGGATAATGTTTAACATCCTCTCACTTGTGTTTAGTCCTGTGCTATAGAATTGGAACACAGTCTAATAATTATAGTGAAAATTAACTGAGGTTTAATTTTACTGCATCTTTTTTTGAAATAAATAGGACATTTTCCCCAGGTGTAAGACCACCACTCATTTTCTCTATGCTTTGTGCTTTTGTACCTTGCAGAATTTATGTCCTTTTTTGTTCGGATGTAAGAACTCTGAATAACTCTGCGACATGCTGTGATCTAAGACTCTGTTTTCCCCCCTGGGAATGAGAAAAGAAATGGTCACCATGTCATTGCTTGAGTCTTTCTTCCCAGTCCTTGAACTGCGATAGGATAGAAACATAACATTCCTTATGCAAACACAGAAACATGTTGCATGAATTTTCAGTTCTGAAAATGTGTATCACTTACTAGCAGTCATGTACAGTATATATTTACAGATTGATCTCAAAGATTTCATTAAAACTGTGCCATGTTATAGTCATAATTCACCCATGAATTTCACAAAGATGAAAAACACCTTAATTGCTGGCTATTATGTCTAATAGGACAATAAAATGTGCAACTATATTACAAGTTTTATCTAAATTATTCACTTTGATTTTTTGTTTATTGAAACTAACAACAGTTAACACGATTAAAAATATCTATAATATTCATTTTAGGTCAATTCTAAAGTAAAAGCAAATTAATTCTAGTTTACCTGGAGGGGAGCACACGGAGCAAAGCCCATATCTCATGTGTGTTGGCAGAATTCCTCCCTTTCCCTCCAGTATCTCAGAAGGAGTACGGGCTCCGCTTGGGCTCGAGCTCCCTTTGCCCTGGACAGCGCCTCACCAGCCTTTCTCACCCCCATCTTTTTATGTCACAGTGTTAAGCCTTAGTAAAAATGATAGAATCCTTCTCCTTCTCTAATTTTACATATCGCTTGAATAGCCAGAAGGACATAGGAAAAGCAAAGTGCTCCTTCCCCCAGATAATTTATCTTTCCTAGAGACACCTGAGCAGAAACCAAACATTTTCTTTCACTCTCTGAACAGCAACATCAGAGAGTGTTATGGCTTGTTCTGGAGCTTCAGATAAGCGAATGTGCAGTTCCAGGGCTCGATCTCTGTGGTTTTCATAGAGCTGAAGCAGGTAACCAATGCAGGGTCAGCACTTCCCTGTAAGGTCCTGTATTTGCCGTGTCCCAACCCCAGCCGGGCTGGAGTCCCTGCAGTCACACTCTGCTTCAAAAAGGAGTCGGCAGCAATTTTGGAATGAAAGAAAAGCTTGTACGGACGAATACTATAGGACTGCTTTTATTTGGGCTAATTAGTACCGGTTTTAAAGAACAGACCTTGAAGAGAAATACTGAATTTTGATGTGGCTCCACTTCTTGGAATTGGGGAAAAATTCCAGCATGATTCACACCTATCAGTTGGAATTCCAAGTGCATCTACAAAGGTTATTGGATTGTGCAGGAAATGCAGTGAGAAATTAAGCATGTGAACAAAACACAAAACTCTGACTTGGAAAGTCAACCCCGTGAGGAAAGTCTCTCTACATCGTGCAGAGTCTGAAGGTGGAGGCAGCAGCTGAACGTCCACACAACTTCCTGCCACAGAGGGTGGATGGCAAATCCCAGCTCAGGCTCAGAAACCACCCCCTCCCACTGGAACAGAAATAAGCATATGAGACGCTCAACACAAAGCTGGAAAACTGGCCTGTTAGTTCTCAGAACTGTTCTCCTCCTATCACTGTCATTCACTGACAATCAGGGAAAAAACACACAGAAACTTGTAAGACAATTATTCTTTTAAAGAACAAAAAAAAATAAAAGAAAATATTTTATGCAAAATATTCTCAAGAAATATTTCTCTCCTGGAAAAACCCCTTTACTATCTAGTTTCTTTCAAAAATTTGTACACAGATAAGAGGTAGTATGGATGCAAAAGATGTGGCTTTTGCTTCTTAAAATATCGTGTGTCCAACAATATTGGGGAGCTGATTTACTAAAATCCATCAAGAATTTATACTTTTTATACAGTTCTTAGGATTGCTTTTTCCATTACAGAAAAAGCCCCATGGTGGAATAAATGACAAAATTATTTTTGTCTAAATTGTTTGTCTATTCTACTTTGACTGTAAAAGGAAAGCTCTGTGGAATGGAAAAAAAAACAAACAGCCTTTTAATTCAACAAGTTTCCTAAAGGAAAACTGAAATTTGCCAGTTTTTCAACGGAAATCACCCTAATGCAGGGAACATCCAAGAGTGCAATTAAACTCTTCAAGTGATTGCTACCAATTTCTCCCCCTTAAAACAGTGCATTGAGGAAAACAAAAAGTGAAATGGTATTGCCTAATGCAGACTGAGAAATACCCTGTCAGTAGTTCTGGTATGGAAATACATCTGCTGGGAACTTTACTGCTGAAAGAGGTACAACACCTTTATCCAGCAGCAGGAATAATGCTGGCAAGATGCAAACCTGGAAGAAACCACACAACTCCACATGACTATTTGAGACTAAGGTACAACTGACAACACTCATTTGCACAGTGTATATATATATATGTGCATATACACACACACACACACACACACACTTCTATATATACGCAGCCGTCCCTCTCCTTGCCCCTGGACTCTGTAACTGCTCCCTAGCTCTCCCCACCCCAGAGAAAGCCAGGGCGCCACTGCTTTCCTTCAGCCACCTACAGAATTACTATTTGGGCAACCAATTTTGGCACTTTGGACAGATGATTCCCTTTCCCAACCCAACCCAGCAGAATAACTCCCCATTCATCACTGATGCCTTTTTACCCCCGTTGCTACATTCCTCTGTTGATCACAACTACGGTCATTGTGACTGTGAGCAAAAGTTCTCTCTCGGAAATACAAACAAAACTAGTGCTTCTTGCTTCAGCTTCTGTGCAAACACCCAACCTAGTATTATCAGTCAAAGGTTTAATTCTTTCAATAAACAAAAGGAAATACCTGAATATGGTTGGGAAACCTCTGACCATCATCATCTTGGAAAGATGATAGGCACTACTTGTTTTCAAGTTTACACATTTAAAAAGTAAAGTGTATATGTTTCATAAGCATGATAACAACTTAGTACGCCTCTGCTCTGATGCAGGTCTCAGATATGCAGTTTTCCTGGGAATGGCAGGTACTGCTGTTGAAGTTCAAACTTGTTTCTCAAACGCTGCTCTATAATTTGTAGCACTAAACTCAAATGACCATCCACAAAAAAAAAAAAAAAAAAAAAAAAGGACACTTTGGGATAGAAGTGTTGAAAAGTTTGCTGAGTTGTCTTGTNGACAATGAGACAGAAATTATTTTCAAAATTCAATTTGCCTTCACACTCAAAATGCACTTATATTTTGATAGGAGGATATGTCCATACTGCAACTTAACATGTATACGGTTTAGCTGAGACAACCAAAACTTGATAAAAACAGACCATAGAGTGGGCCAGCAACTAAGGTGTTTTAAAATAACTTTTTGTCCTGAATAGAATTTTTCTAAGTCCCACTTTTGGCTGTACAACCGATTTGAAGAGAAATCCAGTTCTTGCTTCCTGTGTGGCTTTGTTTCTTAGTTCACATAGTAAAGCCAATAGACAATATTGAAGAAGGAAAAAACCACAGGGAAGAAGATGCGAGACCATCGATCTATGGCATTGACATCAGTCAAGTCAGGGATGGTGATTTTCAGCTGCGACGCCCGTCTCCGTAGCCGGCTCTTCTTCTGTGCCACGTGTCGCTCGAGGGCGTTGCGGCCGAAGCTGTGCCGGGGCAGCCCCGCCTTGCGGTACTGGATGCTCGAGGTGTCGTAGGCCAGCATGGTGCTCCGGGGGTCCCCCAGCCCCATCACGGCCTCCGACGCCGCCATCTCGTTCTTGATCTCCAGCGTGCTCAACAAAATGTTTTCGTGGGGGTC